>OX030948.1:169481987-170081987 GCA_943735915.1 Pherbina coryleti
TAATTTTTAATTTTTAATTTTTAATTTTTAATTTTTAATTTTTAATTTTTAATTTTTAATTTTTAATTTTTAATTTTTAATTTTTAATTTTTAATTTTTAATTTTTAATTTTTAATTTTTAATTTTTAATTTTTAATTTTTAATTATTAATTTTTAATTTTTAATTTTTAATTTTTAATTTTTAATTTTTAATTTTTATTTTTAATTTTTCATTTTTCATTTTTCATTTTTAATTTTTAATTTTTAATTTTTAATTTTTAATTTTTAATTTTTAATTTTTAATTTTTAATTTATATTTTAATTTTTAATTTTTTATTTTTAATATTTAATTTTTAATTTTTAATTTTTAATTTTTAATTTTTTTATTTTATTTTGATTTTTAATTTTAAATTTTTAATTTTTAATTTTAAATTCTTAATTTTTAATTTTTAATTTTTAATTTTGAATTTTGAATTTTGAATTTTGAATTTCATTTCATTTTCATTTTCATTTTCATTTTCATTTTCATTTTCATTTTCATTTTCATTTTCATTTTCATTTTGATTTTGATTTTGATTTTGATTTTGATTTTGATTTTGATTTTGATTTTGATTTTGATTTTGATTTTGATTTTGATTTTGATTTTTGATTTTGATTTTGATTTTGATTTTGATTTTGATTTTGATTTTGATTTTGATTTTGATTTTGATTTTGATTTTGATTTTGATTTTGATTTTGATTTTGATTTTGATTTTGATTTTGATTTTGATTTTGATTTTGATTTTGATTTTGATTTTGATTTTGATTTTGATTTTGATTTTGATTTTGATTTTGATTTTGATTTTGATTTTGATTTTGATTTTGATTTTGATTTTGATTTTGATTTTGATTTTGATTTTGATTTTGATTTTGATTTTGATTTTGATTTTGATTTTGATTTTGATTTTGATTTTGATTTTGATTTTGATTTTGATTTTGATTTTGATTTTGATTTTGATTTTGATTTTGATTTTGATTTTGATTTTGATTCTGATTTTGATTATTTATTTAATTTTTTGAAAAATAGATTTGGCGACCAAAAGAATGATATCCTTGCAAAAGAAAAAAAAAATTTGTAAAAAAGTTTGTCATGTTGTTGTCAGCAAATACAAACTAACAAAAAATTTACAAAGTGCACGCGAGGGTAAGAAAACTCTTCGTTAACAGAGTAACCACTCTTGGTAGTAGCATCGCAACCCACAATAGCGTCCAGCTGTTTGGCGAAACGTCAGTTACCGAGACCGAGTCTGGCAAAGAAAACGAAGCAACGTAGACGACAGCGCCAGACTCAGCGCCCAGTTGGAGCAACAAACATGCACATCAGGCTTCATGCCTCAGCCACACCAGGCAGTCTAAGAAGCATGAATGCGGCACGAGGACGAACACATGGACGGACAAAGTCAGCCAGTCTGACGGACAAACGTAGGTACAAAAATAAAAATGCTGATGAAATAAAAAACCATAAAAAATGGAATGGGGTTTGAAGGCATAAAAAACTCATCTTCTAAGCTTAACGACGGCAATGGTGTTGACGACGACGACTACGAGGACTACAAGGACGCTGACGATGGGGCTTGAGTATGAGAAAGGCAGAAAGCAGTAGCTGTTTGTTTTTGTGTGTGTGTGTCTGGCACACGCTACTGTTTAGTACGGGCTTTTTTTTTTTTTTGGTCCCGTTCGGGAACATTTTCGCTCAAACTTGGTTTGGTTTTTATTTTCTGCACTGTTGCTGTATAGCTTCTATGAAAAGCATGATGAATTATATAGACCGCGGAGAGTCAAGCAGCGTCGTAGGCGTAGCAGCCTGATTCTGACGCAGAGGCTGGGGTTGGAGCTGCCTGCTTGCCTGTCGTTTACGTGAAACTTTAAGTTGAATTTTATGCGTCCTTGCTTAGCAATGCTTGGGTTGGGTTGGGTGAAGGCTGGTTGTTGGAGTGTTGCTGTTTTTCTTTGTCTGCTATTTTTTTTTCTGATCTGGTTTGCGTTTTTATGTTCCCCGCTTGAATTGCTTGGCACAAGAAGTATTCCCTTCAGGTTGCTCTACTCGCGCCACTCACGGACTGGCATGCGGTACGTTAGTCCTTTTTTATTTTTCTAAAGTTTTTTTATTATATTTTCGAAGGACTAACGTTGCCTTAAATGCCACATTTGAGCGTGGCTGGGTGGTGGCGACTAGCGTGAATTTGAAAACGTGTATTTTTTATGACGACCGCCATGGTGCAGAAGATAATGCAAAACCAAAGTTTCGGTTGAAAGAAAGCTCAAAATGCGTGGGTCCTCACCTAACATCGGCATTGTCGTCGTCGTCGTCATCATCATCAAGCAACGGCTCTCAAGTTATTGCTTACTCATGCCTAGTTTGGCAACAGTAGCAGCAGTCATCCAGCTTCATAGGCTTGTCAAGGTACGCGTTATCGGCCTAGAGTTGCATCCCCCACTGCTTTTAGGCGTACGCCTACACGTAACTGTCTAAAAATGAAGTAGGTTTTCCGTTGAATCCTTTTCTTGCTTTCTTTTTTTTTTGCTTATCACAGCGTTGGCTGTTGGAATTTTTGCTCAATTTTGCTCAATAGTTTTTTTTTTCGCCGTTATTGAGTACGAAGTGATTTTGATTTGGGCTCGTAAAAAAACAAATAAGGAGTAAAAACAAAGTTCCCATCGCCACCCACAAAACAAAATTCTCAATTCCCACCCATACACATACTGGTTTAAAAAAAAATCCCTCAAAGGTTAGCAACTTAGACAAGCGTTAAATGTTTGCAGAGGTTTAAAACGCAGCATTTATGACAAGGGTTCATCAACGGCTTGTGCCGCCAAGTTGGCACTCAGTCGGCATTGTTTGACGGTGGTTTTGGTATGTTAAGGAAAAAAAAAAATATGCTAGCTCCACGATTATGCATGCGGGTGCTTGAGCGAGTAGAGCGAGACAAAACATCGTTTTACCCCTAAAAGTTTGCGTGTCTAAAGTTATGTTAAAACTCTGTACTTGGAATTTTGTTTGAAGGAGATATAAAAAAGGCGTTGGCGCACCTGTTTTTTGCCTCGAATATGAGGTAGCGTCATTAAGGTTTATTGGTTTCGGTTTTACGAAACCACTTTATTCAATTGCTATTTTGTTTTTAGAATGCAGTTGGTTCTGGGTGCTCTAGGAAGCTAAAAGGTATCTTATGTTAAAAGCTACAAAAATTGTCGTAATTTCGTCGTAAAGTTTTGAAATTGTTTCAGTACCTGGTTCGTCTTAACGTTGATATTGAAAGTCTCATTATTTTACTTCATTAACTAAGATTAGTTCATAAAAATCACGACAGAATTTGTGAAAGGTTGCTTTTAGAAAGAATTTTTATGAAGTGAAGTTTCCTTAGTACTAGTATCATTAGCTCAAGTTCTGGTAAAGGTTATTCTTGAGTACCGAATAGTAATTAGGTACTCTGAATGACATTAAAACGAAAATCGAGCATGAAATGGTAAGATGCGTAGAAAGGTGAGAGCCAGTAGAAGGTAGAAATTATATTTGAAGAGACACTTAATGCTCATGATTAGGAATAACATCGACACTAAAATCAAACATGAAACGGCTAAGGCACCAGTACACTTTATATGGCGAAAAAAGTACACTTTTGTAATGTTTCGCTTTCTGAGGTACTTTAATAATTTCACATCTTTTTTTTCTTAATACATTAATACAACTATCAAAAATTAGAAAAAAAAAAATTATTTTTAATTTTTTTGGTGCCGCTAGAGGGCATTGTAGTAGACTCTAAAAAATAAATAGCGCATTTTATAATACTAAACATTTTACACGTAAGAAACTTTTTCATTTTTTGGTCGAAATATGGTAGATCGTCTTGTAAAACATTCAATCGACGAAAATGCACCATGATCTCTAACACAATATGATAAGTGGTTTCGGTGATTTAATTATAAAATTATTTAGAGAAACTTTTTTAAAAGTCCATTTCTTTGTACCGTCAAATTACACGAAAAATACGCATTTATTTTTATATGTTATGTTATCTATTTCTATTATATAAAAGGCTTATCACGTATCTTCGTGTACGCTTAACTAAAGAACTACTTAACCGATTTTAATAATTTTTTTACTAATTCAAAGTGTCATTCTTAACTTAAGCTATTGCATACTTTATTTTTTAAAACCTACCCTAAAAGTTATTAAAATTTGAGATTAAATACCATCTAAAAAACTTCATAGAAAATTATTCATAAACGCTCATTAAGCAGCACAAAGCTTTTTCTTTCTTTTCCATTGTGTGTTTAAAACAGTGGTGATCAACGCAAGGTTCAAACAACAACAAAGAGAGATTTCCGAGTGCACAGCTTTACACTGAAACAAGAAGTTGTTAAAAGCTCTCACAACATTTGGTGCAAGGAAATCTTGTCGAGTGTTGAATTTTCAATATAATCACTTCTTTTTTATTTTTGTGTTTGTTTTTCGCTATTTTAACAAAGAAAAAGTCAAAAAAAGGTGTAAGTAAAGAATAGAATATATTGATGTTTTTCCTGAAACTTGCAAAATATTTAAGTACATTCATAAATAAAACAGCGAGCGACTCCCATACAACATGAGCGCTGAAAGAATACTGACTTGAAATTTAAAGCACAGCAGAATAAACAAACTTTTACGCAGTGTACAAACACAGCGAGCCGATTGCTCTTCGTGTGCAAAAGCTCAACAACACACGATGCCCGTGGGCTATGGGAAACCATGTAGTGAGCACCACTGGTTTAAAAGCTCTTTTTGGTTACGCCTTGCTTATAAGCATGGTATAATAATACAAGGTAGCATTGACAGTTGCTTGGGAAATCATATACTGTCAAAAAATATACTCAAAAAGAGAGCGCTCACAATCCGCCATTGAAAACACAAGCAATGTTGAAAACGTTGAAGTGAAAAAAAAACAACAACCACAGCAGCTGCTGATGTATTTCCACAAAAAGCTGTTTTTGACAGTTTATGTTTTCCTGTTGAAGAGAAAATAAGCAGTTGTCAATGCTAGCATGTATTATTATACCATGGCTTATAAGCATGATCGAAAAAATTAGCTAATGAAGCAACAACGATGTAAATTTAACAATAAACAGAATCTATCTTTTTTTTATGAAATTCCCTACAGGTAAATGTTTAAAATAAATAAATAGATAAGCATGAGAATATTTACATAAATATAAATCTGTTTCGATCGCGTAGTACCCTTGCGAGGTAAGCGAGAATTCGTCTTTATACCAAAACACAAAAGAGTAAATGAGACAAATGCTGTTGCTGTTTTCGACTCAGACTCAGTTGTGCCATACATTAGCAGCGGTGCTGCCATCTCTTATCAAGTTGCTGATAAAAAGCTGTTATAAGCAGTGTTGCGAAGCTCACATTACAAAGGTTAAAAGTTGAAGGTTGAAAGGTTCAGTTTTGATAAAACACTTATCAAGATCCATTTTTGTGCCTCTTTTTTATGTGTGATGGTACCACGGCTACGACAAAATAATGGCTATGCTAATTTGATGAAAGTAATTAATCTATATTAGCTAACCAGGAATAGCAGAATACCATATATTGTTTATAGGTATTCTATATGCGCATTAGTTTATAGTTGTAAATATGAAATCTATTTATATAGAAAGTTGTGTACATTTATATGTTCATCACTTACTGCGGAAACTGGTCGAACGATTTCAACCAAAATTTCAGGGTACGTTGGGGAATTTTGGCCCATTGTTTCCGGAGATATGGCATTTAAAAGATTTTCCCATGTCTCTATATATACAAAAAGTCATATATATAAAAAATTTGTGTTTGTAATTCCATAACTCAAGATCGGAGCGTCCGATTTGCTTGAGTTTTTCTTTGTTGTGTTCTTATTGGCCATACTATGGTTCGTATGTGAACATTTTTTGAAACACCCCTTTTTACCGCCCACAAATTAATGAAAATTTTATATTTTAGACTGTTTGGGTCTTATCAGACTAAAATTTAGTACTTTAGTTCATAATGTCACTGTTGGCAACAGTACTACAAATGGGGGGAGAGCTATACAAATATGCTGGGGGTTCCCCCTCTCTTATAAATGTATATCTATCTATATTCTTATCTATCTTGGTTTGTTCGGTTGCTTAAAACTTGAAAACGACTTGACTAAATTGGATACTTCCTTCTGCGAATATGCGATATCAAATATTTTTGGAATTATAAGTCACAAAGCATCGAAATTTGATATTCGAATGAAATTTTCACGTGCCGTTCTACTGGTAAAAATTTATGGGCGTTGGACGTGGGGTGTGACACTTTTTCAGCAGCCCAAATTTTAGGTATAACTCTCGAACTAAAGTCACATATCAATATAACTCGGTAAAAACGTACTATTTAGTTGTGGGCTTTGACTGGCAAAATTGAGTGACTATTTGACAAGTGGGCGTGACACTGCCCATACAATTCAAATTTAGGTGTCAAATAGCTTTGGAAGTAGAAGTCACATAACATTGAAACTCAGAACGGAGAATGTATTTCTACAAGAGAACTGGGACGGGCATAGGAAAAGAGGTTATGACTTCGACCAGACAAGTCTAATTTTTGGTATTGAATAGCTTTGGAACTAAAAGTCGCATGACAATGAAACTCAGTATGTTACTAATTGCCAGTTCCTAATTGCCAAAGTCTTTCTACGAATTGGCACGTGCATTGGAAAAGGGGGTGTGACCCTATTTTCTATACAGAATAGCTATGGAAGTTAAAATCACAGGACATTGAAACTCATAATGGATTGCCACAGTGATGTTCTGCTACTGGGAAACTGTAACGGGCAGTCGAACGTGAGCGTGGTGTTAGACTAAGGTACTAATAAAAGTTTTTAATTACTTATTATTTCCAATATACTTGCCGGGTGCAGCAACGCGCGCTGGGTATCGCTAGTCTATACTATTATATAAAAGAGTACTCACGTATGTTCAGCCTCGCAAAGCTTGAGAACGGCAGGCGCTATTTCAATAATTTTTTTCCTATTGGATAGCTATGGTACCCAGTTGGGACATAGGCTATATAGTTTTGCCATCCATTATTTCAAAAATTAATTAAAATTTAAAGAGCATAACCATACAATTTCTTTATACTTATTCTCAGCGAGAAAAAACATTTTCTTTTTAAGCTCTGTGCAACTTTAAAAAGGTTGTGCGCAAAGCTAATTAGATAGAACAATATGTCAGAATCGCTGTGGGAGCATTCCACTGTTGGTACGTGACAAATCGTGAGCATTTGATAAGTTAAGATCTTAAATTAAAAATAAACCGAAATGTTACTGTACAAAGCATCTAGTACATTAATTTAGTGTAACGGAGGCTTTTCAAAATCAATTATTTGTTCCTGAAAATATTCATAAATAGGCAGTAATAAGTTTAAAAAGATGTTTGTTTGTACGGGACAACCGCAGTCCACCATAATTTTTATTTTTTGACATTATTGGAGAATTTTAGCAAAATTAATTATCTCTGTAAAATTTAACATATTCTTATGTAGACTTCGTCGATCATGGTATGACGAAATACTTAAAGTTCGAAAAAATATCTATTAAAATGAGAATAAAAAAATAAAAATTAAATCGTTTGTACGGGATACTTTCGTTTGTACGGGACTAGTACAAAATTCAGCTTCCCATGGATAAACATTTTGGATTTTATCAGCTATTTCTGATTCAGCAATATAGAAAACCTTCGTAGAAGGTACTAAATTGGCTGCTAATGAAACGAAATCTTTTGCATTTTTGATTACGGTACCATCTCCTTGACCTCGAGCTTTTTGCCTTACATGTCGCTTTACGTTACCACCAACTCCGTCAATCAATTTATAAAAAAACAATGAGATATGTGTCAAAAATTACAATTTTTAGTGGAATGCTCCTGTGAGATAAAAGCTTTCTTTACAAGCTCTTTTTGAGCATCATAAACCGCTATGGGCAGAGAGCGCTCTTGGAGCACTGAGAGTAAGAAGTGAGAGCAAAGGCTTATGTTGCAACACAAAATACAACAACAATTCAAAGACAAAAAACAAAAACAGAAACAACACAAAAGCTTTAAATGTAGTGGTGCCCATACCCGATCATAAATAAAAGTCAACAAGGTCCACATAAAAAAAAGACAGCAACATATATTGTGTGCGGTACCAATTCTACCACCTTTTTAAACGACAGACATATTTGTGTTCTGTTTTGTGTTCTACATTGTGCTCTGTTTTGTTCTTTTATCGCTCTTACAAAGGAAGGCTTTCAAAATCGCCATTAGAGCGCGAACAGAATCAAAAATCGTTGCGAACCTAAGCAATTAATATATTGATGATAATAAAACAAAATATAAAAATTGAAAATGATAAGATTTCCAATATTATAATACATATAAATAACTTTTAAAATTTGACTAAGAAATTAATGGGAAAAGTTATTTAAAAATATTTTGTACTTTGTAGTGATTTTGAAGTCGGTTTTTTTTTTTTTTGTTAAAAAGTTTTTATTTCTTCCTTTTTAGAGAATATGAAAAATTTTATGTAATAGTATTCTTGAGGAAAATTTCAAACATGACACTTTGTTCTTAAAAAATTTGTGTTATTAATTCCTGAAAGTTTGTTGGGTATTTTCCATTTCTGTTTCTTTACAATTTTTATTAAAGTGCCACGCCCTTTCTCTAATCCCGCCCACTTTATCTACCGTACTTTAATATGATTCTACTAAGCCCTGTGCCAAATTTCAGTTCCCAAGTATTAATATTAGCCGTAATATAGTACTTTCCTTAAAGTGCCACACCATATGTACAATCCCTTCTAATATGACCACACCCCTTTGTCAATTCACGCCCACTTTGTTGACTGTAATTTGTAATAACTTTGCCTACCCATGTACTAAATTTCAGCACCCTAGTGTCAATATTATTCGATATATAGTGTGTTTCTAATATGACCACACCCCTTTGTCAAATAACGCCCACTTTATTGACCGTAATTTGCAATAATACTGCCTACCCCAGTATTTTTACTGTAAATTTCAGTACCCTAGTGTCAATATTAACTTATCTACAGTGTTTTTCTAATATTGACATGCCCCTTTGTCGAATATCGTCCACTTTTTTAAAAAAGGACCTCCGCGTTCTTGGTATCTATCTGTTGACAAAAAATTACGGAAGTGGGGCAAGTGCTTAAGAAGTTATCGATGTACATACATTTAAAAAAAAAGCGGACAAACCAACGAACTTGAGAACCTCCTCCTTTTTGAAGTCGGTTAAAAACGATTCGCGTCAACAAACGACACGATACAGCGTTAGCAACTTCGCTACGAACAAATAGAGCTGCTGAAGTATTTTATGCATTCATATTCCCTTGAAAGGTTCTCAAGAAGCTTTACGTCATTCGTATTGACTCTCTGATGTTTACCATTGTCAACAGAGAGGTGACGAACGAACAGAAAAATGAATGGAATTTGCAAAAATATTCTCTCTCTCGCGACAGATGAGATTGGAACCATCGTTGTTCGTAAAATATGTATAGAACGGTCCACGCAAGCTTACGCGCTCGGACACAGCCGCCACTACCACTGTAATACAACTGAACTTTTTACTTATCCCCCTTTTGCTCTCAATTAATATGCTCAAGACAAGTAGTCACTTGATCTTAAGAGATTCTACAAACAAAACAGTGTCTTCTCTTCTACAAAGAAAAATTCTTTTGAATAGATGAAGATTAGGAATCCAATTCAAGCAAGGTTTCACATAATCTGAGTTCTTATATCGGTCACCTAGCACGCTTTGTCTCCAACTTGGTTAACATTCATGCATGGGACAGGAATAAAAAATTAAAATGTGAATTTAATCTTGAATTGGTGTCAGAGTAGCAAAAACGCCAGAAGAAGAAAAAAAAAACGGTGGAAAAATAACTCACCCAAGCAAACAGTCAAAAATTTAGCTGTGTGGCAACCAACTTAGCTGACAAGGACGGTCAGTTGATAACGTCGCATAAGGGTTGAGTTGTCTTCCACAGCACTGCATAGAATAGGTTGTAAGGACATAAACACACACACACACATACACGCAGGCAACACACATGACACACATGATGAAGGGTGGGTGAAGAAAGTTTTTAGTTGAGTACCAACACATATACGAAAAAAATTGCGAAAAAACAAAAGGGATTGCGATGAAACGCTGCTTGGGGTAAGACTGCACTCTAGCTTTGGCAGCAGCAATGTAACCAGCGCATCAACATGCTGCATAGCATCAGCAACAACATATAACGAGACGACCTCATTCAGGATATCGCTCCAGCAAAGAATGCTTGCTGCATGATAGAACATTCTTGTTAGGCGCAAACTGTGGAAAGGGTTGGGATAAACCACCCGCTTTTGAAGACAAACTTTCAACTGCAGCAGCAACTAGAGCGCTCTACTCGCTAACCTAAACCCCGAGCTAAGCCAACCAACTCAACACAACGCGAACCAAACCAAGACTCAGTCAGTCAGTCAGGCTACAATGAATGCTACAGATATGCCGAAGCGTCGCGCGCAAATAATTGTACCCGGTTTGAAATGGTGCAGCTACTACTGCTGCTGGCATTTGGCAACGCAAGGCGGAATACTGAACCAAATAATAAAAAAATAAAATAGATGGATGAAATACTTTCATATGTGCTTGTGTGTTGGTGTGAGTGTACGACGTACCCAGCTTACCGACGTTGTTGACTGACTCAGCTGCCAAGCTAGAAATTGCCACGTTCGTAACAGATTCAGGGGCCACATTCCGTTTTTTCCCCCACTGCAAGCTGGCCTACCTACTTGCCTAACGGTGCTACTAGCAACATAGCTTGAGAAGAAAATGCCAAACGACAACGACGGAACGTCTACGCCAAGAATGAACAAACGTAAAAAAACACATTAAAAAATAGGCGAAAAAAAAATATATTTAGACGAAGGTTTCCAGCCAAACTCTTGAAGGGTTGCAGCGGTACATTGGCACAAACTCAATTCGGAATAACCATCAGACGAGGCGAAACCCACGTCGCGATGCTGATGCGATGCTGATGCGATGCTAGGTCCCAAAAACCAAAAAAAAAAAAAGGACTAAACTGAACTGAACAACCCCCGGACAGGATTTGTTAGCTGATGATGTGTGGGTGGGCTAAAAGACGACTACGTACAAGTTAGAAATGTTGCTGTTGCTGTTGCTGCTGATGATGATGACGGCAACGAGCTGCCATCCTTGGAAACGAGCATGACAAAGACTGGCGCAAGAAAACGGCATTTTGATTAAATGTACGCTACGGTACGGTTTATTGTGAAGTGCTGGAAGGGGGAGTGGAGTGATGGGAGCGTGAGTGGATGTTTGAATTCTTAATACAAACTGAGATAAAGATGGCGCAAATGATTTTGAAATTGACATAACAACAACAACAACAACAACAAGACAACAACTGCAAGATTGCTACATGTACTCGATACCAAAGGAGCAACGGGGCCAATAAACATTAAAGATGAAGATTTCTGTCTAAGAAGAAGAAATTTTAGTGGTAAAAGGTAGCGTAACCAGCATACGAAGATAGCTTTTTATGCTTGGTCGGGGTATTGGACGCTCTTGAATAATGAGAAATAAAATTTCTTTCGGTTCACTACCATTGGCCGTAGGATGCTGAGCATTGGTGCTCGGACACAATGTGCTTCTTTATATTACTGCACCCTCATTTCGGCGTATACGTATACTCATACGCTGCTAGGCTACCACTTTGCCATATTTCCTCTACTACATCTGCTTCAACGTTGCCCTTCCTCCTTTTCCCAACTCATAACAACATTTTTACTGCCAACTTTATAACATCGGCTTGGTTGCCGACTAACCGACCCCGTTTGCTTTTATTTCTATTCATTACACATTGCTTAGCCAGCGCGGAGGACTCACAAGGATTATACGCTTTCTTGTTATCCTTCACTCGCTGTGTATGTGTGT
This sequence comes from Pherbina coryleti, assembly GCA_943735915.1. Classification (NCBI taxonomy): domain Eukaryota; kingdom Metazoa; phylum Arthropoda; class Insecta; order Diptera; family Sciomyzidae; genus Pherbina; species Pherbina coryleti. Next base: position 169,493,982 of record OX030948.1, read on the forward strand.
GAGTTTCTTTAGCTGTGTCCGAAGTTTGTTGCCTTTTATTTGCTGCTGCTGTTGTTGTTGTCATTGTTGTTGTTGTTGTCGGAGGGTCGTCATTTTTTTTTTACTTTTTTCGCCCCGTAACATTCTTTGTTCTGTGCCAACTCGTCCGAGCAGTTGATGACTAGTACGAACTGCTGCTGCTGCTTCGCAACCGGAAACCTTTTTTTCTTGCCGCTTGGTTTTTTTTCTTCTTAACTTTCCTTGCTTGCTGCCCAACTTTGTTAAACTCTGTCGCCGCAGTGCTACTCACCTCCCACTCCCAACCTCCTCTACTGGCCTGTTTGAGTTTGCCAAAGTATGTATGAGCTTAGAGATGATGTTCACCAAGATAAAAGAGGAAATCCCAAAACATTCAGCAGCAAGAAAAAAAAAACGAAAAAAATTAATGAAAGGAAGCACAAGACGAATCGCTCAAACGGAAGCTTAAGGAAACAAAAAAAAAAGGGGACGAGTTGTGGGGTGAGAATTCATGCCGTAGTGGGTCTCCCCGTATCTTAAATGTCAGTTCGTCCTTTTGGCGTTTGCTGAAACGCTTTTTCGTTCAACAGTTCGTTCGTTCGTTTGTTCGTCATTCATTTGTCCATTCAAGTTACTAACGCTACGTTGGCATTCATCAATTCAACGTTGGGTTCGTTCCGAGTGTTCCGCAACTGTGTGTGTGGAGTGTGGGCGTGAGGGTGCCAAAAAATGGATTATTAGAAGAATACTCTATGGAGATGGTCTTGGTTTTCATTTGCACAGGACGGGTTTTTTTTTCTTTCTTCATGGTTGCTCTTCGTAGCGATGCCAAAATAAAGAAGAGCAGACGCAGAAGGTGCGATTACGAAACTTTGAGGCACGAGGCATGAGTTACTGAGTGACTGAGTTGGGTATCCCATCATGTCCAACCATAACGCAGGCAAGCTCAATACAATCTTTGGGATTTTTGTTTTTTTTTTCCTTTTCTGCTGCCTTTCTTTCGTGCCGAGTGCCGCTCTATTATAAGACTTAAGTTGAAGCTAGCTGCCTTTGAACCAAGACGTTAGTTGAATTTGCCCGCCACTGGGTGGTTATTTAAGTCACATGGGCCAAGTGCGTGGCATGGGTGAGACTTGGTAACTTTCTGAGGAAATTAAGTTGAGTGGGTGTTTCACTAGCTGGACGGTTGAACGGCTGGCTAGACGACGTTTGGACGGAAGAACGCTTGAACGTTTGGCTTAGGCTGACTTGTATGGCGAAGGCTCGGCGCTGTTGTCAGTTTTTCATCCAATACCAAGAATAGAAACAAACAAACTTGGACATTGTATGGACATCTTGCTGCTTAGCCTCCTCTCCCCTCCATCCGACTAAAAATAAATGTGCCATCAAACAAAAAACCCAACAACTTTGTGATGGATCTCTTTTGCCTAACTGGCAAGCATACGTACAGACATACATAAATTCAAAACGACATAGCTGTAGCTTTGTGTGTGTCAATGAGTATGGTGTGTATGTGTGTGTGTGTGTGTAACCATTTATATAGCTAAACAGCACATACATTCGTAGAAATGACGCTCCCCATGGTGTGGCATGTTTGGGTTGTTGGTACGGAACCAAGAGGTTGGTCTCCTTTAATGCCTTTAAGACGTTGACTGTGTGCTGCAGCCTGACGACAAGCACACACAGTAGCTGCCAGAGCAATAACAAAAACAACAACAAAAATAACAACAACAACAGCAGCAGGAGTAGGAGCAACAATAAGAATTCGGCATAAGGCTGGAGCCACCCAAACAAACTCACACGTAGCTACTCTGAAATTGTAGCCCAAAAACATTTGAAGACGTTCTCGTACGTTCACTCATGTTGGCATTGTCTTTGGGTATGAGTCGGTTCGAGTGTGAGTCAGGCTGTTAGTCGGCAAAGACTTCAAAGTCATTGGGGGATGGCAATTTGGATGAAGAGTGTGGCAGGCAAGCAAGGTAGTTAATAGGTATGTATGAAGGGGCGTGCATAGAGTTGTTGCGGTCGAGGGAGTGTGGTGGCTGGTGGCTGATTGGTATATGTTAGATTTTGAGGGATATGGTTTTCTTATGGTTGCTTAGCTTGGCAAGTGAGTGCGTCAGTCAGTTAGGCAGTCAGCCAGTTTGTCTGTGAGGAAGTAAGGAATGTGCGAAAGGTGTGTAAGTGTATTTGACATGAAGACGTTTTGTGGGTTGCATTAGAACACGCACACACCGACAAATATACATGGGTAACCTTCCTATGTTTGTAGTTTGAAGTAAGCTAGTGTTGTTGCATATGTGTTGGAGTGTATTTAACTATTTTCAGTTCGGTTTGGATTTTGGCCGTGTGGGTAAGTCAACTAATCTTCAGCAAAATTACTGAATCTCCGATCAAAGCCTAAACGAGTAGAAGGAGTTGGGCAAGAAATTCAAAAATTATGTGGCTGCTATAACAAAACTAAGCCTACGCAACCTATCTGCTCTAAAAATAAGTTTGAGCATCTAGAAGTTCTTGGAAACATTGCAGTGAATGAACACCTAAACCTCTCTTATAAATTATTTTACTCCACTTTGCCTTTTGGACCGTTCGTTTATAATTTCTAAGACAATCATAATGGGATGGGTATTTTTCTCCATGTCAAAATATAGTTGAAAAATTTCAAAAATCTCTAACCATGAATGCAAGATTGTTACTGAAAGGGCTATACAACAAGTTTTGAGAACTTAGCTGCTAGCCGTAGTTCTGTGGAAGAAGCAAGTCAGTTGCTAGCAATTATTGGAACTAGGTTCATTAAAATTAAAGTCCCTCTGATATATACTACACCCTCATTTTATCGTTAGGAGTCTGGAATTCTCATTAGTAAGTCACAAATATTGGGACGGGTATTTTTCGTAGCCTCCACCTTACTCATAAGCAAATCAGTGCTTGTAAAAACTTCTGAAACCTATTAACCATGCATCTATAATTGCTATTCAACCTAAGAGCATTTGTTATTGCTGTTATTCCACAAGCAGCCATCTTTGATATGTTAAAATACTCGACTTTATATAGAGACCAGCATAAGTTGTTACAGCAGCAACATGCTTCTTTAATTTCACTTCGGCACACAGATAAGAAAATTACTCTTCTTCGCTGTGATTGTTGTTGTCGTTTTCGTCGTTGTCGCCGTCTTCGTGTCTCCTTGCCTTAAACTCATGTGTGTCTTTTCATGTATAAAAGTAGCCACACCAACTCACACTGATTTTCCTTTATTTTGCCAGCTTGACCAACAACGTAGCGCTCCCATTCCACTCCATTTTTGTATACAAGCAAATTCTATACTAGCTGAATCTTCTCCATCTTATGGTGATGTTGCTCAGATGCACATCAAAGTTTCTTCTTCTTATCCTTCTTCTTCTTATTGTTCTTCTTCTTCCTCTTAGTTAGCTGCCAAGTATAAGTTTTTCTTGCTTTCTTTTGGAAGTTCAGCATGGTATGAAGCTACATTTGTTAGGTTTGATGAATTGCCGTAGCTTTTGAAAGTTCGTATGCTGTCGTCCACTATGATTAGTGTGTATAGGGGGAAGGAAGATTGCGGGTTGCATATGTGTGTGCGCTCTACGAAAGGGCTGTGAGATTTGTATTAAAGACATGATTAATTTTAGTTTCTTTTATGGTGTCTTCATGGTGATTTTTTTTTTTCCTTCTAGTTCTGTTTCTTATATTCAGATATACGTAAACGTATACGTATAACTGAGGCAACGGCAATTGAAGCAGATAGATATATTTTCGTTGCTTTGGTGCCAAAATTGATTAGGTATAGCTTGGTTGTTTGCTGGTGGGGGTTACTTGATTCTGCTGTTGGTGTTTGGTCACACACACCCGCACTTCATTAGTATGCGTTGCTTGCCGTTGGAAAAGTTATTAATAAAGCCTCAGAGAACACGTTTACGTTGTTGTTTGGCTATTGTCGGTGTAGGACAATTAATTTTTTTCTATATAGAAGGCAGGGGTAGGCCGGTAAAGGTATCAAAACTTTGACTGATGCGTGAAGAGACGCTTGTGTGGATATTATAAAAAAAAAAAGTACTTAATATAGGTTACAATTTTGATTAGATCAGTGACGAAAAGGAGATACAGTTGCTCAAAACAAGATAGCTTTTAAAGCCATATGGTCATGGTTATTAGAAACTTCTGAATTTTCTTTTCCGAAAATACTGAAGCATTTTTAAACAGTTGAGCTCTTACAGACCTTAGATTATCACAAAGAGGATTTTAAGTAAGGAAGAAAATATATTCTTAAAAGTTTTATATAACCTCAAAGAAGTATGTGTAACAATTAACAAACTCGTGGAATTCCAGAAATTACCTCTCTATCGGGAACTTAAATCTTGCCAGTTATGTATTGTTGAGGGACTGAGAACAACGATAAACCTAAGCTGCAATTATGTTAACGAGTTCAGAGATACTTTCACGAAGAGGTTCTTGAGCGAAGTAATTTCGAATTATAAAGAAAAGAACTACATTTTCTTAAAGAAGAATATCAACTAATCTCAAGACAAGCTTTAAATGAACGCCGTTGAGGAGTGAAATTCGCAACAGAAAATAAAGATGATGTGATCGCGTTTCACTGTGAGTACTAATACATCGAGTTAGTGAATAAGCGTCATAAAATCTGAAGTTATGGTACTAAGCAGAAAACTACCAAGATAAAGGCTCTTTAAAACCTCTCCATTATACTTGTTCTGTAGCAAACTAAGATTAAGGTTAGTAACTACAGTCATATACAAAAAGTTTGGCGGTCCGAAAAGGAAATTAAGCTAGAAATTAAGTACAAAGAGTGAATAGAAAATTAAAGAGTACAAAGGGTACAAGTCAACTGCCTAGATAAATGTTCCTTTATATCTTTCAGTTATGCTAGGTCAATAGAAAACTAGTATGGAGGCAAGTGTATTCTGTCATACATACTTCAAAAAATAAGTGGCTCGAAGAGAAAATTAAGTTGGAGATAAAATCAAAGAGTGGATGGAAAAGAAGAGAAGTTACTTTTTGATTCTGGAAGACCTTAAACATGGTCTTCGGGTTTCATTTCTGCTATTAATATTCCTGGATAGATTTTTAACAAGTCTGAAACTTCGTCGTAGAGACAAATTGGAGGACCCAAATTCTATTCTTCCTTATTGATAAGCATTCCTTGAGAACAAATATCAAAGAGGTAAGTTTACATGCTCTTATTCCTTTTTGAAGACTTTACATACTGACTTAATACTTCACTAAAACATGCCTTATAATTTAAGTTTTAAGGCCGAGTTCTCATCCATATTATCGTATCTTTAACTTTTCCTAAAGGCCTAAGTCTTTAAGTCTTGTCATTGTATTCAACTTAAGTAGCGTCTACAGCAATTTGGAGAAAATATAAGAATGACGAAACCAAGCAAGACTACTTTCGAGTGAATTTTTTTTTTATATGGATCTAAGTGGTTTATCCCATCTTCAAATCACTCTTAATTAATATAAAAGACATTTTTTACAATCAAATCACTCAATTCTACCCTCTCCCCAAAAATATGCGAACCATTTTCTAAAAAACTGAGAAGGGTTATTTCCGAATGATTCCGAAGAGAATCGGGAATGAGCCAAGGAGATTAACATCTGGATTTTTGAGGATTTTTGGGACGATTAAAGTTTGTTAACGATTCTAAGTCTGTTTTTAGCTTTAACTAAGGACTATAGATGTTACACCTAACCAGATAAGAATGTCTTAATTCGAAAATGGGTGATAGATTATTGGAGAAGAAGGCATATTTAGCTGAAATATGAGTATAATGTTCAAAGCATGGCGGAAAGCCCTTGAATCAAATTAATTTATATCTGAGGCTAGTGATATGCCTTTATCTCAGTCAATTCAAGTTACTAAGAGATTCTCACCACAAAATTTCCCACCATTTAGTCATACAAATTGATTAATTTTTATTTCAGAAAATCATTCAGAAACTAAAGAATGGTAAAATCGTAGGACCATGGTAGACTAAAACTCGAATCCGGGCCTATTGGGTGGTAGACACGTTCACAAACACTGGCACTACCAAGTCTGCCAAAGTTAGTTTTGTCATTTCTAATGGAAAAAACCTCACCGGGAGGCAGGACTCATAATTCAGCGCAGTATAGAAAGTGAAGACAGATAGTCATTTCTTAAAGAAAAAACCTCACCGGGAGCCAGGACTCTTATTTCAGCCCTGAATAGGAAATGAAGATAGATAGAAAGATAAATCGAAGTGTAGTAGTTTTGTTTAACTCATTGAATATTTACTTGGATTTGACTGGGTCAATATCTTAAAAATGGGATTTAATCTCTGCAAGATAGTACCAATTCTTTTAAAAGAGCACACTAAGGGACAGGTTTTAAGTTACAAGCCAAGATTTAATCTTGTCACACAGTTTTAAATTATGGATTGTTAAAGCATTCATATTTTGATTCCTTTCCTTATCTCTATAGAAGGTCTATAGATCTCTAAGAAGGCAAGTTTTTAAGGTTTATGTTAAAAAATAGGTTTTAAAAGAATAATTCGCTTTTATGCTAACTCAGTTCGCAACATACTTTCAATTGATTGATCGAATTGTGAGTCAAATTATCGAAAATTGGACGAACAAGTTTTATGAAAGACCCCGAACAGCTTATTTTCATGTTCCCAAGAAGATTTACGTGGCATTTATCTACTCTCTGAAATTCGCCTTGGTCTGCAGAGAGTTAACGGCTGATGGGATTACAATTCTCAATTAAAAGAACAGAAAGTAGTTGAACACCTCTCTAAAGCGATTTATATTTTCTTATTGCCTCAAGTATTGGAAGAAGGAGATGAAAATATAAAAAATGCAAAAGTAAAAAACTAAAATAAATCGATATCCATATCGTTCCTTTATTGCCAAAAGAAGGTACTCGAATTCTTGACTAATCACTTCTTACGTGCTCGAAGATGTGACGAAGGGATCAATACCCCTTACGTAGCTACTCCATACAAAAAATTGACATTTGGTCTGGCATTTGGTCTGGCATTTGGTAGTGAAGGGATATGATTGCCGAGTCTTAAGAGATGTGCCAAGAATATTGGCATGTGCTATAATGGGATGATCGCTTTTCTTACTGGGATATTCTGTATCCACCACATATTCATGTAAGTTCCAGAATTTATGTGGGATGAAGCGAAGTTTTTGGAACTTTGCCCGATTACCATCGTATTACATTGAAGGAATTCTTTATTCAAGGTGTTTAAGTAAGCATCTTTAGCAAACCTTTTAACTTAAAAGATCCTTCAGATTCCAATTCTTGCCTCTAATGCAATAATCTAATGTCATTGGGAAAGAGGATGTAATGCAATGCAGTGCTTCGGATAGGAATTAACGCCAAACTTTTTGTCTGGATGGATCCGACCCCGAATTCTATCTTAAACGTTATATTGGTAAAAATAATGCAAAGTAAAGTCTTGGTTAACTCTTCATGGCAAACCTTTTGTCTGAATGGATTCGACAAGCCCCATTTCTTATTCCATTTCAAACGTTTTGGGGGTAGAGGGAGGAAATAATGCAATTTATGGCTTTGGATAAGTTTTCACGACAAACTTTTTCTAGATAGATAGTATCAACCCCGATTCTTGCCTAAAACATTTTGCGGGGGGCTTACATAATGCAATGTAGGGCTTTGGATAATTTTTTATGACAAACCCTTTGACTGAATGAGTCCTACTGATGCCAATTTACTACCTTAAACGTTTTTGGGGGAAAAAAATGCAACGTAGACATTTGGATAAGTGTTCAGGACAAACGTTTTGATTGACTGGATCCTACAAACCGCGTTTTCTGCTTTAAGAATTATGGGGAGAGAATTAATACAATGTAGGGGCTTGTGTGATTGAACCTTTTGTCGCCGTTTACTGGATTTTACATTTTTCGGGAATATAATGCTCGTTATAATGTTCGTACGATATTCTCACAAAGATCCTAAGGCCGTTGTGCGGCTTTTGAGTAGATGGACTTTTACTACACTTGAGTAGATCGGTCTATTCCATCTTAGTATAAAGGAACCGTTATCTTATGTGACTGCGTTCGCCCGTTTACTTCCCTCAAATCTTTCTGGAATAAAAATTACACTGTGCAACAATTTGAGGGTCATGCAATCTAACGGAGAAGCGACTAACGCAGGTCGATAGTGCGGGTCTAGACCAACGAAACCCTAAAAGGGTTTTGCAAAGTTAGCTCGCTTTTAAATGTTATAGCCTTTGAAAGTTGAGGTGTTTTACTGTATTTTTCAATTAAATTTTTTATATAAAACTGGAAAGATATATACAAATGAAGCATAATCGCGAATAACGTTGTAAACAACGAACGCTAGAAACGAAAGTCAATATAGAGATGCCAATTTTATACGTGCACCACTTGTGCCGCACGAAAAAATTTTGATGCCACTTCTTCACGTAAAGCTCGGAATCGTAAAAATTTTTTTAAAATGTGTTGCTAAAAGGGATGAGGTGTTTAATTGCTTAAGCGAAATTTTTCTAAAATAAACAAGGCTTACTGTTGAATGGTAAGCTTTTTTAAAAACTCCAAAGTCGTTAAAACAATGTTGATTAATTTATGTTAGGTGTTGTTAATGGTCCAGATATACTGAATCTGAATCTTCAAATCTTGTGCTGGTTGATGAAGAACTTAAAGCGTGGCAGTCTATTAAGGAAGTCATTACGGGATTTTTGGGAAAATATCGCTCTGAAAACTTCGAAATTTTCGTAAATCGTATGATGGATGCATTTTCGAATATTAAAGTAAACATGTCGTTGAAAACCCACTACCTACATCATCACTTGCAACACTTCAGCCAACAGTTACCAACAGAATCAGACAAACAACGCGAACGATATCATCAGCTTGCGCTTCCTTTTGAAATAAGGTAAATATCTATTAAATTCGATTCTTGTTCATTACATTTTTTATCTATGTATTTAGGTATAGGGGAAAGCAATCTCCAGACGCAATACTTGCTGAGATTTGTTGGCGGAGTACAAAGATGTACGAAGAACGAGATGAAGATTCAGACGAGGCGTTAACAGAGCCTGATGTTAATGATTTCTTAGATGATTACGTTGCATCAGACAATGACTATGAAGAAATATAATAAAAACAATAACAACAAAATAACAATACCTAAATTGTATTAAATTATATAAATTTGTTTAATAGTATTGCTTACTTTGTAAGAAACGTTATGAAATGGATAGTTTAAAATTCTTAATATGGAAAACTCATATAATGTTGAAATTGATTGACATTTTATCCTTATTTCTCTGAAGAAAGAAGTAAAAAATTATAAATATCATTCGAGTAATAAGCACTTAATTTTTTTAAAATAAGCTGCAAGAAGCAAACTTGCAATGCCTGTATTTCTTAAAAGCGAGCTAACTTTGCAAAACCCTTTTAGGGTTTTTTTACTATATGCTAGTACTGCCAACCTGTGTTGGCTGATTCTCCGTTAGAAAATTGTGTTGCACAGTGTTATCTATATGTTGGTATCTTGGTGAGCTTAAAAGAGGATACTTCGCCGATTTGCCACAACTTATGTGTGAAAGTTGTTCTTATCGAGTCTTGCGAAAAGAATTTATAGATATAGTAGTTACAGAATGTCTTTTTTTCTGTAATTGAATTGTCTAAGCTAAGAGGTCCATATAAGATGTAAGCAAGAGGTCCATCCAGTGTTGAGTTTTGTTTCGATTTTTATTGAACTGAAAGCTAATTTGTAACGAATATATGGAAAATTTTGGTAAACTTTTTGACCAACTCTCCTGAAGATTTTTAAACCAAATATTTCTTCAAAACTGGAAAGATAACTCTTCAATATATTTCTATCTCAATGAGTATTTTGCTTTCAACTTTTGTTTTGCCAATTTAAAAAAACAGCTGTTTGTGTTAAGTATGAAAGCGAGTGAGGTATTTTTATTTATTTTTTTGGTTTTTCTTGCTCGTCGTACTTAAACGCATAACCTACCTTATGCAGCAGCACTGAAGCTTTTCTTTTTGAGGCCATTTTCGTGGTGGAGCCACCAGTTGACGACGCTGCACGTGTCGATTGTTTTGGTGTTTTTCTCGGATTCTTCGGAATTTTGGCAGATTTTTTTGTTAACTTGACAAAGTACGAAAATTGTACGCGAGCACAAATCGAAAATAATGCAAAAACTGAACGTGCAGAATTTCAGCCAAGCTGTTTCTAGGTTTTGTTAGAAACACTTTTCGTTGAAGGTTTTTCTGAGACGTAGGGTTTAAGTTTAAATTAGTTTTTGAAAGAGTTATTCTTATATTTTTTTTTTTTTGCTTAACACGTGGCTTGCGGTTTTAATCCAGACCGACGGTGTGTCAAATATAAGCGATAAGGTTTGTATTTTTTTTTTTTTTAGAACACTTTATTTTTGTTAAAATGTGAAACCGTGTTTTTGGTGTTGTTCTTTGAAAATTTCACAAATAATTACAAAAATTCACAAACAAATCCTTACAAAGCTTTACTAAGGATCTATTTGGCCTTAACTTGAGGCCGCTAATGCGTACACAATGAAGGCTTAACCGTACGCCACGAATTACAACTGCTGACTGACCAAAACAGAAACGTGCAAAAGGATTTCTACTGTTGACGAGGACTCTCGCCGAATCCTTTCAGAGAGCAACAATCCACGATGACAAAGAGACGGAATAGTAGTGAAAAAGATAGGATAGGACAGAATACAAAACGTGGTGAGGCGTGACATGCGCACAGAGTGGGCTTAATTGCATTGGGGCAGGCCAAAGCAGAATATGCGCTAAAAGAGCGACACAAATACAAAAATTGATAATAAAGAAAGTGCGCCAAAGTGTGAGTAGTAAGCGGAGCATGAGTACGCACCGAATTTAGTAGGAAGCAGAAATAACAATAACAACAGAGCCAAAGTATGTTGAGACAAAAACAGAGAAACAGCGATAAGCGGCGGCAAAATGTCAAAGTGACAGCATGACGACAACGACGACGATAACAAACGAACGAACGAATGAAGGTCCTGTGAGAGCAACAACGAACGAGCGAACGCACGTTTTTGTGGCATGGTGTGGCAAGGTGTAAACAAGAAACTTAGGAATGGGTAGCTGAACATTAAAAGCGGGTGCGGGTCATTAGGGTGGACATGCTGTGGGTGCTGGGGTATGAGCAGGCCACAAAAATTGATAAGGTAGCAAAGAGCACACAGAACGGGTACGTGGAGAGAGAATGAGTGTGTGAATGGAACGCACACAAATGTTTGAAATATATACAGATGTTTTTTTTTCCAAAAGCGTTTTTATGAATTTGTTTTTTTTTCTGTTTTCCTGCTGATTGAGTGGCATTGAAGAGAGCACAAAGAGCGCGAGAGGTGATGGTGGCGGCATAAAAACAAAAGGCAGAAAAAATGGTGCTAAAGTAGGAAGATGCAACAAGAGCGGGAGTGAGTGAGCCTGAGAAAGAGTGAGTGAGTGTGAGTGGGTGTAGATTGTGTATGAATGACTGATGAATAACGGTTTTGCGTGTTGCGCTCTCTTCAATGATGATGATGGGGCACAATGAGGATAATCAAAATGCCGCCGACGCTGCTGCCATGTATGGGACGGTACGATATGTAGCAGTAACGCAAAGGATGGTGTGTAATTTTTTACAATTTTTCAGGCATTTCGGAATTTTTCGTGGTAAAGGGTGCAATATAGCGGGAGCGTGTGTGTGTCTGTTTTTTTTAGTGATAATGGAATGGGAGAGTGACTGGATGGGATAGAGAAGGACAGGAGTGCGGGTCCTGACAGTGTTTGTTCAGAATGAGCGATGATGATGATAATGTGCGCCATGGTGGCTCAAAACAGACACAAGGGCACACAATGTTCACGTAGTGAGGGAAAGGGGAAAGGGAGTAAAAAAAGAAATGTTTGGCTGGAGTAGCAGAAAAGTGACGGAAGGAGTAGGAGTGTTGTAGTGAAACAGAGTTTCGGACAATGCACTTTTTTTGTAACGGCGCCCCGAAGGCGTCTAAAGAGCAGAACTGGACTGACGCACAGTAGTTAAAAACAGTTTATTTGTTTTTCTTTACAAAAAAATTTTTCTACAGATAATAAAAACATAAAATTCGAACTTATAACATTCATTTCTACATAAATATGATTTTGTATGGTTATGGTTATGGTTATGGTTATAGTTGTGGTTATGGTTATGGTTATGGTTATGGTTATGGTTATGGTTATGGTTATGGTTATGGTTATGGTTATGGTTATGGTTATTGTTATGGCTATGGTTATGGTTATGGCTATGGTTATGTTTATGATTATGTTTATGATTAAGGTTATGGTTATGGTTATGGTTATGGTATGGTTATAGTTATGGTTATGGTTATGGTTATGGTTATGGTTATGATTATGGTTATGGTTATGCTTATGGTTATGGTTATGCTTATGGTTATGATTATGGTTATGGTTATGCTTATGGTTATGGTTACGCTTATGGTTATCGTTATGGTTATGGTTATGGTTATGGTTATGGTTATGGTTATGGTTATGGTTATGGTTATGGTTATGGTTATGGTTATGGTCATGGAACTTCCAACAGGTTTCCTTCTCAAGATTCTTGAAGATTTCCATCTCTATCTAACTTCTTGATATCTAACGTCTGTCTAACCTTGATAGTAATAGCTCTCAATTGTTTTCTTTCATCAGTAATACTTCGTTAGTATAAGTACTAGTGAAAGTAAATTTTAAACTTTTGGTGAGTAAGCTTGTATTACTAACTTAACGTAAAGCTCTTACTGAGCAATTTATTGAGATCTTGCGAAAATAACTTTGCATAATCCTCGCAAATGCTTTCTAGGCAAAATTGAGATGAGTAGCCTTTCTGAACTTATGGGCGTCCGAGCTTCTAAGATTTAGGCTTTGTAACTGAATCTCCGATTATAGATTGAGTGATCGAAACCTAATAAATAAAGGTAATTCGTAAATATTTGAATATGACCTTTCATTATTTCTATTGAAAACAAATTTCAGCTTTAGGCCAAGTATGTTGACAACAAGACAATATGAAGACAAAAAAGGGAACAACCAACAACAACAACAACGGCTATGTATAGAGCAAATCACATAGCTTGACTATACAGACTGTTTCGTTGGCCGCTACACCAACTTATCAGTAGTCTTGTATGACTTCTCACTGTGATCCACTCAAGCTACTTAGGTTCTACTTATACTGCCAAATATGCCGAGAAAGTTACCCGGAATTTATTTTTAACAGAGAGAACTCTTAAATTAGTAACTGAGTTCTTATCTACTTCGATGCACCATGTGTCAAGGTTAACTTAGATCGTATCATACTTTTAGGCATAGCCATAACTCATCTTAGAAATTCGATCACAGCGGTTTACCGCTAACACAGCATATTGAAGTTGTGTTATTTTGTTGTTTATCCTCCCTTTTTCCACACTTCCATTTTAGGGTTCAGCTGGTTTAACTGATGGTACACCTAAGATGGTGTGGAGCCCATTTTGTTATGAAAAACTTTGTGGTTTTTGTGATAAACACACAACTAATAATTTTTTCTTAAATGTAAATGTTAAGAAATGTTAAAAAAAAAATGATTAGTTGTGCGGCTATCACAACAACCACAAAGGTTTTCATAAGCGAACCTCACAAGTTCTCCAGAAGTTTAAGTTCTTCGAAGAAGCTTCGCAGAAGTTTTACGCAGGAGGATAAATGTTCCTCGCAATAGCTTTTTGGAATTTCAATTGTTACATAAAAATACGTCTTACAAATATAGCACTTCGGAGAGTAATACAAAAATAACTCTCACTTACTGAACACTAGCTTTGTTCACCAAAAATGGTAAGCAGGGTGTTCTTTCTCTCAAATATTAATCATGGATACTTTGTTGAAATCAAAAAGTCTTGATTTGTTGAACTGTGTTTTAAAATAGAGAGATCTTTGCTTTTTTTTTAAATCTAAATACTTTTGTCAGTCTTTGAAAGGATAATTTAAATATGATAATCAACCTGACGAATAATTTATTAAGATATTTTTCGAAAATATACCACTGTGCGCCGCAGAGCGTCAACTTCCTTGCACTAGCCTAGCATGCAGAGTTCCAATTTTGTCAGAGTGCAAAAATATAGGATTTATTTGGCGCTGCCTTTTTTTTTTTTTTTTGTTGTTGCTTTTGTCTTACATGAGCTTGAGTCCACATGCAAACACGGGTTAAAAAAGGACGAAAAGAATTGCATGCAGGGGCGCGTAAAAAAGCCTGCAAAAATAAAATGCCGAAGTGGGAACTTGGCACTGCAGTTCACGGTATTGTGGTAACTCCGTGGTAGTGGTAGCTGTTGCTGTTGGGTGAGCAAAAAATGACGTATGCTTGTTCGCCCGAATGCTAACGGTAAACTTTGCTCAGAGCTGCTGCATTTTGGCGCCTCAAACCACGCGTAACGGTAACAAAAATATTTATGTGCGACTGTTTGGCGCGCGTAAAGACTGAGGCAATGTGCGTGTTGCTGCTACACGAAAAACCGCGCTTTTGCTCTCGCTCTCACTCTCACTCTCTCTCTCACTCTTTCTCTATCTTACTCTGTTATTTCTCAGGCTGTCTCTCTTGCGCTCATATTTGTGAGTGGACGCCGTCATTTGTCTGTCAATAAATATTTTTTGTGCTGCATACTTTTTGTACTATTTTAGCGGCTGCCTCCGCATATATGGGACAACCATAAAATAGACACAACAACAACAACAACAACAAAGAGAACAACAGGATAATGTCGTATAAAAAAAAGACATGTAGCTATGTCTGTTTTTGTTAATTTCCGCTTGTTATTTAAATTTTTTTATTTTTGTTTTTTGTAAACGTTCATTTTTTGTTGCCTTTTATATAATTTCAATGAAGCATAAAATAAGCGCGAAATCAGTTTTGAAAAAATAATGCAGGCTAAAATTTTGAAAGCGAGCAACGGAGTTTGAGGTTATGTTCAATTTTTTTTTTTTTATAATTGCTCGGCTATGTTTTCGGTTGGTTTGATGCGTGCAACAAAAACCTATTGGTACACATAAACACACAGACACACATACACACACATGTAAACATTATTGGTTGTGTTGATTTTTAGTTTTGGGCTTTCAAATTTGGTTGAAATAACAACAAAAAAAGAAAAAAATACACAAAGCAAATAAAAAAATTATTTTTAACTGAATGCATTAGTTTTTCCCGGGCAAAAACGTGTGTGTGTCAGTGTTTGATTCAGTTTGGTTTTTGTTTTTGGAAATTCTTTAATTGAATTGTTTGGGGGGTGGGTCAGTGGCACAAGCTGAAATTTTGTTAACAACACAAGAACACGAGCACAAGCAAACTGCACACACACTCGCACAATAAACCCACTTTTCGTCCTCGCAAGTGTTGTTAGTTAGAGGGATTTTTTGTTTTTTCAATATTCTATTAGTTGTGTACCACGATTTTTTGCACTCCCTTTTTTTTTTTTGTGCTTCGATAGCTAGATATGTATGCGCTCTATGCCGAGCCTAGGTTAATAAATTTTGCAGTAGCAGGATTTTAACTTTAACTGAAGTTAATACTTCATACGAACACGCTTAATTTTTGAGAGAAAAAAAATTAACAAACCAATAAAATTCCCACAGTTTTTTTTTTAAATAAGCAAAGAATAAAAATAAATTCAATTTTTGTTTAAATACACCCTTGAGAAAGCTCGCCACATGCTACCATACTCCCCTAATGGCACATCGTCGCATGTCAAAAGTTGAGGGGGAAGTGCCTGTCAATCAAATCCGAAAAAGCAGTCAATGTAATTAACACACCCCTTGCCCGTAGCAGTCACGCTAACCACGTGTGCACCCATGCCTCATGACCCCCGCACTAATTTCCTTTCCATCTAACAACAAAAAAACATGAGCATGAATCTGTATTTTTTCACCATAATCATTATTAGATAAATGTTTTCTTTGGTTTTTGTTTACGACGGTTACGATGGAATTCAAATGCACTATTTTGATTTCTCAATAATTCAGCCGTTTTGAAGCTTTTCCTGAAAATGTCAGCAACTACCCAGCAACTTACTGGAAACCCACTGTAAATCAGTCACACACAAGTCATCTTAATTAAAGTTGAAGCTTTCTTAGTCTCTAGAAATATAATTAGTAAATGGGTAAATAGGGATTTCTGGGACAGTCAAGTGTTATAACAGTTATAAAAATAAAAATAAAAAACAGTTATAACAGTTATAGAGTAATCTAATTGTAGCTTCATCTCATGGACTTCTCAATCAAGATGGGTATCTATTATTACAAAGTAAAGATAATAATAGTGAAAAACAAAACAGTTAGGAACCATTTTCTCCCATGTTTCTCAACCGATTTAGATAATTGTTCTTTTTAATGAATGAGAGCAGAGAGAAGGAATGCAGCAAATATTTTTTAAAGAAATCTACCTGCTTTGAAGAAATGAAATGATGTATTTCACCCATTGTGAGTTCATATGCATTTAAGAATATCCACACAAAAAGGAAATAAAGAAAAAAGACGTTCGGCATTGTTTCGTTAGATTTTTTTATTTTTTTACACAGCTGAACTCATACAGCTACGTTCCCATATGAGCGAAGAAAGATAAAAAAAAGGAGAATATAAACAGAGACGTACGATTTTCTGTGTATATTTGACCGCCACAGAACGTACACACAAAGAAAGTTTCGTATAAACGATCCCCACAAAGTGAAGAGAAAGAAAGCTCAACAAAGCTCTTCTGAACGAGAGAACTGGTGGCGAATTTATTAGGAAAGTAAAAGTAATGCCAAATATTTATGGAAAAATATATATGTTTTTCTCATTAATTTTGTATCGAATTTTATATCAATGCAATTCAAATTTCAAATTTGATTTGAATAAAATGAGTTGTGAAGTCGAATTCTTTAGAAAAATTTATTGTTACCAATCCAGAAGACTTTGAAGCCTAAGCATAAACGACCGTTCACCATGCATGCATGGCAATTATTTTTTTCAATATAATATTTACGAAATAAATCAAAATAATCTTTAATTCACTTCAACAATTATAATTTCATTTATTGCATTGCCCTAAAGTATTTCCCAATTAAATGTTTTTTAACTTTTCCAAATATTTTTCAATAAAAATTAGAAAAAAAACGAATTTCGACCACAGGTTATACTAGTTAAAAATAAGATAATGGAGACTTAAGGAAGAAAAAGTTATGCCACTGGTTGTTATAAAAGAATGTTTGTACATCATCTGAAAACCCTGTACATAAATTAATAGCAATATAAGTTTGCAAACATGTAAGTATTATAATTTTTTTTTTATTTCGTTAAGTCTTTCATAAAATTTACTTTTATTTTGTTCAGCAATGGGACGAGGTAAGCACTGTACGGCTTATCTGCGTGATCTTATAAAAAAATTAATTTGGAAAGAAAAACGTTTGCAGAAGTGCAAAATCTTATTGGTTACTCTCCGATGATGATATGTAATGCCTTTAAATATCAACCACAATCAGAAAATCCTGGACGGTATTCTGCAATGACACCGAAATAAATTAGGCGAGTAGTGAGATATTCGAAGAAGCACCCATTTGTAGTTGCTACTGAAATAAAAGATGAGCTCAATGTAGAGGCTAGGGTCGAAACGCAGAGAGCTTGCGAGAACACAAGCTAGCAGCTTGTAGTCCAAGAAAAGTGCCCCTACTAAGAAAAAATCATGTGACAAAGAGATTGAAGTTTGCAAAGGAACACTTGAGTTGGCCTCAGAAAAATGGAGGCACATTTTGTGTTCAGATGAGCCAAAGATCGTGCTTAATGGTGGCAAGGGGTCATGCCAATATGTCAGACGACTACCAAACTCCGAAAATTTACAATAAAAACCATTAAACATGGTGGTTCCAACATCATGATATGGGCGTGCTTTTCATTTTACGGAATTGGACAAAGATACCGGATCGAACAAATAATGGATTGATGCCTGTATGTGCAAATCATGCAGGAGGCTATGTTCCCATATGCCAGCGAAGAAGTGTCACTACCTTAGGTCTTCCAGCAGGACTATGACCCAAAGCACACCAGCAAAGTTACGCAACAGTGGTTTCAGACTAACGAGGTTAAGGTCATGGAATGGCCACCACAGTTACCAGATCTCAACCAATTTGAGAATTTGTGATGTAATGTGAAGACTCAATCCGAACCTACAAATAACTTTAAGCTTTGGGACGAAGTACAGCGTGCTTGAAATTCAATACCTTCAGAAAGTTGTAAAAATCTGGTCAACTCTATGGATCGACGCTGTGCCGCAGTAATTGCGAACAAAAACTATGCAACCAAATACTAATTTCTTGAAATCATATTTTTTACTTTTATCTAACATATATGAAAAAATAAAAGCTAATTTTTATATTTGTTATTGATGTAAGCCTTACTATTATTCTTTTGACCGTCTTTATTTAAGAATTTTTACTATTTTTAAGTTATTTCCTACTAAAATGATTTGATTTCAAAGTTTTGTTTTTTTCTTAATATCTCGTTAAGATAATAACTTGCTTCGATAATACAAAATAAAATACTAAATACTAATTTACCTCATGAAAATTAGCATAGCAATAAATACATTCTTAAATTATATTTTTTTTTTTTATATGAATTTCCATTTATTTAAAATTTTTGGTTTTGTTTTTTGTGAATTACTGTTTATGTTTTATTAGTAATAATTGCCTTAAAATAAATAAAAATTCAAAATAAATTTTGTGTATTGACATACGCCCTTTTCGGTTTCAGAAAAAACTAATCCTCTAGGGCGTAAATTGCACAGCTCTGAAAGTAATATGAAAATTAAGAAAATTTCAATAATAAATACATGAATTTTTGTTTACTATTATTTTGAGCGCAGCTGTATGTTAAGAACTAATGCCATTATCGTTAGTTCTAGATTTAAGAGAGTCGTTCAAAAAATATAGGAACTGAAGCATTTAAAATTAAAAAAAAGGTATTTTTTAAGACTTAAGATAGGTCCAGCTCCATTATTTTTGGAGCTACTCTCATGATCCTAGTACCGACGAGAATGACTGGACAAAAATAAATGAAAAAATAAAGGAACTGAAGAATTTAAATTAAAACTCCGAGGTTAATGACTGGACAAAAATAAATGAAAAAATAAAGGAAGTGAAGAATTTAAATTAAAAAAAAACGGTATTTTCTAAGACTTAAGATAGCTCCAGCTCCATTGTTTTTGGAGCTACTCTCATGATTCTAGTACCGACGAGAATGACTGGACAAAAAAAAAAATGAAAAAATGAAGGAACTGAAGAATTTAAATTAAAAAAAAGTATTTTTTAAGACTTAAGATATGTCCAGCTCCATTATTTTTGGAGCTACCCTCATGATTCTAGTAGCGACGAAAATGACTGGTATTTAAAGTACCTATGTGGTGCAAAAATGATTATAAAAATTCGTCAAAGAATAACCTCGGTGAATTTGTTAGAATTCTCCACAGTATGTTCTCAATACTATGTTATTTCATATTAAATTCTGCATGAGATTATTCGTTATTTTTTGCCACTCGAACAATATTCGTCAACCACAATCGCACACAAAAATTAATGCATGCTTACCACTCGATTTCGTAAACAACGATTGATGCTAAGCAGAATTTGTCACGATTGCGAATACATACAAAGGCAGCATCAAGACAATGCCGACATTCGGATGCTTCGCTTAAAACTCGAGTGTATGCTGCTGCATGAATTCTTCATAAATTCTTAAAATTTGTATGGGAGCCCCCGGAGTGGTCGGAGGGGAAAGGTCCCCAAGGAAAAATTGTTCATTTTGCAAACGTAATATGGGTCAATCATATATGTATATTAACCCCCTGCTCAGGTGTAGGGAATATATGTATATACAAAAATAATTAAATTTGTATGGGAGCCCCCCCTAATGACGGGTAGGAGACGATAGATCACCAAGGGAAAAATGTTCCTTTTGCAAAATAAATGGGGGGATACACACATTTTAACCCTCTCCAGCTCTCCTTTAAAGCCCTCCTGTTCAGGTGTAGATAATATAAATACAAAAATCAGTAAATTTGTATGGGTGTCGCCATAAGGAGGGGTCGGGGGAGATGGATCCCGAAAGGAAAAATGTTCGCATTTCTAAAGTGGAAAGTGAAAAATTTGCCCATAAAATCATCAGATTATTATTAATAACAAATGAACCGGTTGAAAATCGGTGAATCGGTTGAAAATTGCCTGAGCTATGTTTCCGATCAACTTAAAAAATGCAGTTTTGATATAAACGCTTTTGAAGTTTATAAGGCGGCTTGTACTAAAATTCAAAAACCAAGTACTTAGAAATTTTTCCAGGCCATAATCTTTTGAGACATAATTTTCGAGGTCATAAGGGAACATTTAAAAAAAAAACAAACAATATTGATTTCTCAAAGTTCTAGAGTGGCCTTACCCCTTAATAGAGTACGCGTTCACGAGCTCGTACGATTACTTGTATTTCAAGTCGTACGTCACAAAAGTCATGCGAGCAAACAAAGGACATGATATCTCTTTATGGATACAAGGAAAAATGCTGCCTTGACAGACCACCTTTAGCATAATTATGTTAAATATAAAGATTGCAGTTGATCAAAACCATATCGTACATTTGAGAATATTCAGTTTCACGGCTATGGCCACTCGAAAATAGTGTTTGAATTTGAATTTATTTGACAAGTATTGTTGGCATATAATTCTTTTGTATTCCGAATTCACATTGAATATAACAACATACCAAATGCAAGCTAAGATTAAAGACTTTTATCAAAACTAGTACTTAAAAAAACTTAAATTTAGAGAATGAAAGAATATTTCTTTAAAAAATATGGTTAGAGAAAAGGAGAAGAAATAGAAAGAGTATGAAGAAAAATACCTTAGAGTTGTATTTGTAGATTAAATGCTAAAAGTTGCTTTTTTTAGATATGCTTTTAATACTATTAGGTAATGAATTCCATGACCTGATAGCAGTAATGAAAAACAATCTGCTGCACGCAAAGAAATTTTTCGTTTGCCGCAACTGAAAAATTCGCCAACTTAACTTCGTTTGCGAGAAGCATTTACCGCAAACGAATATCATTTGTCATCAACTAAAAAATGTATCTTATACATATACTATGTACCGCAAGCTATTTCTGTCAATATTATTTATTATATTAATTAATAAGGGAAAAACAAACAAAGTTTTCAGTTGCTAAAGACAAATTTTTCAAAGTTGGTAAAAGCAATTGAAAAAAACTTTTTAACAAAAAAAAAAAAAACCGACTTCAAAATCACTACAAAGTAAAAAATAATTTTAAATAATTTTTCCCATTCATTTCTTGGTCATATTTCAAAAGCTATTTATATGTATTATAATATTGGAAATCTTATCATTTTCATTTTTTGTATTTTGTTTTATTATCATCAATATATTAATTGCTTTATGTACATACAAGCTTTGAAGTCGGCGCTTATCTTACTATGTCGAAATCTTTTTATTTTAATTTTTTCTAATTTGTTTTATCATAAAAATATTATTAACTTTATGAATATAAAAGCTTCTTAGCGATTTTTTTCTTTCAATTGACAATTTTTGAGTACGCTGAATGTAGCCAATGTGTTCCATGCATTATTTGTGCAGCTGGTACACACTATGTCATATTCAATATGAGCTTTACAAGCTCACCCAAACCAGTTTAGTGAGAATTTTAATGTGTACAAAGCTTTTAAAATTACTACAGTGTCACCAAGGCACCAAATAGTGCACGGATGGTAAAAGATCATGATTGTGTGTCAAAGATGAGCGCCGACTTCAAAGCTTTTATGTTCATAAAGCAATTAATATATTGATGATAATAAAACAAAATAGAAAAAATGAAAATGATAAGATTTCCAATATTATAATACATATAAATCGCTTTTCAAATATGACCAAGAAATGAATGGGAAAAATTATTTAAAATTATTTTTTACTTTTTAGTGATTTTGAAGTCGGTTTTTTTTTTTTGTTAAAAAGTTTTTATTTCTTCCTTTTTAGAGAATATGAAATATTTTATGTAAAAGTCTTCTTGAGGAAAATTTCAAACATGAAAGTTTGTTCTTAAAAAATTTATTTTATTAATTCCTGAAAGTTTGTTGGGTATTTTCCATTTCTACTTCTTTACAATTTTTTGTGCCACGTCCTTTCTATAATCACGCCCACTTTATTTACCATACCTTATAATGATTCTACCTTGCCCTGTGCCAAATTTCAGTTTCCAAGTATCAATATTAACCGTAATATAGTACTTTCCTTAAAGTGACACATCCTGTGTACAATCCGGCTTACTTTTTTAATGATGCTACCTACCTAACTACCTGCATATCAAATATTAATACACTAGTGTCAATATTAACTAAGATATAGTATTTTTATAATATTGCCACACCTATTTGTCGAATAACGCCCACTTTCTTTACAGTAATTTTAAAAAATTGTGTCTACCCCTGTACTAAATTTCAGTACCCTAGTGTCAATAATATTCGAGATACAGTGTTTTTCCAATATTGCCACACCCCTTTGTCAAACAACGCCCACTTTATTGACTGTAATTTGTAATAGCTATGCCTACCCACGCACTAAATTTCAGCACCCTAGTGTCAATATTATTCGATATATAGTGTGTGTCTAATATTGCCACACCCCTATGTCGAATAACGCCCACTTTCTTTACAGTAATTTTTTAGAATTGTGTCTACCCCTGTACTAAATTTCAGTACCCTAGTGTCAATACTATTTGAGATACAGTGTTTTTTAATAATACCACACCCCTTTGTCAAATAACGCCCACTTTATTGATCGTAATTTGTAATAATTGTGTCTACCCTAGTGTTTTTACTGTACATTTCAGTACCCTAGTGTCAATATTAACTGAAATACAGTGTTTTTCTTATATTGACACGCCCCTCTGTCGAATATCGCCCACTTTTTTAACTTGGTACCTCGAACTTGGTGGTAAGTTACAATCTAGTAATTTTCTACAAAAGACAGAGAACTTATTAGGACCGTATACATAGCAAGCTGCATTATGAAGAGCGACCAGGAGCTTATGTATATATATGACCAAGAATCAGGCTGGCAGTACACGACTTCAGAGTAAGTTATGATCGGCATAATCAGCTGCGGTACTAATTTTCTTCGCGTTTCAATGGGAACAAAACCTGATGTCATTCGAAGATTACGAAGAATAAAGAACATTTTTTACGCATGAGTTGAGATGATCATCACAGACCAGGGATGAGTTTATTTGAAAACCAAGATTAATGAATTTTCTAAAAAGTTTCAGTTGAATGTTATTTAGTAGAATTGGAGGCAAGTCTTCGAGATAATAGTGATTGATTCAGATAAAGGCAAAACAAATGATTTTGATGGGTTCAGCTTAAACAAGTTTTCATCAGCCCATTTGGATACGAAAGCTAAGTTCTCATTGACTCTAGCACATAGATCTTCAATGAGACCTAAGCGTCTGGACAAGTAGAATTGGAGATTATCTGCATATGTATGCATTGTGACGTGGTGGCCTTGCTGAAAATATCGTTAATGAATATGGTAAACAACAATGGTTCAAGTACGGAACCTTGAGGAACTCCACTGGTAGTGCTTTTTTGCAAAATTTTGACCCACACGAACTCTTTGAGACCTATATTCTAAGTAGTTTCTTAAGAGACGGACCGCAAATTTTGAAATCGGAAATTAAGAGCCAAAATTTTGCAGAGAATAGAGTGGCTGACGGTGTAAAAAGTTTTGGAGAAATCCAGCAAGTAGAGCAATGTTAGATCGGCGTTATAAAAAGGTACTCTTACGTCATCTAGTATTTTGACTATAGCAGTGGAACAACTATGCTCAGGCCGAAAACCAGACTGTAGATTAGACATGAGGTTTAAAAGACTTAAATTAAAAGAATTAAGAGCAATGTTAGATCGGCGTTATAAAAAGGTACTCTTACGTCATCTAGTATTTTGACTATAGCAGTGGAACAGCTATGCTCAGGCCGAAAACCAGACTGTAGACTAGACATGAGGTTTAAGAGAGTTAAATGATAAATCTGATCGATATAAAAAAAAATGAATTAAGGAACTCTACTGCAAGGAAGAAATTCAAACAATGTTGCCCAAATAAAAAAGAAATCCATTAAAAATTACTTTGTTTCCACAAAATGCAATAAATTAATTTAAAACTCAATAAAATACTTTATTTTTTACAACATTTTACTTTTTCTTTCGTATCATTTATTATCTACTAACCAATAAAGATCGTCCAGAGGCGGATATTCTCTTTATTACAAATACTATGCGACAAATTTACTTTTAGAAAAGAAAAAATTCGGTGGGAAGAGCGTTAAAAATATCTAAAAGCCAGCATCAGATCATTCTTTAAGTTTCTGGAGAGTATTTTCATATTAACCTTAAGAGTACATAAAAGGGTAAAATTTTGTCCTTTTAAAGACTCCTTTTGATCAACTAAATTTTGAATGTTATATGCTTAACCTTAAGACTTTATTTATTTATTTAACCTCCACTGTACTTTTTGAAAAATTTGGTGAGATTTATTTATTTTGTTTTTTTGTTGTGATCTTGTATTTTTTTCAGTATTTCATACATTTTCATTCTATCTGAAATCACTGCTTAATTAATTTAGTAGCTATTGAAAATTATTTTCCTTGCACTTCAGTTTATTTCAAAAGTACAGTTGGTACCAACCGAAATTTGAATATTTTGAATTTATAAAAGCATATATTTTGCGATGGTGTTCTTGAACTTTCAAAGCCATATAGTTTAAGAGCCAACCCTCTTGCAGGCTATGCTCTGCCCTTTGCTTTCTCTCACTTTAACACTAGAAAATTATGATATGAATCCTTTTAAAGCTATCTCACTCTAAACTTACATTCGCCTCCACTCACTTTTGTAAACTTCTTAAGATTTCAATTCATTTTGCATCTCTTATTAAAATAGGTTCAAAAAGCTGTTCGAGGGTACCAACTCCTACCTCATAACTGCATCAAGACGCTTGGTACGGCACAACGTCAACAAAAACAACAACAACAACAATAATAAGAACACACAAGTGTTCCTAGGATGGTTTGACTTGGCCCCCAGCAGCATAGCGTAGGCAGCTACTGACAGGTTTTCATTTAATATACAAAACCTAGGAACCAAAGACTTTCAACGAGCCTCCGCATTGATTGTGCGTTTGAAATATGTGCACACTCCATCATGCACCCCTGGCTGCAAACCAACAACATTTTCAAAGTGCAATCTATGCAACATTCTGTTCTGCCCCGAAAAACCCGCTTGACCAAAGTGCATCACATACCTTTAGGAGCTTCACAAAGCAGCGGGCTGCTCAACTAGTATGAGTTTTCTTAGAAAATCTGCTAGTGTGCGTTGATTTGTGCATTATTGTGTGAGAATTTGTGTGTGTGTATATGTGTGTGCAATATTTTCTAAGGTGGTTCCAGGTGCAGCTACATACAAGCAATACATCACAGCAATAATAAGAACAACAACAGAAACTACAGCAATAAAAGCAACAACAATGGTGACCACATGACTTTCTTAAGCCTAAGCCAAGGCCTAGATTGCTCTTACTTGTTGTTTTCGTTTTGTTCAATTTTTTTTTTCCTTCTTCTCTTGAGCTAACAAATGTAGCAGCCCGAAAATCTGCAATATATAAATATACATATTTATATACATAAAATTTGCATACTTTTGGGCATAAAATTTAGTTTGTGTGCCTGTGTATTTAAGTTGCTCTGACTTATCTTAAATTAAAATGAAAACCAACATTAAGACACACACCCAGACACAAACACACACAAACGCACACACACAGCTGTGCCTATATGCCTGTGTTCCTGCTTGTTGCTGTAACTGGCTTAGATACTAGTGTTGTTGTTGTTGTTTTTGTTGTTGCTGTTGTCAAGCTATAGAATAAGTATTTACCTTACTTTATGGTTCAACTCCTAAGTATATGCAACACCCTTCAATGCACTCTGCAATGCAATCGTTTACGTTGTGCCATACTTTTGTTTTGCATAGTTTTAGGCATAGGCATGGCTAAAATTTTCTTAAGATGCTGTTTAATATTTTCTTAAAATTGCATAAATGTTTAGTGAGCGTAAAGAAGTTTGTGCTTTTTCATGTGCATGTGGATTAATGTGTTGGTTTGTGTGCCTGTGTGCATTGCATAATTTATGTATGATTGCATGTAAATTTACAGATAACTGCAATGCTTGGACCAAGGATTTTTGTGATTTTGGTAACTGTTTAGAGTATGCTTAGAATATATAAGTATACATATAAATATTTTTAAGTATATATCAAATAATTTAAAATACGTATATTGTAAATATATATTTACATGCATTTGTATGTGTTCTTTCCATACGTACATATAGCCTGCAAGGGCCAAGCTACAATCAAATATTTGACCTTTTTCTGAAGACATGAGTTAAGTCAGTTCCATAAAGTATATCGAGTAACGTTACAGAAAATGTATGTAACCGATTTAAACTCCGTTGCAATCCCAACTAAGAATTTCATTTCCCACAGGTTCCATTTTCAAGATTCTAAGTGATTTCTATCACAACAAACTTTTAGTTATCTTGTGTATAACTTCTTAGAAAGTTCTGAAAGTTCTAAAATTTAATTTTTAAAAAAGTTGTTTAACACTCAAACCTAACTATACACTACTGAATACTACTGAACATTTCACTCATACACTAAGATCTTTCTAGTGCTGTAGGAACGAAAAAAGAAACGAATTGGCCATTTCAGCTCTTGAAAGGACTTTGATCGAACTTCTTAAGATCAAATTCTTATGATTCTTATATTTATTGTTTTGTGCATGTTATTAAATGTTTGTACACAAATGAACATGATAACTGGACCTACCAGTTTTATGCCGACTCCCAACGGCTAATCTGGATATTCTCAAAAAGCTTTCCATAGCATTATTTACTTTCTAAGTTTTGCCATTGTTTGCAGAGAAGTAACGTCTGGATCAAACAACGCACAGTAATGCAAAAGAGCATGCTAAATGGAAAAATTCGATACATAATTTTTACATTCTAAGCATATAGAAATATTAGAAAATATCCACTGTTCCCAGAAATAATTTCTTTATTTACCACCGCTTGGAAAATATATAAGTTCAAACTAGGTATTTACAAAACAGCAATCAGGAGAGCAAAGAGAGCCTCTTGGTCTTACTTCTGTACAAAAATAGAAAGCACTTCCGAGGCCTCAATGTTTAGAAAATTACTAGTAAAAACCCTAACATCACAAAGCTTTCTTCAAAAGGAAGATGATACCTGGACAGACTCATGTATCGAAACCTTAGATACACTTATGGACGTATGTACATTTTCCTGGTAGTGTTCACACTGACAATTCTAGCTTTGAAACATCCCCCTCTGAACTTACACCTCAACAGATTGAGCAGGTTACCAGCAAGGAGAAGTTAAGATGGTCAATTTATTCGTTTCAACCATATAAATCTCTGGGTTCCAATAGTATTATACCAGCTTAACTCCACAATATCTTCAATGCAATAGTACCCTGACTTCTGGCAATATACCATACTTGCCTACTCCTTAATTACATTCCAACAGCTTGGAGAGAGACTAAGGTCATATATATACCGTAAGCGGGCAAGTCCTCTCACACTAAACCGAATAACTTTAGACCTATAATCCTCTCCTCCTTTTTGGATAAATTACTGGAGAGACTCATTGGGCTTTTTCTTAAACCGAAACTTGACAGGCTTCTAAAATCTCAGCATGCCTCTATAAAAGGCAAATTTACAGAAACAGCTCTCCATTCTCTTGTGTCTAAAATCGAAAAATCACTTGAGAACAATACGCGCTTGCTGCCTTTCTAGACATTCAATAACGTCCTCCCTGTGCGGTCACCTCGGCCTTGTCAGAACTGGGGGGGGAGGATTTTTCTCGTGAGTCTCATCCACCAGATGCTCTTGGGAAGGGTGGTGAAATCAGAACTGGGTGGATGTTCTACCCCCAAGTTTGTAAGCAGGGGACTCCACAAGAGGGAGTCTTGTATCCGCTTCTGTGGTCCGTGAGCTCTATTTGCCTGTAAAAAATCAATTGGTAAAAAATGGGGTTTTCACCGGCAATTGTCCGCTCCAAACTTATATATGGCTCACTGGTTTGATGGTAGGCCCTTGAAAAGATAATTCTACTTCAGAAATTCGCAAAGGTTAAAAAAAGTGGAAGTCTATGTACTATCGGTGCATTATCCATAACCCCAACTAGTGCTCTGATTCACCTTCCTCCTATTGATATCTTTGCCAGAGAATGTGCTTACATAGCAGCCTCAGGCTAAGAGAATCTTGAAATTGTATAGTATTACCTATGCGGTAATACTGCGGTCACACAATAATTCTTAGTTCATGTGTCCCCGACAAAACAGATTACTGTGCGCCTTGTTTAAATCTCGAAAAGAACTACGAAGTTCTCATCCCTTCACGGCTAGACTGGGTTAACAAAACCCCCCTTAAAACTACTTGCATTAAAATCTTTACAGATGGATCCAAGCTTTAAGAACAAGTAGGGGGAGATATTTACTCCCAGGATCGTGAAATCAAAGCCCCCTTTTGACTTTCAAATTATTGTAGTGTCTACCAAGCGAAGATGGTGGCTATTTACGAACCCGCTAAGATTCTAGGTCAGAAAGATCTTAGAGGAAGGAGTATTTACATCTTCTGAGAAAGTCAAGTTTCCCTTAAGGCGCTGAACTCACATATTGACAACTCCAAAATTCTTACTGAGTGATGCAGATCTCCTAAAAAAAATGGCTAGGCTATTTGGGAAGTACCTCATATATAGACATAGGGATATCAAGGGCAATAATTTAGCTGACGAATTAACAAGGAAGGGTACGACCTCTAACAATATCTTAAATGAGGACTTTATTGGTAGATACCCATGTCCTCCTATAAACTCCGGTGCAGGAACAGATCTTAAAGCCTTGCACAAGAACCCTGGAAGACCTCACAACAAGAAGGATAGCCAAGCTAACGTGGCCTTCCTACAACTTAACGTGCACCAACTCTAACCGGAACGCATGCTCTTCGGTTAGGACTAATATCTAATGATTTTTGCAGAAGCTACAAGTGTGAACAAGAAGAAGAAAATGTTCAGCACTTCCACTATCACAACAGGCCTACACTGACCTAAGTGTATGAGTCGTCTGTCGGCCCAGTTACCTCAACCTAACCTAACCGAACCTACTTCCGTTTTTTACTGAAAATACAAAAATTCTTGAATTTTGGCCCAAAAAGTGATATTTGGTGATATATTTGTTCATGACTTAACTATATTTTTTCCGGAAATTGCATCCGGACATATAAGTTTTTTTTTCCTGCTGATGCATCGCTTTCCTCTTATAAATGATGTTTCAAATGATGAATGGTCCGATCTCTAGAGTGATTCTTTGTCATAGTATTTAAGTTAAATATCTCAACCTTAATATTAGCTGCGTTCGATTCGCCAGTGCTCAACTCAATTACGAAAAAAACGGCTACTCACTTAGCTGTTACTTACTGAATAGTTGGCAACATTTTTGTTTTGACAGACCACAAGAAGTCTGTCAATAAATTAAATTGAAAACAAAGAAACTGTTTAAGGGGGGATATACCCCTAGACAGGGTGAAATTAGTTTTGTTTAATAATTTTTTTTCAAGTTGATAACATAATTGGATAATTTTTTTATTTTCCTATATTTTTAGTAAATGGTGGGTCTGCAGAGTATCTCCTGTAGCTGCCAAAATTTTCTCACTTATATGAAACAAAAGAGGTTTTTTCTTCGAGTACTGATATTTTGAAGGGAAGTATAAACCTGTAATATAATAAAAAAAGTTAAAAATTAAAATTTATATCGGCTGTTTAATCGAAGGTCCAGATTCGACTATTTTTTCAACAGTTTTGACTCCAAAAAAATTATTTATTCTCATGATATCTTTCAACTTGTAGGTATTCTTCCGGAAGGTACATCCGAGCTGTACGAGCTGCTTTTGTCTTGGAGGGACTCTTTCGGTTCTGCTTCGCTACACGTGTCTTATCGATATTTTCGGTGAAACTTTGCAATAGGTGCCAATAATTATACCCAGGTCGTTCAAAAGCTTCAGAATGGAGGTGTAGCCTTCACTAAATATTCTAGCAGCAAAGTTAGCTGAAACTTTGAAACCCAGGTATCTCGATCCTGACTCACCAAAACTTATTTTGTACAGAACAATACAATACAGAACAAATTTAAAATTCTGATAGTGTAGTAAAAACTTCGAAGATTTCAATAATGCTGTAGCCATGCAAAGGACTTGTGCGAATATGGTCACTACAAGCAGTTTATAATTTTTTTTTAACCCTATTCACGTCACGCTGTGTCTTTGGGTCACTATGCAATTTCAAACCAATATAAATGACTTAAAACTTGTTTTAAAGAAAAATTCGAAAAAACATTTTTTCCGAAACTATGAGGTATCTCCCCCCTTAAAGGAAAATAATTTTGTTTTTTTACTCACATCACATTTTGACAGAATCTATTGCATTTTATTTATTCCGTACACAAACCAACTAAAAAATAAGAACTTGGCAACGCAACTTTACTCAACTCAACTGATAATTGACCTACTCTATACTCAACTAGCTGTAGACTTTGTTGTTGTTTTCACATACAAATTTTGAAATAAGCGACATGAATTGAGTATAGGCTGGCGAATCGAACGCAGCTATTGTTAAAATATGAAAAAATAAAATTTCTTAAAGTTCGAAATTTTTAACTTGAAATGTCATTATCGCCGCTTTTCTTATTTCTGAGCTATGAGCCAAAATATATTTCACATAGATGTATATGTTAGGAGGTGCTACGCCTACTTGTCAGATCACATATACCGATGGTACTATTAGCGTTTCTGTTAGCGTACATTTAAGATATAGCTCTAAATGCGATTAAGTTGTATGGGAGCTACCATGCCCATTTGTCCAAAATTTCTGAAATACTTTTTTGTGGTTTCTTATACCTTAAACATCGAAAACTAGAAAAAATCCACAAAATAATATTTTCCGTCTAACTTCTATATGCAAAGAAAAAAAAACCTTTATCGCCAGTTTGCCGCAAACGAACTTCGTTTGTCGTGCTTGAAATCGTTATTTGCAAACATTTCAACAGTTGTCATAATAAAAGCCAGTTGCGGTAAACGTGTCATTTAGTTGCAGGAAATTAATTTCATTTGTCATAAACGCGATTGATTTTTATATTTGCAGCGATTGAAAAATTTGTTTTTCCCAACTGAAAGCTTCGTATGTTTTTCCCTTCTATGTATAAACACAATGCTTATAGTTCAGAGTTACTTTTTGGACAAAGTGTTACTATATAAGCAAATTGGTAGATTTTTTAGACATTCCATAAGAAAGCGGGACAAACAAAGGGAGAAAGATAATTAATATAATGAATAATTATGACCGAAATAGCTTGTGCTATATATATGGAACATATATTTTTAAGTTGATGACAACTGAATATTCGTTTGCGGCAAATACAATTCGCAAACGAAGTGTAGTTGGTGAATTTTTCAGTTGCGGTAAACGAAAAATTTTTTATGTGTACCAATCGCATCACTGTAGTAAGCTAAGTAGTAGCAAAGTAGTAAAGTAGTTAGCGTGATAGTGGTTGGACTCGATATTGCCAGGTTCTGCTTTAGAAAATTCTCGAAGCATGTTCTTTTTTTTTAACATACTTTTAAGCCTAAGTCCAATCGACTCTCCAATTAACAGTACGTAAAGGCTACAAGATGGTGTTTCACACATGATTTCGCTACAATAAATCGCTTAAAATCAATACAAACTTAATATCAGAGTAGAAAAAATGTCTTCCTTGATTACCTAGCATTTCCGGCGATTGCTTACTCAACATAATGGATTGATAACCAGAAAAAGTGCGTCATTTGTCAATCAAAGCAATACATGCGTATATATATTTATCTTAAGATATATGTATATATATATATATAAATATATGTGAGTCTATATGCTTAAACTAACTTTTTACAGACATTTCCGCCCCCATGCCAAATACTTGCAATTCCTTGGCTAGTAATCAGAACTTATTCCTAAAGCAATATTTTGACCAACAAAAAAAACAAAAAAAACAAAAAAAACAAAAAAAAAACCAAAAACCCCCAAAAACAACTCAGTCACTCATTGTTGTAGGAACAAAACAAAGCAAAAACAAAGCAAAAACAAAACGAAAAACAGCCTGCCATGGCCGACAACTGATGACCACCATCGTTTCCCAAAATACTAGGCATTCTGATTTCAAGGTTGTGTAAGGGTATGTAGCGCCTTTGCGAATGTAATTCATCTTATTTTTTATACTTTTTCTTCTATATTTCTTTTTTTGCGTTTATCTCTTAAGAAGCAACCCACATACGTTGCCTTCATAAAATTCTATCCTTAGATATTTCCTTGTATTTTTTTTCCTTCGACTGAATTAGAGTGAACCCCAAATAAAACTTATTTAGTCATGTACCCAGCCGCCGGCTCATACCACACACACCCACACACACACACATATACTTCCGTGTCAGCTCCAAATGTCCTTCTTTGCTATGTGTACCCAAAAAGGCATAAAAAGAAATAAGATACCAAAAGGGAAAAGATACCAAAAAAAGGGATCCAACATCAAACCAGCATTTTTATCGTTTTGTGGCGCCCAAGTTTGCAGGCAGGCTCCAAACAATACCAAACACAAAATATACATTGATGTTCCAATGAAACGTCAAAGCAGCATACGAACGAGTGAGCCAAGATATGGCACAGAGAAAAAAAAATGAGCAAAGAAAAATATCAAATGGTGTAAGAATCCATTTCAGCTCAAGGATATGTCTTGAGCAATAAGTGCCAAAGTGTGGGTTGACGTCGTTAAGAGTTGAAGAAATACTTTTCTTTGGCACCGTATGAACCCAAAAAAAAAACACCCAATCTTTTTTAACCATAAAGTTTTTTTTGGTGCCGCATTTCTAGAGGTATATACTGTAAGAAGCTTAGGCGAAATGAGAACGATGTTTGAGGAGGAAGGCTAACGGCAGGGTCAACCGAAAATTGTTCATTAATAAACTTAGGCTTCCTGACGTACAATGTTAAAAATCCTTAGAGAGAAGGTGCGTTAAATTTTGTTCTACAGAAGTGCACATATTCAAAATCAACATTCATGTCAATTGACAGTTGAACATTTCAGATGTGTTATAGTAGGCCTTTAAAGCAAAAAAGCTATCGATAAGAACTATGGGGTATTCACCAAATTTAATAGAAGAAAATTTAATTTTAACAATTTGACAATTTATATTTTGTGATGTTAAATAGTGTTAGAATAATGGAGTATCTACTCCTTTTCACTTTGTCAAACTTCAAAGTTTCCGGTGTGACATTATGATATTGCGGCGATCAACAAACGTTCTATGATGGAATCAGAGAAGAGATTCTTTACCTCAACCTTTTCATTACCATTGTTAGGGTACCTTTTGTCGATTCTTTTCAGATCACTTTAGAATATTCTTCAATTTCGACTTGGAAAACATTAACACAGATCCATTCAGGGTCTAAGTAGAACCAACCGTACTCAATACACTAGATGGCTAGAAACTCGGATCTACCATCCATGCTATACCTATTGTAAGTGCTGTCAAATTGTTCTCATGGAAAATTATCAAAACCTACTTAAAATTCTGCCCTGGCTTCAAGCGTCGCAAGCCCAAACAAAATTCTTGAAACAGCGATCTCAAAGCACGGAAAACTGAGAATAGAAGTTTGTATGACAAGGTCAGATAAAGCAAAGTAGAGAGAATGGATTCTGTACATATCTCTTCCCATTCCCTATCATGAAGAACCAGTACGGTTGGTTCTACTTGGGTCCCTGAATGTTAATGTGTTTTCCACACCGAAATTTAAAATTTTTCTGAAGTGATCTACAAAGAATTGAAAAGGATACCCTAATATTTACGAAAAACATAATGCTTCGCAGATGGAGCTGAAGGAGCCTATTAAAAGTGTTTTCACGATTGGAGGAAGCGTTGGAATATGTGTATCGCTTGCAATGGAAGTTTATTCTCAGACTGGCAGGCGACTAGGGAGTTTAATGCCGAAGGGTTTTTACAATTCCGGGACTATCAGGATTTCAAATTCGATTTCCGAAATCCCCGTACCGAATCTGGGTGCGAAAACTAAATAAACTTTAAAGTTTAGTAAATATTTTTTTTTATTTTTACCATTTTTTTCTTCTTTTATTGATAAACTAATGAAACCCATGAATACAAAGAGCATTTAAAAACTTTAGTGCTACAAAAAACTAAAAAAAAAAATAATTGAAAATAATTGTCCAATAAGAACGCGAGAAGTGGCGTCAGAATGAACTCGCTACAGGAATATATGCTATGTATCCATTGAAATTGTACAAACGGATTATTTATAAACGAGTAACATTATAAAGTTAAAAATAAATAAAAAGAACCTAGTAAGAAATGATCTTCGACTGGGCCGAAGTTGAAATACCCCCACGGCCGAACCAAATTATATTCAAAGTCTTAAACAACCAACAAAATGTTTATCTGTAAAAACATTTTCGTCATAGTTTTATCGGAAAATATTCGCTTTTTTTTTAACAAAGCTACTTTGTATGGGAGGTGGGCGTGGTTTTCACTAGACTTCGTTGAATTTCATATTATCTCAGAGTGCATATTAAATATCAAAGCTCATATTTTTGTGGATTTCTAAGAGATTTAACCGTTTTGATAAAGGCCTTTGTATGGGAGGTAGGCGTGGTTTTCATCCGATTTGGCTCATTTTCATTTATCAGATCATTTAACTTGATCTTTAATTTTTAAATATCGAATTTTGTGATGATAGCTTATAAATTACGGGTGTAATCATGATCACAGATGGACGGACCGACAGACAGACGGATATAGCTAAATCGACTTGGGTGGTGATGCTGATCAAGAATATATATACTTTTTTATACCTACCAAGGCTCCTTATGGGCGTTACAAACGGAGTGACAAAATTAATTTTTAAACGTGGGGGTAAAACAAAATAAGGTAAAACAATTCCGACACCAAGCATCTTGTGGGCCCCAAACCGGTCAGGAGTCTAGCTAAGGGATACAAGCAGTAACCTTTGGTATTTGGGATACACAAAATTTTTACCACACTGGAATAAGTACAATTTAGAGGGTAGCAATGAAATTTGTAGCTCAGTGAAACCAATTTAAGTCACAGTCACTTAGTCAGTCAAACCAAAACCACAAATTTTAACAGGTTATTGAACATGTCACTGTGTTCCCAGATACTATCTCAAAAATATACGCATATCTGAATCATATGTTAAGGAATGCGGAAACTATGCAGGGATGCGAAATATTTTTATTCTTTTCTAAGAAACTCTATTTTTATTATTGCTCTCAGTCTAGAAATACTGGAGAAATTAGTGC
This sequence comes from Pherbina coryleti, assembly GCA_943735915.1. Lineage (NCBI taxonomy): Eukaryota > Metazoa > Arthropoda > Insecta > Diptera > Sciomyzidae > Pherbina > Pherbina coryleti. The sequence continues at coordinate 169,529,576 of OX030948.1, forward strand.
CTCCACCAATAATATTGGATACTTACTTCTCAAATTCATTTAAAGCTTTAGGTAAGAGAATACCTGGTGTACCAGGGGTACACCCTGAATACCCTGAATTGTACGCAAGAAAGGTTTTATAGGTCCTATTCAATAAAAATTAATATTTTCTTCACTGAATGAAAAAACTTTTATTTATATTGTTCTTCAAACAAGGAAATTTTTGATGGCTTGGTTTGTTTCGAAAACGCATACCTAGAACCTCTAATTTTTCATAATGAAAATTGTAAACCTTTATTGCGTCTAGCATGACCTTCAAAATAAACAAGTTTCGAAATATATTAATTGTTTTTTTTTTTACTCTTATCTTCTTTACTTTCGAATGTGATTAAATAAACAAACTGGCCATTTCAGCCCTTGAAAGGACTTTGAACGAACTTCTTATGATCAAAATTGTGTTGTGCGTGTTATTAAATGTTTGCACACATTCAATTGATCGAGAACTGGACCTACTAGTTTTATGCCGACTCCGAGGCTTTGTGCATGTTCTCAAGAGGCGCAGTGAAATAAATCCTAATGAAATAACTCCCAAATGAAAAAATGAAATAACTCCCAATGAAATAACTCCCAAGAGAAATGAAATAAGTCCCAAATCCAAAAAAAATGAAATAACTCCCGCCAAAACAAAAATTAAATAAGTCCCAATTAAATAACTCCCAATGAAATAACTCCCAATAAAAATAATAGTAATGAAAAAACTACCAAGAGAAATGAAAAAACTCCCAAGAAAAATGAAATAACTCCCAAGACAAATGAAACAACTCCCAAGAGAAATGAAATAACTCCCAAGAGAAATGAAATAACTCCCAAGTAAAATGAAATAACTCCCAACCAAATATTTTGGGACTTATTTCATTTTCAATTTTTTTTGGAGTTATTACATAATTGGGAGTTACTTCACAAAAAAATGAAATAACTCACAATAAAAATGAAATAACTCCCAATTTTTTTGGGAGTTATTGAAAATTAAATAACTCTCAAAAATGTATGAAAAATTTTTGGGAGTTATTTAATTTTTGTTTTTTGAGTTATTTCACTGCGGCTCTCAAGAAGCTTTAAATGGCAATATTTACTCTCTGATGTTTGCCATTGTCTGCAGAGAGGTGAGGGCCGAACAGAAAAATTAATTAAATTGAAAAAACTTTCTGTGTCAGATGGCATTGAACCACGGTTCTCTGGCGTATGGGTCACGCACTCTACCGACTGCGCCACGGGCGCCACAAATGTTATTTTTTCGAATGTAATTATTTAATTTTTATTTCTATACTTTTGTATCTGTACTAAATTAGTTTTATAAATAAAATATTCTAAAAGCGACCATATTCCGTCGCCCATATGCAACAAAGTAATGACAATACTTCCGAAAGGTCGAATTTCTATGAAAAAAAGGAATTTAGTTGAATATTAACACAGCCGGAAGTATTGGCGTGTCAGCGTCAACATTTTGCCTTCCTTTTGTTTTTATTTTCGCTTTTTCTATTGCTGTTGCATTTGATTTTGCTTTTGCTTTTGCTTTTGGCTTTGATTTTGCTTTTGCTTTTGCTTTTTCTTTTGCTTTTGCTTTTGTATTTGCTTTTTCTTTTGCTTTTGCTTTTGCTTTTTTATTTGCTTTTGATTTTGCTTTTGATTTTGCTTTTGCTTTTTTTGCTTTTGCTTTTGCTTTTGCTTTTGTATTTGCTTTTGCTTTTGCTTTTGCTTTTGCTTTTGACGTAGAATACGTCGTTCTCGGAGGTAAGTAGGGTGGTTGATAGTGATCAGGTGTCGGTATTTACATTACTTTTTGAGCCTTTGGTGGGCCTAAAGTACTAATCGTACAATGTTGATCTTAGCACTTGTTGGTCTGCTTGATCCTCAATGCGACAAAAATTCATGTTAGAACTGTCTAACTTATATCAATTTTACACAATTACATGAAATATAAAGCCAACATTTGATGTTTTTGTTTGCTTAAACTTGCTACCTATTATCGACGGCTTCCGGTTTTTTCGACGGCGAAGACAGCGCCATCTAGCGTAAAGACATAAATCTTATAATTAAAAAAAAAGCATACTTTTGGGGGCATGTTGTTTTTAACAGACTCGCGTAGCCCAGTAATACTGAGTAATTTGAGGGGCATGCTTTTTTAACAGAATCTGTTATTGAAATGTCAAAATTCCGCAGCCAATTAAATATCCGGGCATATTATCGACACTGAAATTTTAACACATGGGTTGTTGAACTTGGTAGCATTGAACAAATTTTGTTTGCTTGTTTAAGTTTTCTACCTATTTATGGACAGTTTCCGGTTTTATCGACAAAAGCATAAAATTTGTATGGGAGCGCCCCTAAGGAGTGGTCGGAGGGAATAGATGTCAAAGGCAAAAATGTTCCTTTTGCAAAAGTAATGGGGGTTGGTGATACATATTAACCCTCTCCGGCACTCTCTTAAAGGTCATATCCTCAGGTGTATGGAATAAATATTTTTAAAAAAGATGTCATCAAAAGCGAATTGAATAATTCTACGTCTTGTGTTACGACATAGTCGAAACTACTGTATCTTTTTTTTATTTGCTTTTGATTTTTCTTTTGCTTTTTTTGCTTTTGCTTTTGCTTTTGCTTTTGCTTTTGCTTTTGCGTTTGCTTTTACTTTTGCTTTTGCTTTTGCTTTTACTTTGGCTTTTTTATTTGCTTTTGATTTTGCTTTTGCTTTTAATTTTGCTTTTGTATTTGCTTTTGCTTTTGATTTTGTTTTTTCTATTGCTTTTGCTTTTGCTTTTGTATTTGCTTTTGCTTTGGCTTTTGCTTTTGCTTTTGCTTTTGCTTTTGCTTTTGCTTTTGCTTTTGCTTTTGCTTTTGCTTTTGCTTTTGCTTTTGCTTTTGCTTTTGCTTTTGCTTTTGTTTTTGCTTTTGCTTTTGCGTTTGCTTTTGATTTTGCGTGTGCTTTTGCTTTTGCTTTTGATTTTGCTTGTGCGTTTGCGTTTGCTTTTGCTTTTGCTATTGCTTTTGCTTTCGCTTTTGCTTTTGCTTTTGCTTTTGCTTTTGCTTGTGCTTGTGCTTGTGCTTCTGCTTTTGCTTTTGCTTTTGCTTTTGCTTTTGCTTTTGCTGTAACTGGGTTTACGAAGATACCAAAATTTTATTCGCAAATCTTATGTTATAGAAGACAAACGTAATGAAATTATTTAAAAACAAAAGGATTATTTTTTTTTCTACTTCACGAGAATGTCCATATATTTGGTGGATAGAGAGACAGAACGTTTCTTAACTACTATTTTTTATAGTATTTTCATAACAGCAAAAATATTTGAAAAAAAAACTTTGAAAAGCGAGACAACCCCGAACAAACCAACACATATTCAAACATTTAGAAACAAGCGACAAAGCAACAGTAAGTGCAACACATACGACTACTATGGGGACTCATATAAAGCAGTCACCAAGGAGATTCACACCCACCACGCATTACTCGATTATCAACTATCGCCCAGGCACTGGGCTGGTGCGTAGTTTAGACACAACCCTACCTCGATTTGTTCTGCGGCAACAGCGTCGAAAATATTTAACCGTCGCAGATGCAGATTCCTGTTGTGAGCCGAAAATGTTGTGCGCTTAGAATGAGGAACACTCGCGACTCAAGCAGGATACTGTTTAACAACGCCTTCATTAAACATTTTCTTCACGGAACGACTGAATGGTGGATGTGGGGTCAGAGTGGTTGTCGGTATGAGAGAGTTAGTGACATAGAACGGCAGACACACTGAGTGTGTTTCTGAGGTGACAAGCAAGACGAACGCTTAGAGGTGGGAGAATGCGTTAAGGACAAACTTTGTACACGAGCACAGTGACAACTAAATATGTATGTTGTTGATGGTGTTGGATGTTGTTGTTGTTGTTTTTGTTTTTGTTTTTGTTGCCGACGGTGATGTGTGTGTAATGTCGGAAAAGCATATCTCTCTGTGCGCGATATTCATGCTTGTCGCCAGCGTCTTCGGCTGCCAGATATTTTGTTGTATGGGTGTGAGTGTGACCTTAAGGGATCGTCATCATCATCACTGCATGCCACAACTGCCCGAAATAACAGCACATTATTAGAGTTAGTAGCGACCAAAGGCACACACACAACATACACACGAACACACACACACATACACAAAGCACATTCATACGCACCTACATGCATGCATAGAAGCTCTTCAACAAAAACACAAACCCACTCACACTCCCACACCCACACGCGCTAGGATAATGTGTTTGTGGAAGCGCACAAAAAGGACTCAACTTGCCGCTTGCTTAGTTTGTTGTTGCCACTGACATTCTCACGACTGACAGTTCAAAGACGACAGCGACAACCACACCATGCCGAGTGGTGGCAAGTTAGACCATTGAATGGGTGAATGGGTGCTAGAGTGGACATGGTTGTTGCTGCTGTTGTTTGCATAGTTTTTTCGGTTTTTTTTTTTTTTTTCCTTCTACGCCTTTGAGTTTAACGAGGGTAACGTGGAACAAGCCGAAATTTTTATATTTTATGTGGGATACTTTTATAAAGCATGTTTTCGTTCTGTTAGGTTTTCTCTTTTTTTTTCGCTGGATACCCTCGTTGGCGGGTGTTGCTTAGGGCTCACAATGTTGCAATAGATGTTGCTCGGCAGAGAAACAGGGTGTTAAGTTGACCGTATAAAATACAAGTACCTCAAATACCATCTAATCTGAAGCATTTTTATAAGAAAATTACGATAAAAAAAATTTTATTACCGAACGTAGGGGTCGCGCATTTAAGTTTTTTTTCATATATTCGGCATTTACAGTCCGATCTTAAGTAATGATATATCAATGTTTTAGTTTCGAAGAGTCCAACTTTTTTGCTAATTGGGTCAAGAACCCAATTCTATTACTTACCAACCCAATTTTTAATTTTTTTCTGAACGTAGGGGGTTCTTTTTTTAAATTTTTCATCATATATATATATATCGACATTAACAGTTCGATCTTAAAGAATGATATATCGATATTTTTGTCTTAAGGAGAGAGCATATTTATTTGCTCTCAAGGTCATTTGGGTCAAGGACCCCGTTCTAGTACTTACCTACCAGAAAAAATATGGCGCGTAAAACTTACATTACTTTTTTTTATATGTGAAAAGTAATTTGAGTCGCTTGACCCCAATGACCCTTAGAACAAAAAAGTTTGACTCTTCGAAACAAAAACATTGATATATCTATCATACGTTCAGTAAAAAATATTTTTATCCAGACACACGCATTTATGTCCAGTAGCTCGTTTCTGTAACTTTTCTCACCGCAGTTCCCACCAAAGTTTCTCACTTTGACGTCATTCTCACTTGCACTGTTTCGGTAATAAAATGAGATAAATCGGTGATTCATCTCGAATGTTTCAATTCCATTTTCCTAGTAATGCGACAGCCAAAGTGTTTCTGTAACTTAAAATCATGGTATAATAATACAAAGTAGCATTGACAACTGCTTATTTTCTCTTCTACAAGAAAACATCTCCTGTCAAAAACGCTGTTTGTGAAAATGAATCTGCAGCAGCTGAGGTTATTGTTTTTTTTTTCACTTCAACGTTTTCAACATTGTTTGTGCTTTCAATGGCCGATTGTAAGCGCTTTCTTTTTGAGTATATTTTTTGACAGGAGATGGTTTCCCAAGCAATTGTCAATGCTACCTTGTAATTATTATACCATGTTCATACAGTGACCTCTGTAACTTGTTGCAATTTCATATATTTCCTTTTACTTGTATGTCTTTCTTATCATGGACCTCTATTTACTCACTTATCAGTTATAGAAACAGAAGCTTTCGCAAAAAAAAAGCGAGCATTTTGGAACGAAACAGTGTGACGTCAGAAAAAGTGACTATTCGTCGTAAAAGTTATAGAAATCAGCTTCAGATCTGTAGCTGATTGAGCGTAGCGATGATTCGTTTTCTCCGCCCAGATAACTTGCCCAGATAAGCAATCATGGAGCTCACGATCATTGTATATATCCAGCCCCAGCTTTTTTCTGGGATACATCTGAAGATCATAAATGTTCTACTAGAATTTGTCGATATTTCACTAAAATGTGTTTTCCAAAGTAGTTTTTGGTCTAAAAATACTTAAAAAAATTTAACTTCCCTTAAAATTATGTCTCTATTCCGTCTTAATTTTTTTAAGATTTTTAAAACTACTAAATTTATTTCATATTTTGAAATTTCAATGCATAGTGCCTGCACTCAAACATAAAGTGTATGTATCTAACTGGTAAAATCTCCTACAAATTACAAAAAAAAATTAATTTAAAACATCGAAATTCCTCACATCAGCTTTGATTCCAAATACGTCCTGAATGTTTGGAACTTGTCTAAATTGGATGAAAACTATGCTTACCTTCCAAACGAAGTGACATCATCAAAGTGGTAAAATCTCTAAAAATTCCACAAAAATTAATCGCTTAAACACTTCAAATTCTACACATCAAATTTGATATCAAATACTTTTAATTTTGAAATTTGTCAACCTCCTTTACAAAATGACGTCATCAAAATAGCAAAACTTTCATATATTCCAAAAATGTAATGTGCTAACGTGATATTTACACAAGGGTTTTGATTCTTTGATACTTTATACTTTGATTCTAAAATGAACAATAAGTTTGAAATTTAGATAAATTGTATAAAAACCAAAGCAATGCCCTTAAAACCTGACGTCATCAAAATATAAAAATTTCATGGCTTTGGCCAAGTGAAGACATGATGTGAAGACAATGAAACGACTTCAACCCAAACTTTGGCCAGAACATATCGTCACACTGAAAGAAAGTGTTGAAAACCAGACAAGCACCTCAATTCACCACCGTGCTGAAGAACTCGATCACTCCACGTCCACATTGCAGCTAATATGAAGGAAAGATTTGGCTCTGCATGCGCACAAGGTTCAATTGACTTGAGAAATTTAGCCGACGGACTACCAGCAGCGCCGTATCTTCTATAATTAAGTCTTGGAAAACATGATACAATTATACAAGGTAGGAATGACAGTTCTTTCGTCTTGCACCAACTGTCAAAAATAGTAAGAATTAGAGAACGAAAAAAGTAGAAAAGAAAATAGAAAGTAAAATAATCAGGCGAATGACAGTCTATGCAAGACACTCGTGAGAAAATAGCTAGTTGTCACTTCTACCTTGTATAATTCTATCATGTTGGAAAACATAAAATTTTACTGTGATCTATATTATCACAATGGCGTCTATGTAAATAAGCAAACTTGCCACACTTGGGGATTTGAAAAAACGGGAGTTATTCAGGAGAATCCAATTCCATCGAAAACCTTTGCTTCCGAAATCTGTTGTTGTTCCAAAACACACTGATAATGCTTGATCGACATGTGACAGATTGTAAGATTGAGGAACACATAGTTGTGAAAAAGATTTTTTTCACATTGCCTGCCACATAATTTGACAACCGCTCAAAAAAGGCTCGTGTCGAAGGCTAGATGTGACAAAATGCCCGAGAAATACAGGGTTCTCCAATAGGGACTTGACAACTTTGAATTAACTTTCTGAAAGTACCCTTTCACTAATCATTGAACTGTCACTCGTAAAGTAAACGAACGAACAACGTCTGCAAATTATAAAAATTTACGAATTTATGAATTTCATCGCAAAATCATCTTCAGTGACAAAATATGCGTTATTGGTGGGGTGAAAATCCACATGTGCTTCATGAATCACCACTTCATCCACAAAAAATAACTGTTTACATGTAGTCGGAGTCATTGGACCATATTTTTTCGAGATCCTGAAAGTAAACAGCAATGGACCGTCTCGGTCTTTCAAAATGAATCAAATCCTACAAAAGTTGCTCGATCTCGAAGAACTGTGAAGCAAATGGTGTCCTACTTGTTTTTTAATTTCTAATAAAATCTATTTTTTAATTTATATTAAAAAAAGATACAGCAGTTTTGACTATGTCGTAACACAAGACCTAGAACTATTCTATTCGCTTTTGATGACATCTTTCCAAAAAATATTTAGCAAAATATTTATTCCATCCACCTGAGCATATGACCTTCAAAAGAGTGCCGGACAGGGTTAATATGTATGACTGACCCCCATTACTTTTTCAAAAGGAACATTTTTGCCTTCAAAACCTATTTCCTCCGACCACTCCTTAGGGGGGCTCCTATACAAATTTTATGGTTTTTGTATATTTATGCCATCCACCTGAGCATATGACCTTTAAAAGAGTGCCGGAGAGGGTTAATATGTATGACCGACCCCAATTACTTTTGCAAAAGGAACATTTTTGCCTTTGACACCTATTTCATCCGACCACTCTTTAGGGGGGCTCCTATACAAATTTTATTATGTTTTTGCCGGAGGGGTTAATATGTATCACTGACCCCCATTATTTTTGCAAAGGAACATTTTTGCGTTTAACAACTATTCCCTCCGACCACTCCTCAGGGGGGCTCCCATACAAATTTTATGGTTTTTGTTTATTTATTCCATACACCTGAGCATATGACCTTTAAGAGAGTGCCGGAGAGGGTTAATATGTATGACGGACCTCCATTACTTTTGCAAAAGGAACATTTTTGCCTTTGACACCTATTCCCTCCGACCACTCCTTAGGGGGGCTCCCATGCAAATTTTATGGTTATGTCGATAAAATCGGAAACTGTCGATAAATAGGTAGCAAGTTTAAGTAAACAAAAACATCAAATGTTGGCTTTATATTTCATGTAATTGTGTAAAATTTGTATAAGTTAGAGAGTTCTAACATGAAGTTTTGTCACATTGAGGATCAAGCAGACCAACAAGTGCTAACATCAACATTGTCCGATCAGTACTTTAGGCCCACCAAAGGCTCAAAAAGTTATATAAATATTGACACCTGATCACTATCAACCATCCTACTTACCTCCGAGAATGACGTATTCTACGTCAAAAAACTGGTCATATGGCCATGGTACCACTTAAGCCACGTACAATGGTCAATTCGAAATGGTACACAACCATTTATTTGCCATAAGTGATCCGTGAAATAAGGAAAACAAACAAGCGCCGAAGAATTATTACTCATCCGGACAATGCGAGCGCCACCCACGCATCAGCTCAAACACAGACGCTTTTGAGCACTCAAAACATCAAAGTAATGTGTCATCCGCCGTACAATTCTAATTGGGGCACCCAATGACTTCTCTTTGTTCCCGTAAATCAAGGACAAACTGCGTGGACCACGATTTTCGACGCCAGAACAAGCCTATATTTTAGAGGTGTCTCAAGTGGAATGGGATGAATGTTATGACAAATAGTTTGCACACTTGCAAAAGTGCAAGGATAATATTTCGAAATACAAGAAAGCAATTTTCAATGAAAAAAAAATCGGTGTTTATATTTATTCCTGAAATATATGTAGCGACCCTCGTACCTATTTTTATTAGCATGAACTTTTTATGGTGCAACGGGTTTTTTTTGGGTACTTGTGCAATTTTTTTCACATAACTATTGCTGCAAAATACCAATTCAAACCTACTCTCTTAAAACGGGAGGGCCTTAAAATCGATTGGGCATGCTGCTCAGAATTCTCCGTAGAATATTTTCCGCGCCTACGATCAAAACGAAAAACTCTATTAAATTCATTAAAAACCTCATGTGAGTTCAAAATTTGCACCCTGTAGCATCAGTCAGTATTTCCCACACAATGTCGCTTACTTAACTATCCCACATAAATTCCATTTGTGTGTCCCTTTAATACCATATCCAACTTTTCTAAGCCCACACCAACAGACATCAATTTTTTTTCTTGATGCTTTTCTTCTGCTGTATTTATTTTTTTTTTCCTTTCTATGCCCAAGTTGATGGGTCCATTGTGTGTGTCTTATCATTTGTAACCTTAAAAGAAAAGGACCAAAACATTGCCAGAGCCCTGTTCTGGCAGCGCGTAGTTCAACCCTCCATATGAACGCGCGTCCAATATACACTGACCGAATGCCGCCGCAGCTCAAAGGACATAAAGGACGGAGTAAAAAAAAAAGAAAGAAATATCAAATATTAAAAATGTCGCCAGTGCTGTACGCGAGCGTCCCCATTTCTAGTGTCCTTATTTTTGTGCGTTTCTATTTTTTTCGTTTTTGATTTCTTGTTCATGTGCAGCTGCCAAGATGGAAACTTTTTCACTCTGTTGCTGTTGTTGGTGCTTTGTGCCATACTTCTTCTGCACAGAATTGGAGACGTACTTTTGCACACATGAAACTCAATGGCGTATAATGAAGAGGGTCACACTGGCGCATAGAAAATGCCAAGAGATACGAGTGAACGAGCTAAAGGCGCCCCTTCTTTTAAGAGCGTCCTTTTTGTGTTGTTTTTTTTTTTTTCTTTACTATTTTTGGTTTTGTCAAAGTTAAGGGTTAGGCTAAGTGGGGTAGAGGAAGGAGGGGCGTTAGAGCCAAAGTGGTGTGGGAAGGTGCTCGAAAAACGACGTGGCGGCACAAAAAAAGAACACAAAAAAAAAGGAAATAAGTGAAAAGGACAAGAAGGACATGTGAGCTCATGGCAAAGAAAGGCTGCCAAAAAGGGGTGGGTGTCCTTTTACGCGTGCCATAGACAAAGGATACCCTCAATACCCTCAGCTGCATCACGCTGCAAATGGGACACTTAGGCTTTATTAAAGAGTGAAAAAAAAGTGAAGTTGTTAAATTTGTGGCGGCAGCAGTGAAAGGGTTGCAGTAGCGAACAACGCGCAGGCAGAGCCAGCAAATTTGGTGATAAAGTTCTGAATTTTTAAATAATATTTGTTTGATTTTCTTCATTGGTGAGGGTTAACATTTTTGATTACACCACCACCACTACCAAGAACCACCACCACCACCACCACCATCACCATCACCGACATCAAGCGTCAAGCAACCCTCTTCAATTGTTGGCAACCCTTCTTTAAAATATTACATTCACCTGAATTGCAAACTAAGCTTGCTCTGTACCTTCCCCCTTCCAACGGGTTTTTGTTTCTTTTTTTTTTTTTGGCAGATAAAACCTGTCTGATATTCAAATTAAGCCAAAAGTGCCCCAAATCTCTCAAAGGCATCCCTTTGCAAATTCGTTTTTACGCTATTCTCCCTCGCATAACAACCAAGTTTTGCGTCTTTTGAGCCAAAAATTTGTTTTTGATTCAAAACATACCCCAAAATTCGAGGTCTAAGCAGCACAAAAAATACAAAAAAAAAAGAAAAAAAAAACAAAATAAAGAAGTACAAGGATTTGTGTGTCCCTTTTTTGGGTTGTACGTTATCGACCCTCTAGCAGCATAGCATGTCACCGCAGCGGGTACGCATCAAACGGGCAACTCATTCCCTGCCACTGACAATACAAGCGTTACCATGCGGCGGCACACTCTACGTTCTACTCTCTACGGATAGTACAGGCGCGAAACTTGAAACTTAGCGGAATTTCGTTACCATTTCGAGTGGCACTGTTGTGTTGTTGTCGTTACCGTCTTATTCGTAGTCGTCATCGTGCTTGTCGTCCTCTTCTTGTGCTGCGGCTTATATAATGCTTCGAACATCTAATTACTTTTTGACGACCTCTGCAAGCGGCATTTTCTCGAGACGTACATCATCATGGTTGGCATCATGTGTGGGTGGGCGGTAAGGAATTCAAGTGTGAGTACGCCGTTGACAGTCATGGTGTGAGGGCAACATGTGTCAAATAAACTGAATGTTGATCGAAAACCTAGGAGTGAGCGTTAGGAATGAGTGTGGAAGCTATAAGAATACTTTGATAGCAATTCTTCAAAGCTGGCACGTTAGAAAGAAGTAAGATTATATTGAAGGTTTGCAATGTTAGGGGTGAAAAAGTTTATAATTTCTACTCGTTAAAAGTCTTGACACCTTTTCTCAAAAGAAGTTCTTTAAAACTAAAAACTAATATTCATATTTGACCTAAACCATAAAAAAAAAAAATAAATAACTGGCCATTTCAGCCCTTGAAAGGACTTTGACCTAGCTTCTTATGATCAATTGTGTTGTGCGTGTTATTAAGTTTGTACTCAATTGACCGAGAACCGGACCTACATGCTTAACGCCGACTCCGAACGGCGATGAACGGAAAGTTCTCGTTCTCAAGAAGCTTTACATGGCATTTTGATTACTCTCTGAGGTTTGCCATTGTCTGCAGAGAGGTGGCGGCCGTACAGAAAAATTATTTTAATTCAAATTATTTTCTGTCGCTGCTGGGGTTCGAACCAGGGTTTCCAAAGTTCTTTGACATAGCGGCCACGCACTTTAACCAACTACGCCACGGAAGCACCTACGAGATATGGAAATATTTAAACTATAAGAAAAACAGTACATTCTAGAAATTTTGGCAGACTTGTACCCCTTGAAACGTATTTTAATAAAATTAACTTAAATTAACTAAACTTTATGGCGGAAGACGACTTGCAAAATACTCAGAATTAAAGAAAATCATGAACTTTATAAATCCTCCTATGAATCCTCGAAACTCTCTTAACTTCTTGAGCTGAAATCACTTATTTTGTTTAGTATTAAACGTTTCAGTTTTCATGGGAATCATTTTGGAGTACTCAAGAAATCGTATCACAATGTGGAAAATATCCCAGATATATAGAGTCCTTTATAGAACGAATAAACTCCTCCGATGATATCAGTTTTAAGATCAAACAAAGAATAACTCTTGTCAATAGATGATACTTTGAGCACAGTAGGCAATTGAGAACCAAAATCTTCTTTTGAGGAACAAACTTCACGCGCTATTAGTTATTTGAGTGAGTAAGTCTGGAAATTGAGCAGTTCTGATGAAGAGCCTTTGGGAACCTTTACGAGAAATATCCTTTGTAAAGTCTGCGTCAAAGATGAGTACCGAGTTTAATTGAACCACGAGCAGTATGAGCTGTACGCCAACATTGCCTTAGTCAACCTCATAAAAATCGGGTCATTGCTACCTAGGTCATGTTAAGTGAATGGAAAACGAACCAAGATCATGAAGAGTGTAATTAACTTGCACCTTATAAATGATCTAAAATGCAGCGAATTTCTCATTTACCGTTAATTTGAATTTCATACGGCCTACTCTACTGGTGACCTCACGTCGTTCCTCACCGAGAAATTTATTTATTTATTTATTTATTCAACTCAATAAACAGTATTGTTTAACAGTTACTTAAAAATTATAAAACAACAATCTAACATAATACAATTCTTAAAAGAGACCCTACACTCGCCGAAACAGCTACATGTGCCTAACAAACAATTGAACTCCACTAGGGTAGATTTAGGTAACTGTAAAATCTGAGTATGCAAAAAGTTCGTTTGTTGTTTAATTATTTGTTGTTCTAACACTTTTTTAAATTCTGTTCTCTTATGTAGCCATTCTCTTCAAATAATAAACATTGTCTCATGACCACTGAAAGAAATAGCTATATGTGCACACACAACTTTTTTTAAGTTTTTTGTGTAATAAAAACAACAGACTATGTATGCAATGGCATAAAAACATTTTCAGATTAAAAAAAACTTCAAAAAAACCGACTTCAAAATCACTACAAAGTAAAAAATAATTTTAAATAACTTTTCCCATTCATTTCTTGTTCATATTTTAAAAGCTATTTATATGTATAAATATATATACATATATATATATATATATTCCAATATATATTATATTGGAAATCTTATCATTTTATTTTTATACTTTGTTTTATTATCATCAATATATTAATTGCTTTATGTACATAAAAGCTTTGAAGTCGGCGCTTATCTTACTATGTCGAAATCTTTTTATTTTCATTTTTTCTAATTTGTTTTATCATAAAAACATTATTAACTTTATGAATATAAAAGCTTCTTAGCGATTTTCTTTCTTTCAGTTGGCAATTTTTGAGTACGCTGAATGTAGCCAATGTGTTCCATGCATTATTTGTGCAGCTGTTACACACTATGTCATATTCAATATGAGCTTCACAAGCTCACCCAAACCAGTTTAGTGAGAATTTTAATGTGTACAAAGCTTTTAAAATTACTACAGTGTCACCAAAGCACCAAATAGTGCACGGATAGTAAAAGATCATGATTGTGTGTCAAAGATGAGCGCCGACTTCAAAGCTCTTATGTTCATAAAGCAATTAATATATTGATGATAATAAAACAAAATATAAAAAATGAAAATGATAAGATTTCCAATATTATAATACACATAAATAACTTTTGAAATTTGACTAAGGAATTAATGGGAAAAGTTATTTAAAATTAGTTTTACTTTGTAGTGATTTTGAAGTCGGTTTTTTTTTTTGTTAAAAAGTTTTTATTTCTTCCTTTTTGGAGAATATGAAATATTTTATTTAATTGTATTCTTGAGGAAAATTTCAAACATGAACTTTGTTCTTAAAAAATTTATTTTATTAATTCCTGAGTGTTTGTTGGGTATTTTCCATTTCTGTTTCTTTACAATTTTTAGTGCCACGCCCTTTCTATAATCCCGCCCACTTTATTTACCGTACCTTATAATGATTCTACCTAGCCCTGTGCCAAATATCAGTTTCCAAGTATCAATATTAACCGTAATATAGTACTTTCCTTAAAGTGACACATCCTGTGTACAATCCCGCTCACTTTTTTAATGATTCTATCTACCCACCTACCTGCATACCAAATATTAGTACGCCAGTGTCAATATTAACTAAGATATAGTATTTTTATAATATTTACACGCCCCTTTGTTGAATAACGCCCACTTTTTTGGCCGTAATTTGTAGTAACTGTACCGACCCATGTACTAAATTTCAGCACCCTAGTGTCAATATTATTCGATAAATAGTGTGTTTCTAATATTGCCACACCCATTGGTCGAATAACGCCCACTTTCTTTACAGTAATTTTTAAAAATTGTGGCTACCCCTGTACTAAATTTCAGTACCCTTGTGTCAATACTATTCGAGATACAGTGTTTTTCCAATATTGCCACACCCCTTTGTCAAATAACGCCCACTTTATTTAATGTAATTTGTAATAACTATGCCTACCCATGCACTAAATTTCAGCACCCTAGAGTCAATATTATTCGATAAATAGTGTGTTTCTAATATTGCCACACCCATTTGTCGAATAACGCCCACTTTCTTTACAGTGATTTTTTAAAATTTTGTGTACCCCTGTACTAAATTTCAGTACCCTTGTGTCAATACTATTCGATATATAGTGTGTTTCTAATATTGCCACACCCCTTTGTCGATTAACACCCACTTTCTTTACCAAGGGCCATTTCAGCCCTTGAAAGGACTTTGACCTAGCTTCTTATGATCAATTGTGTTGTGCGTGTTAAGTTTGTACACAATTGACCGAGAACCGGACCTACATGCTTAACGCCGACTCCGAACGGCGATGAACGGAATGTTCTCGTTCTCAAGAAGCTTTACATGGCATTTTGATTACTCTCTGAGGTTTGCCATTGTCTGCAGAGAGGTGGCGGCCGTACAGAAAAATTATTTTAATCAAATAATTTTCTGTCGCTGCTGGAGTTCGAACCTGGGTCTCCAGGTTCATTGACATAGCGGCCACGCACCTCAACCAACTACGCCACGGACGCCACTTCATTTACAGTAATTGTTAAAAATTGTGTCTACCCCTGTATTAAATTTCAGTACCCTAGTGTCAATAATATTTGAGATATAGTGTTTTTTAATATGACCACACCCCTTTGTCAAATAACGCCCACTTTATTGACCGTAATTTGTAATAATTGTGCCTAACCGAGTATTTTTACTGTAAATTTCAGGGTCAATTGACACAAGGGTCAATATTAACTGAAATACAATTTTTTTTTTTATATTGACACGCCCCTTTGTCGAATATCGCCCACTTTTTTAAAAAAGGACCTCCACGTTCATGGTATCTATCTGTTGACAAAAAATTACGGAAATCGGGCAAGTGCTTTAGGAGTTATCGATGTACATACATTTAAAAAAAAAAAAAAAAAAAAAAAAAGCGGACAAACCAACGAACTTGAGAACCTCCTCCTTTTTGAAGTCGGTTAAAAATGGTCTTATATTATTGTAAACGTTCTTTGACAAAATACCTCAAAGATTTTCCATCGGATTTTAGTCCGGGCTGAGAGCAGGCCACTCAAGCTATCATCACGAAATTCAATATTTAAGCTTTTATTTAAAAAATAAAGGTCAAGTTCGAAAATGAGCCAATTCGGATGAAAACCGCGCCTACCTCCCATACAAAGTGCCTTTATCAAAACGGTAAAATGTCTTAGAATTCCACAAAAATTAATATATGGACTCGAACTTTTGCATATGAGCTTCGATATTTAAAGTGCACTTTTAGTATGAAATTCAATCAAATCGTATGAAAACCACGCATACCTCCCATACAAAGTGACTTTATCAAAAAGGTAAAATCTCTTTAAATTTCACAAAAAATAATATATGGACTTGAAATTTTGCATATTAACTTTGATATATAACATGCACTTTGTGTATAAAATTCAACCAAATCGAGTGAAAACCACACCCACCTCCAATACAAAGGGATTTTATAAAAAGTGATAGCGAATATTTTCTGTTAAAACTATGTATAACGAAAATGTTTTTACAAATAAACATTTTATTGACGGCTTAAGACTTTGAATATGCTTCGGTTCGGACGTGGGGGTATTTTAACTTCGGCCCAGTCGAAGATCATTTCTTACTAGTTTAGACTTGCCTTTGTAGCCAAATGCAGCCCAAGTCATAAGCGAACCACCTTGAAAGTTTCTTCTTAAGCATGTTTGGCGAGGCTTTCTAACGTATTGCCAAAACTTTTGACTGCTATCAGGACCGTCGAAATTGAATTTTTTCTCATTACTAAATATTATGTTTTGCCACTCTTCTTCCCAAAAGTTAAATTTTTCTGCAAACATTAATCTTGTGCTCTTATGGCGTTTCAGTAGCATAGGTTTGGATATCCTTTTGACGTAGAATACGTCATTCTCGGAGGTAAGTAGGGTGGTTGATAGTGATCAGGTGTCGGTACTTATATAACTTTTTGAGCCTTTGGTGGGCCTAAAGTACTGATCGTACAATGTTGATGTTAGCACTTGTTGGTCTGCTTGATCCTCAATGCGACAAAAATTCATGTTAGAACTCTCTAACTTATATAAATTTTACACAATTACATGAAATATAAAGCCAACATTTGATGTTTTTGTTTGCTTAAACTTGCTGCCTATTTATCGACAGTTTCCGGTTTTATCGACAAAACCATAAAATTTGTATGGGAGCCCCCCTAAGGAGTGGTCGGAGGGAATAGGTGTCAAAGGCAAAAATATTCCTTTTGCAAAAGTAATGGGGGTCGGTCATACATATTAACCCTCTCCGGCACTCTCTTAAAGGTCATATGCTCAGGTGTATGGCATAAATATTCAAAAACCATAAAATTTGTATGGGAGCCCCCCTAAGGAGTGGTCGGAGGGAATAGATGTCAAAGGAAAAAATGCTCCTTTTGCAAAAGTAATGAGGATCAGTGATACATATTAACCCTTTCAGGCACAAAAACCATAAAATTTGTATGGAAGCCCCCCTAAGGAGTGGTCGGAGGGAATAGGTGTCAAAGGCAAAAAACACAGGTGCGTCACTGGACACACGACAGAAGCAAAGCATATTCATAATTTCATAGATTTGATAATTTAATGCCTTTTTTTTTGATTCGAATGATTTTTAAATTCAAAACTTGAAAATAACAAAGTAAACTAAAAAACACACGTTTTTCTTCACACCAATAAGTTTTATTATATATCATTATTATTTTTTTTTCTGTCACTTAGAAAAGCACTTGTCAACGCACTTTTGGTCAATTGTTAATTTTTCCTTCGCGCTATGCAAAACTAAAAAAAAAAAAATAAAAAAAAAGTCCCAAACAATAACCCAAACTACTGAACGCTGTTGATGACAGTGTGGAATAGAAGAAGCAACAGTGTTGTTTTTTGCTACTTTTGTTGTTTGGCTAGCCAAGACACAATCCTTTGAAGAATAGTCAACACACAATCCTTTCTTAAATTAATAGATTATAGTGATCTGCTGAAACATAGCTTTAGCTAATGTTTATCACTGAATCAACCAAATAATGAAAGAAAGGGTTTTGGCGTAATGGTTAGAGGAAAGTACCAACAAACGATAGAATTGTGAGTTGTGGGTTCAATCCCTGCAGCGGGCAAGAAATTATTTTTAATTTAACATTTTCTGGTTCAATTGATGCAAGCAAAAAACAATATCAATTCTAAGAAAAAAGGTGTCGGAAAAAAGAGTCGTTTTTTCTGATTTCACTCTAGCAAATCGCAGAACGAGGCGTAAAAAGCTTCGCTTCAAAATGTTCCTTTTTTAAAAGTAATGGGGGGTCGGTCATATATATAAACCCTTTCCAACACTCTTTTAAAGGTCATATGCTCAGATGTATGGAATAAATAAACAAAAACCATAAAATTTGTATGGGAGCCCCCCTAAGGAGTGGTCAGAGGGAATAGGTGTCAAAGGCAAAAATATTCCTTTTGCAAACGTAATGGGGGTTAGTCATACCAATGAACCCTTTTCGGCAGTCTCTTAAAGGTCATATGCTCAGGTGTATGGAAAAAAAAAACCATAATATTTGTATGGGAGCCCCCCTAAGGAGTGGTCGGAGGGAATAGGTGTCAAAGGCAAAAATGTTCCTTTTGCAAAAGTAATGGTGGTCGGTCATACATATTAACCCACTCCGGCACTCTTTTAAAGGTCATATGCTCAGGTGTATGGAATAAATTTTTTGCTAAATAGTTTTTAAAAAAGACATAGTCTAAACTACTGTATCTTTTTTGATACTTAATGATACTATCTTCGTTTAAAATTTGTTGTACTCTTCTTTGCGTAATATTTAGTGAGAGTTGCTGCATTATTTGCCTGCTGCTAATTTCTCTTTTGTCTCTTTCACTAACTTTCAATTTAGGACCAAGTCTCTTCGTTGTGTGATAACTGTCTGCGTTTTTTAAATACTTTCCGATAGGATTTTTATGTCGCTTTAATTTAGCAGCTATCTCCATCACATTCCCGCCTCTTTATAAGATTTAATATGGACTTGTTCGATTTCTGAAAATGACGTTCCTCGAGGCATTATTGTCTTTGAAACTATAAAAATTAAAAAATATTAAGAGTTAATGAAAATTTTGTTCTTATTTTACCTCTGATCTTCTATATTTTTTATTATATATTTTTTTATTTTTTTTTTTTGCACTGTTGTTTGCAACGAACTGCACTCTTTAAATAGTTTTTAACAACTAATGCACTTATAACCATTTCTTATAGCGAGAAAAAAACAAAGTTCAACATTTGAAGATTACGGTGCAATAAGAGAGCAAAATCCAAACAAGTGTTAGTACAACATATCATAGAACAACAAATAATTTTTTCTGCTTACTCAGATTTTACCATAAACTTAATCTACACTAGTGTACAAGTGATGAACCTCACATATTGTTAGGCACATATAGCTGCTTCGCTGAGTGTAGCTTGAGTTATATCAATATTTATACAAATAGAATTAAAAGAAGCGCTCATATTATAAACTGGATCCTGTCTACCATAGTTTGTCCGGCTATAGGGAATTTGTAACAAATTTCTTTGCCTAAAATTGCTTTTAGTCGCATATATATTAAATAAAACAAGCAGTGGTGCACAATCTAAGTGATTCATTACTATATCAAGCGCAAACATAGCCAGAAAATACCTCCGTCTAAACTCTAAGGTTTTTAATCATAAAAGTGCACACCGAGATTCATAAGTTGGCATGAACTCCCAGCGTAGTTTTCTAAGCGTCATGCGAGTATAACGTCTTTGAATATTTTCAATTCTAGAAATATGCACTGCATATCTTAGGTCCCAAACCACACAACAATACTCCAAAGTTGATCTATCCAAAGAGAGGAAAATAGACTTTAGAGTAAAGGGATCTGAGAACTCTTTAGTGTTACGCATAATGAAACCCATCATTGCATTAGCTTTAGAAATAATAGCATCGTAGTGTTTACAGAAGGTAAGTTTTTTGTCAAACATGACACCCAAATCCATTTTGAAATCAACTCTTAACATGCTTTCTGTATTTAAAACATAATTTCCTGCAATTAAGTGTTGTTTCATGGTGAATGACATAACATTACATTAAGCCGCATTAAAGTACTTTTACAGTCTTAAATATTTTTTCATCATAATATTTTTTCACATGAGGCATTTCGAAATCTTTATATAGTTCGGTAGGTCGTTAATAAACAGAACAAACAAAAGCTGGCCAAGGTGACTACCTTGCGGTACACCAGAAAAATTATCAATATGTCTTGAGAGCTTATTTCCCATCCTACCCACTTGTCTGCGACCTAATAGGTAATTTTTCTATCTAACTAAGCAAGGAGGAATGAAACCCCAATTTGATAACTTCTTTTATTAAAACTGATTGCTGGACTCTATCAAATGCTTTCGCAAAATCTTAAAAAAGTCTTAAAAAAAAAAATCTTAAATCGTAAAAATTACATCAATTTTTTGGCCACTTTCCATTTCTGTTGTGAGTAAACAACATTCTATTCTAAGATTTGTTGAAGAAGATTTACCAGAAACAAAACCATGTTGGCTTTCAGATATAGTGCAAAGGTAAAAAAAATACCCATAAATTGTGAAGTTAGGGGGTTCAAATAATGCACAAAAATATTCATCGTAGTGTTTTATATAAATCCTCAGAACACATCCTATACCCAAAATGTAAGGACAACATGATTTCCTATGCCGATTCACTATAAGAATGTTCAAAAATGGGGAAAATTAAATCCCCCCTAAAATAAGACTCAGACGTAAACTTTCAAAACGCCGATACACATGTACTGTTTTTTTGTCCCTTCTACCAGAATCCATTGTCGGAACCTTGTTATTTTTTTTCGTGTTGAACAGTGTAATTAGTGGATAATTTACTAACTCTTGATTTTAACATTTCTCAACTTTTGAAAGAGGATATTTGTGGCAGGTAACAGGAGATACGTCAGCATAGAAGGAGCTTTTTATTCCTGTCATAAATCAACTTTTCCCTTTTTATAAAGATATATTTTCAATTAGGTTTTGAAACATATAATTTGCTTATTAATAATACTTTCAGCATGAGGCGTGGCTAGATTATTGTTAAAATGCAAGCTGAAGTTTTGATCATATCTTTAATGAAATATACATAATTATTTTTCAAGCATGAAAGTGTCTAAATCCCATTAAATTTTTTAATGAATAATTAAATTGGTTTTTCATCATAAAACCATAGAGAAATTCAATAAAGGTGGTCACAAAAGCATTTCTAAGTATAAACAGCAGGCACACACACACACACACACTTAAATACAAACATAAGCTATTATATATATAAATGCACTCATATATATGTATATAATTTATAATCAAATTTTAAGTTTAAGCTGGACAATCAGGCCCCCCACCTACCGACGAAAAATGCAACTGATGTCAAAAGCTTAGGGGTTGGGCTAAATATTTGAAGACATGCAACTCAAGATGCTGCACACATCCTTGAATGCTGCCTGTTGTAGGCTAAACATGTCAGAGAAATAATCGAAATTTTCTTAAGATGGTTATTTTTAAGATGGTCGACAGATGAGGGGGGGGCCAGGAAGAATAGAACTCGGTATGGAATCAGAGCCTATGACACTCACACCCACTTAGCTGAGCCTACAACAATCGATTTTAATTCGCATGCCAACCGGAAGTAGCTGTCTATAGATGTGGATGGATGATGTTTGGGGAAGAGGATGATGGTTTGAAGGCAGGTTGTAATCATTATTATAATAACAATCACAATAATAACAAAAACAACAATAACAAAAGCAACAACGAAAAACAACACAGGCTTCTCATAGAAGTATTAAAATAATGGAATGAGTGAGTGCTGAAATGGTAGAACAGGTCATTTGTAGGTTGGGGCGGTAGGGTAGGGGGTATGGTAGGGAAGCTGATACGGTTGGGTTTGGCCAGAGTGCAGCAGCAATAGTAGCGGCAGTACAGCAGGCAAGAACAACAAAAACAAAATTAAAGCACATTAAAGGTGCACTTTATGGGCAACCGGAACTCAGAAATACACACACACGCATACACACATACACACACACACATATATGTATACAATCAAACAGCGTGCTGCATTGCAAAATAATTATGGAGTACGTAACAATTGCAGAAGTGCGTGGTTTGAGTGGGCAGTCAGGTCAGGCATCGCTAAATGGGTGTGGTAAATGTAGTACTAACACTCACGCACACACATAGAAACAAAGATGGGCACAATAGCACAAAGTGGACAAACAGGCACTCCACTGATGAGCACATTGACAGTAGTTGTGGAGTTTGTTACTTCTATATATAAATATACATATATACATATAAATATATATGTATGTGTATATGTATATATGTACATACATATATACATAAAGCTGAGGAGTGCATGTGTATGTTATTGCATGCGTATGTGTTGTCATGTGCGTGTGCGTGCGTTTGTAGAGTGCGTCATAAATTTGTGTAGTGCGTGAAGTGTTGGTAGGTTGAATGTTGTTGCTGGGAGTTTTGAAAATCGTAGGTTCGTTCGTTCTGGAAACGGATATGAAAACGCATCAACGCAATGATTTAACATGCTTAAAATGCGTGCGTTTGTGTGTGTATGTATGTGTGATGGCGTGAGTGCGTGAGAGTAGGCTGCTTCTTTAATTTTAATAATATTAAATTCTGGTGCTGTTTGCAGTTGTAAAATGAATGCGAGTTTTGGTGGCATTAATGGGTGTGGTGTGGTAACGGTAACGCGAAAAATTCGAAAGTTATGGCATCCACACAAAAAAAAACAAATACTTTAAAAAAAGAGTTGACTGTGTCGTGCACCTGTATGTTTTCAAGTACCGGAGTATCCTTTGTTCTTCACAATAACTTGTCCTCATCCTTATCCTTGATCTTATATTTGCCTTAATAATTGTCCTTATCCTTGTCCAAATTGTTGCTTTCCCAAATTCCAATTCCTGACTCATTCCTTGTTCGGATCGTTTTTTCTTATCCTAGTTCCATATATTATCCCAATTATTGTTCTCAATCTTGACTTTAGCGTGTTCAAATCGATATTCTATTCCTTATCTCAATCCTTGTTCCCAGCCTTATCCTTATCCTTATCCTTATCCTTATCCTTATCCTTATCCTTATCCTTATCCTTATCCTTATCCTTATCCTTATCCTTATCCTTATCCTTATCCTTATCCTTATCCTTATCCTTATCCTTATCCTTATCCTTATCCTTATCCTTATCCTTATCCTTATCCTTATCCTTATCCTTATCCTTATCCTTATCCTTATCCTTATCCTTATCCTTATCCTTATCCTTATCCTTATCCTTATCCTTATCCTTATCCTTATCCTTATCCTTATCCTTATCCTTATCCTTATCCTTATCCTTATCCTTATCCTTATCCTTATCCTTATCCTTATCCTTATCCTTATCCTTATCCTTATCCTTATCCTTATCCTTATCCTTATCCTTATCCTTATCCTTATCCTTATCCTTATCCTTATCCTTATCCTTATCCTTATCCTTATCCTTCCACAGTCAATTCCACAGCGTTCTCAAGAATTGGGCATCGCCCTGACCACTTTATGGAGAATTTTGCGTAAGGATCTTGGTTTACACTTGGAAAAGAGATGCACCAAGATGATGAATTTCATCGCAAAATCATCTTCAGCTCATTTCTGGCTCAATGGGTTTGTCAATAAGCAAAATATACGTTATTGGTTGGGTGAAAATCCACATGTGCTTCATGAATCACCACTTCATTCACAAAAAATAACTGTTTGGTGCGGTTTGCATGCCATGATTACCGATTATTTTTGGCCCGAATTGGAAGATATGGACTTGGACGACATGTGGTTCCAACAGGACGGTGGCACAAGCCACACAGCACACGTTACATCTATTTATTGAAGAGTAAGTTTGATGAGAGTGTTTTCTAAAGAAATGGGCGAGTCGATTGGCCGCCTCGTTCGTGCGATTTAACGCCTCTAGACTATTTTCTTTGGGGCTACATCAAGTCATTGGTCTATGCCAACAAGCCGACGACGTTGGAAGAGTTCAGAGCCAACATTGAACGCGAAATAGCGGCCATTTCGGCCGAAATGTGTGGCCGAATCATCGAAAATTGGGTCCAACGAATCGACCGCTGCACACGTGCCCGCGGAGGTCATACCAACGAAGTCGAGTTCCGTTCATAAATGTTTTGATTGTACTTCAAGATGATAATAAATTTTTTGAAATATCTCAAATGGTTTGCGTTTTATTTAAAAAAAAATTGTTAAGTCCTTAATGGAAAACCCTTTTTTGTATATATTTTTACCAACCATTTCTATACATATTTTTCGCAACTACTTTCAATCGTATACAGCCAGCTCTTTAAACTTTTCGTAGTGTCAAGAAATGCCGAAGATAAGATTTTATAATTTTCATTTCTCAACTCCTAGTATTAACCTATTCCCCCTCAAACACACATACTCTTACACACATTCTTAGATTCTTGAATATGAGATTGCATTTTGGCTATAAATGTGGGGTTAACTCCAAAACTATAGAAACATTATCACGCACACATGTTTACTGCCCACCACCCATAGCAAAAAATTCTGGCACTAAGACGTAAAGATTTCGCAAAGATTCTTCAAAATAGAGCTGGATTTCAATGCTTCTTGCATTTGTGTGCTGGTACTTGTGTGTGGTGTGAGTGTGAATGGGCGGTGTTGTTTCTTTGATTTTCTTATCTCCCAGTAGAGCAACCACTCAACTGAGCTTGAACGTCAGAGCTTTTGAATGTGTGTGTGTGAGTGTTTGCGTGTGCGTATTTGGATGGTACAATTGGGCTTGTAGATGTAGCTCTGTCAACTCCTTGCAAGAAACTGATCAAAGCTCGAACATTCAGCTGTCCTTGCATTGAATGCATTTGTATCGGTAGCCTTAGTATAAGTTATTTAATGTGCATGTGTTTATCTGTGTGGGTGTGTGTGTCCTTGTTTGAGTGTGCCTGTTAAGTGTTTATTTCTTCAGATCTAACTATTTCTTCATTTTCAAAACTGGCACTCTTCATTTATTTGAATATCTTCTCTGCCATTGCCATGCCTTTTTCCGGCCTTACTTAGTCACCACCTCTGTTTATAATCGGTACCTACCTCTTAGCAACCATGTGTTCAACCACATAAGCACCACATTTATTACAACCACAATAAAGTGAATGAAACTTCTTAGATGACCACAAAACGTTGATGCTACCTTTTAAAGAAACTGCTTTCAACAAAATGATGGTTTCCGCAAAAGTTAATCGATTATTCCAAATACCATGGCGAGCATAGAATTCTTGTGCTTTATAATTTAATGTTAAAATTATATAAAGTTTTCCAAAAATATGCACACTGAAAAAAATATATTAGCTTAAAATTGAACACAATGTGTTCATAATTTGACTTTTTTTCATACGATTTTCAAAATTTTTAAACACATTTGCTCTCACTTTGACGAAATTTGTTGCAAGCTATTTTTTAAACACAAATATCGTCAAATTCATAACAACTGTCGTCAATTTTAAAACATTTTTTTTTCAGTGTACTTTATGTCAAAATTAGATTTTACTTCATCACCTCTGGAACAACCTCAATGTATGTACAAAAAAACTGAATCGTGTTAAATTGATTCCATCATCATAACTTACTATTTTGTAGTTAATTCTACATCTACTTCCACCTCTACTTCCTCCTTTATATCTTTATATTTATGACTAAGCAGTTATAGTTGGTGGTAGAGAAAGTTAGTGGAAAGAATCGCCTAGTACCTTGGATCGATTGAGGTAAAGACATTACACTTGATCAGATTTAAATTTCCTTTTTGACGTGACGAAGTTACGTTTTACCGCGCAGGTTTCCAAAAAAGTTGAGAAATGCATTTTTTCAAAACTCATCGGCGTTGCATTGAATAGTTACTCGCTGAGTATAAAGGCTATGGCTAAAAAATTTGACGACCGTAAAAGCTAATTCTTTTACTTTATTATAGAACAAACCAAAAATTCAAAACGTCATCGGGACGCGGTGGATGCTGCTTAAGCAACGCAACTGAAAATTTGTTGCATGGAATTATTACTCGCTGAATATTAGTGCTAGGATTAAAAATAAATAACTACCTGTTCTGAGTCCTCACAACAAAATTACACAAAAAATTTCTGTCGTCATGGGGTCACAGAGAGAGCCGCTCAAAGATCGACAATGCAACATTCATGCAGCAGCGTTGCATTGAATTTTTACTCGTTGATTATATAAGCTACGATAGATATTTAAAAAGGAAAATGAAGGATTTATACTTGGCCTTACGATGAAATAAAAACAAATTCTGACGTCACCAATTTCGTCATAATTTCAGGGTGGCAACCACATAATGCAGTAAAAATGGTACAACCATGAAAAAATGTTGCATGGAATTTTAACTCTGTGACTACTGGCGTAACGATAAATTTTAAGGAACGATAATGAAGTTGAGGACTTCGGGCACATGATAAAAATAACAAAAAAAAAACAAATACAGCAGTTTCTACTATGTCGTAACACAAGACGTAGAATTATTTAATTCGCTTTTGATGACATCTTTTTTAAAAAATCCATTTTGTATGAAAATCCATTCTATTGTTTTTTGTATATTTATTAAATACACCTGTACATATGACCTTTAAGGGAGTGCCGGAGAAGGTCAATATACACGACCGACCCCCATTACTTCAGCAAAAGGAACATTTTCCCCTTAGACACCTATTCCCTCCGACCACTCCTTAGGGGGGCTCCCATACAAATTTTATGATTTTTGTATATTTATTCCATACACCTGTACATATGACCTTTAAGGGAGTGCCGAAGAGGGTCAATATGCACGACCGACCCCCATTACTTCTGCAAAAGGAATATTTTCCCTTAGAAACCTTAATAACAAATTGAGTACTCTCGAGTTGCAAAACATGTCCCGGAACTATATAGTTCCCCAGTTCCATTTAATTGAATGAAAATCATGCAACTCATATGTAGCAGATACAAGAACCATGCGCAAAGCAAACGGAAACATCAAATGTTGGCTTTATATTTCATGTAATTGTGTAAAATTTATATAAGTTAGAGATTTCAAACATGAATTTTTCTGCCAGTGAGGATCAAGTAGACCAACAAGTTATAATATCAACATTGTTCGATCAGTACTTTAGGCACACCAAAGGCTCTAAGTGTGACCTAAAAAAGCTATCAACCGCCGCTTGATCACTATCAACTGCCCTACTAACCTCCGAGAATGACCTATTCTACGTCAAAAAATTGTCGGTGTCATGAGGTCCCTCAGGGAACCGCCTAATGTGACGCATATGCATCACTATTGCTGGATTAATTGCATGCAGCTAAGGAAAAGTCAACTCACTAAAGAAAAGCGCAACCAATGGAGAACCAAACAAAAAAAGCAAAAGCAACACCAACACCAAAACCAACACCAACACCACCACCAACACCAACATCACCACCATCACCAACATCAACATCAACATCAACATCAACATCAACATCAACATCAACATCAACATCAACATCAACATCAACATCAACATCAACATCAACATCAACATCAACATCAACATCAACATCAACATCAACATCAACATCAACATCAACATCAACATCAACATCAACATCAACATCAACATCAACATCAACATCAACATCAACATCAACATCAACATCAACATCAACATCAACATCAACATCAACATCAACATCAACATCAACATCAACATCAACATCAACATCAACATCAACATCAACATCAACATCAACATCAACATCAACATCAACATCAACATCAACATCAACATCAACATCAACATCAATATCAACATCAACATCAACATCAACATCAACATCAACATCAACATCAACATCAACATCAACATCGACATCAACATCAACATCAACATCAACATCAACATCGACATCAACATCAACATCAACATCAACATCAACATCAACATCAACATCAACATCAACATCAACATCAACATCAACATCAACATCAACATCAACATCAACATCAACATCAACATCAACATCAACATCAACATCAACATCAACATCAACATAGACATCAACATCAACATCAACATCAACATCAACATCAACATCAACATCAACATAGACATCAACATCAACATCAACACCATCACCAACATCAACATAGACATCAACATCAACATCAACATCAACATCAACATCAACATCAACATCAACATCAACATCAACATCAACATCAACATCAACATCAACATCAACATCAACATCAACATCAACATCAACATCAACATCAACATCAACATCAACATCAACATCAACATCAACATCAACATCAACATCAACATCAACATCAACATCAACATCAACATCAACATCAACATCAACATCAACATCAACATCAACATCAACATCAACATCAACATCAACATCAACATCAACATCAACATCAACATCAACATCAACATCAACATCAACATCAACATCAACATCAACATCAACATCAACATCAACATAGACATCAACATCAACATCAACACCATCACCAACATCAACATAGACATCAACATAGACATCAACATCAACATCAACATCAACATCAAAATCAACATCAACATCAACATCAACATCAACATCAACATCAACATCAACATCAATATCAACATCAACATCAACATCAACATCAACATCAACATCGACATCAACATCAACATCAACATCAACATCAACATCAACATCAACATCAACATCAACATCAACATCAACATCAACATCAACATCAACATCAACATCAACATCAACATCAACATCAACATCAACATCAACATCAACATCAACATCAACATCAACATCAACATCAACATCAACATCAACATCAACATCAACATCAACATCAACATCAACATCAACATCAACATCAACATCAACATCAACATCAACATCAACATCAACATCAACATCAACATCAACATCAACATCAACATCAACATCAACATCAACATCAACATCAACATCAACATCAACATCAACATCAACATCAACATCAACATCAACATCAACATCAACATCAACATCAACATCAACATCAACATCAACATCAACATCAACATCAACATCAACATCAACATCAACATCAACATCAACATCAACATCAACATCAACATCAACATCAAAATCAACATCAACAATAACAACACCAACAAGAACAATAACAACAACATAAAGAAACACCGTCACGTCAAAATCTACGGGTGTGTCCACGACATAGCCAACTCTTTTTTTTCTATTGATTTTCTCAATGCTTAGAACACCTCAGACAAGTTTTACTGGATTGTCTTTTCCTTTCCACTATTCTCTCATTCCATTTCAAAGCAAGACAGACTTGACTAAATAGGTGTCTGTCATCTGAATCCATGGCTCAAAATAAAAAAAATGTTTTTAAATGTCAATACCCGGCATCAAAAATTATCCAAAATTTCCCATTTAGCAAACCGCGCTTGAGATATTTGCAAAATCTTTTTTTCTTTTCTAAGTTGGTACATCTGTCATCTAGTGCTCAAATATCTGCTTAAACGTCATTTGTCGTCAGTTTGTGCGTGAAAGCTTTTTAAACAAGTCAGTGTTTGTTTCGTTCTGCGATTTCCATCCACTAGTGTGACTGACGAAAATATCGAAAATGTTAAGAAAATTGTCCACGCAAATCATTGTGTGAGCATAAGGGAGATAGCAGCCGAATGGCATAATTGTTTCTCCAGAATTGTGGAGAAACAACTCATGATTTCTTCACCATGATAACGCACCGACTCACAGATCTCATCTTGTACGTGACTATTTGACCAAAAACAACGTTTTCACCATTCCACGTGTTTCTTATTCACCCGACATGGCTCTTTGAGACTTTTTCCTATTCCCACGGCTCAAGTTACTAATTTGCGGAAAACGTTTTGAAACGATTGAGGCGATAGAAGAGAATTCGCAAAAGGAGTGCAGTTGATTTCAAAATCAACCAATGCAATAACTGCAATGGTGATTACTTTGAATTAAAAAATTAATATCAATGAATAAATAATTGAACCGTTTTTGTTTTTTGAAGAATTCCGGGTATTTTTTCATCTGAAGGTATGAATGAACATTTATTCTGGCAATGTTGTTATTTTAAATTTCTGAACGTATGGACACTTGAGTAGCAATAAAGTTAAAATTTTGTTTCTTGGATTGCTGTTGTACCAACCAAACGCCTTTTATTTGAGCTCAACAACTTTAAACCCGGTTGAGAATTCATTGTAAATAAAAAAATTATAGGTATTATTGTAAAAACTTATTTAACATTTTTTTTTTTTTAAAAATTATTAAATTTAAAAATTCGTTTCTTATCGCATTTTCCGCAGAAGTTTTCAAAGTGTTTGCATTAAAAATGCGTGACTAACTCTGCCTCAACTTTCACAACTCCGCTATAGCATAAAAGCATGACTTCAATGTGCGCCTGAAAATAGGCACCAAAAATATACACAACTCTTCACACAACAACTTGACACACATTCTTCACTTTCAAATGCAATTGAAACGCAAAACAAAAACTTCATAAAACAAAAAAAAAAAAAATAAAATAGAAACAATAACTACATCCTACAAAAAAATTATGTGAAAAAGAAAGCGAATGAGTAGCACAAAAGAGATATGCGAGAACGTTTTAAAAATTAAACGATTAACGTCCTTGTGCGATGACGGCATGATGTGTAACAAAAATAATGGCACACACAAACGTTTCTATAAGAATACATACAAATAAGCAACAACGATGATGAACGATGACTGCCGACGCAAATTTATGGCAGAAGGATAAACAAAACAATAACAACAACACCCAAACCAACAAAATATATGCAAAAGTGAAAAAGAAAGCCTTGCAACACATGAAGAAAAATTGTATGAAGGCGAATACAACATAAAAAAAAACAACAACAACAGCAATAACAACGATATCGCTGACAATAATGATGTTAATAATGATGATTATGCAAAGACAGGAGCAGCGGCAACAACTTGTTGATACCAAGCATAACGCAAGATAAAAAACAACAACTCCAACGTATACAAAATAAAACCTAATAAAAACGTTCAACAAAATTGAGCAAGTCTGAAGCACTCAAGCGGAAATGCAAATAAACAAACATGGCTGACAAGATATAGGCACCAAACAGACAGTCAGCCAGCTAGAAAAACGAAAAAAGCGCACAAGAGACGTGTACAGCGAGTAGCGCAAAAGTAACGATACAAAAAGAAGAAGAAATAATTGAATAAGCATAATAAAAATAAAAAAAAAATGGATTGAAACACCTAAACACATTGTAAATAAAATTCATCTTTAAAACGTGCAACGCACAGGAGAAGTAAAAAAATTATCAACACAGTAGAAACAATAATAAATACGTCACGAAAAACTATAGAGAAGGAAAAGCTAAGAAAAAGGAAGAAAAATAACTTTTGAGGCAGTAACGAATTAGAAAGAAAAAATAAAATAGATGAAAATATGTAAGTTGAGACGAGATAACATGTGATATGCTTGGATAAGATAACATATGATATGATTGGATAAGTTAAAAGAAGATAAGATATGATATAAGATAAGATAAGATAAATTAAGATAAGATAAGATAAGATAAGATAAGATAAGATAAGATAAGATAAGATAAGATAAGATTAGATAAGATAAGATAAGATAAGATAAGATAAGATAAGATAAGATAAGATAAGATAAGATAAGATAAGATAAGATAAGATAAGATAAGATAAGATAAGATAATATAAGATAAGATAAGATCAGATAAGATAAGAGAAAATAATATAAGATAAGATCAGATAAGATAAGATCAGATAAGATCAGATAAGATAAGATAAGATAAGATAAGATACGATAAGATAAGATAAGATAAGATAAGATAAGATAAGATAAGATAAGATAAGATAAGATAAGATAATATAAGAGAAAATAATATAAGATGAGATGAGATGAGGTGAGATGAGATAAGATAAGATAAGATAAGATAAGATAAGACAAGATAAGATAAGATAAAATAAGTTAGAGTTAGAGTTACAGTTAGAGTTAGAGTTACAGTTAGAGTTAGAGTTAGAGTTAGAGCTAGAGCTAGAGTTAAAGTTAGAGTAAGAGTTAGAGTTAGAGTTACAGTTAGAGTTAGAGTTAGAGTTAGAGTTAGAGTTAGAGTTAGAGTTAGAGTTAGAGTTAGAGTTAGAGTTAGAGTTAGAGTTAGAGTTAGAGTTAGAGTTAGAGTTAGAGTTAGAGTTAGAGTTAGAGTTAGAGTTAGAGTTAGAGTTAGAGTTAGAGTTAGAGTTAGAGTTAGAGTTAGAGTTAGAGTTAGAGTTAGAGTTAGAGTTAGAGTTAGAGTTAGAGTTAGAGTTAGAGTTAGAGTTAGAGTTAGAGTTAGAGTTAGAGTTAGAGTTAGAGTTAGAGTTAGAGTTAGAGTTAGATTTAGATTTATATTTAAAGTATAAATCTAACTCTATAAAGTATAAAGTATAAAGTATAAAGTATAAAGTATAAAGTATAAAGTATAAAGTATAAAGTATAAAGTATAAAGTATAAAGTATAAAGTATAAAGTATAAAGTATAAAGTATAAAGTATAAAGTATAAAGTATAAAGTATAAAGTATAAAGTATAAAGTATAAAGTATAAAGTATAAAGTATAAAGTATAAAGTATAAAGTATAAAGTATAAAGTATAAAGTATAAAGTATAAAGTATAAAGTATAAAGTATAAAGTATAAAGTATAAAGTATTAAGTATAAAGTATAAAGTATAAAGTATAAAGTATTAAGTATAAAGTATAAAGTATAAAGTATAAAGTATAAAGTATAAAGTATAAAGTATAAAGTATAAAGTATAAAGTATAAAGTATAAAGTATAAAGTATAAAGTATAAAGTATAAAGTATAAAGTATAAAGTATAAAGTATAAAGTATAAAGTATAAAGTATAAAGTATAAAGTATAAAGTATAAAGTATAAAGTATAAAGTATAAAGTATAAAGTATAAAGTATAAAGTATAAAGTATAAAGTATAAAGTATAAAGTATAAAGTATAAAGTATAAAGCATAAAGTATAAAGTATAAAGTTTAAAGTATAAAGTATAAAGTATAAAGTATAATGTATAAAGTATAAAGTATAAAGTATAAAGTATAAAGTATAAAGTATAAAGTATAAAGTATAAAGTATAAAGTATAAAGTATAAAGTATAAAGTATAAAGTATAAAGTATAAAGTATAGAGTATAAAGTATAAAGTATAAAGTATAAAGATTTTAAGTTAGAGTTCGAGTGAGCATATCAATTGAGAGAATAGTTTTATTTTAAATGAAAATTTATATTTTCGTTTCTTTTTACTGTTTAAATTAAAACATTTTTTAATTTTTAACGAACAATCAACAACACCAACAAAGTTCAGTCAACTTCTTAAACAAACACTTAAAAAAATTGAAAAAATTCTCAACGTTTTAATCAAATTAGAAACGAATTATTTTCTTAGAAGAATGACGTTGTTTCACATTCTCACTCTCAGTCCTTCCTACACTCTTCCACAAACTCAAACAAACTTATGTGCTCAACACACATAAAACGATAAAAATATATGACATCTTCATACAGACGTTCACACACACACACACACACACACACACACACGTACACCTTCCTCGAGTGTCATTTAAAAACCAATTTAGAAAAGCACACAAAAAAACTCACAAGAACAATAGGAGAACGACAATAAAGGACAATAACTTAAACTAATAAGAAAAATAAAAAACAAAAACAAAACAAAAAACAAACAACGCTTGTTAATCCAGACTCTCAGTAGACAACAAAATAAATAACAACGTCATCACATGAAATAGCGCTCAGCTGTTTGGCCACCCCCAAATGGCAACGGAACTGGAAATGAAGACATAAGCTTGGAGTGCGTTATCAAACATGGCGACAACAAGTGAGCAGGTGTGAAGTATGACGGCAAGAATGCAAAAAATTGAAGTGAAGAAAGCGATGCAATACGTTCAGGGCAAGAGAGAAGAAGAAAAATGAATGTACAATAGAACGGAAGTGAATTAGAAACATTTAAAAATGCTCAATAATAATATATTGTGGAAAAGGAGATATGTGTTTTATGAAAACAATGCCAACATGTAATTAGTAAGTGAGAGAGCTAGAGAAAGAGAGAAGTCTTAGAAGTATACTTATCATCCTCAACTATGCGCACAATTTTTTTAAAAGCAATAAACTTAACGTCGAATTAATGCAAAACAAAAAAATTAGGTCAAAGATAGCGGTCCAATTTGGTATGTCCTTCTCCCTTATACTACTCCAAATACTAGCTTACTCTCTTTTAAGTAGATGCAGAAAAAAAACACCACCTTCTTGTCACGCCACTCTCAGCTAGTGGCATGGTACTCTTTTTATCGCGCGACCT
Organism: Pherbina coryleti; assembly: GCA_943735915.1. NCBI lineage: Eukaryota > Metazoa > Arthropoda > Insecta > Diptera > Sciomyzidae > Pherbina > Pherbina coryleti. Next base: position 169,564,217 of record OX030948.1, read on the forward strand.
TCCCAACTTCCTTTAAAAATATAAAATTTTAATTAAAAAAATATAAACAAGAAAACAACACACGGCATTAAAAAACGACAAACAAAAACAAATCATAAACAAACCAACAAAGTTTACATTTACGAATAAGAGAATCAAAGAAAAATACCAGATAGTTTACGGCGCTCTCTGAGAGTTTAAACAAGACATGCCAGCATGAGCATCCTGAGCAAATAAACGAAGAGCGAAGAACGCGAGTAATGCCGCGCGTAAAGTTGTAAAAGAAAGAAAAATCTAAACAAAAGTTTAGAAAATTTCTATGAGCAAGAATGTGTGTTTATATATGTATATACATACAAGTGTGTGTAAGATTCATTTTACATGTGTGCGTGTGAGTGTTTGTTTGTTAGTTTGGTGCGAAAGAGCGTCGTGTTTTGCATTTTTGTGCAAAGTATAAATAATGCCAAGAAATCAGCTGTTTCCTTGATTGTAAAGTGTTTATGGATATCCTTTATTTGTTGTTTTTTTTTTTTGTTTTGGGCTCAAATTAAAATAAAACAAAATAAAAAAAAAACTAGTCAAAACAAGTGAGAGAGCAGCACAAAGAACAGCTGTTTTAAGGAGCAATGTTTTTCATTTGCAATCTTCTTTTGGTGTTTTTGTGTTTTTGCCGTAATGTGTCAGAGAACGTTTTTTTTTTTTTTTGCAGTGACAATTTTTGTTTTTGCGTTTGACTGAAAGTGAATCCCATTCAAAATATTTTTTTTCACCAAATATTATTGATGAAGAAAATGTTAAGTAAAGGTAAATGCATTTTTTCTTCAAAAATACCTTTCATTTAGAATTAAAAAACTGTTAAAAAAAGAATAAGAAAAAATTTAAAAACCATAAGCAATGCTACAACGCTTATTGAGTGCCTCACAAATATATAAAACGCATATAGATCATGTAAGTACTTAAAGTTCAAAGCACGCTTCTCAGATTTTGAATGGCCTTCCTGGACATTCTCTTGTTTCAGAATGAATTAGTTTAGATAAGAATAACAACTTTTTCATAACGATATTGCTTTTTAGAAGAGTAAAATAGGCAAATATGGACTGCCAGTAGTTGGTCGTAGATCGTAGTTGGTCAAATTAAATCAAAAGCAACAAAATACTCTATAAAATGTAAAAACCGTGTTGTGGAATAACTCGAAAATGGCGATATTTTAAAAACCAGTTTTTCGAATATATTAAATAAAAAAGAGTTAACCAGTTTTCAGTGACTTTATGTGTACATGAATTAAAAAATATTTTACGTAACTTATATAAAAATTAAAAGGGATATATAAAATTTTTGGCTTACATTTTTGGATTAAATGATTTAGTACATAACCTCCCGGTTGGAAAAATCTAATCACAACACGAAATCTAATCTATGCTTCCGTGTTTTGGCATATTTATTGATGACTTGATCCGCAATCACATTAATATCATAATGAATATTCAATAAAGCAAGTCCGTTCAATCTTTCTTTTATTGTCGTAGATCTCAAATAGGTTTTAATTCTTTTCAATGCAGAAAATGATCTTTCAGCAGTTGCTCCACTTGAAGGCAATGTTGTTATAATTTTAAAAAGAGAATGAATAAGAGGATATACATACTTCAGCATCAGAGCAGTGTAATAGTTGCATTGCACTAGTACTTGAATCATACTTTTCTCTTTCACATTGCAAGTGCCACATATCCAACACATTAATCAAAGACCAATCTAAAACCTCTGAAGATTCTTTGAAGAAAATGTAATATCTTTTACAAAGTTTTCTCACCGCTTGTATAGATAATGTAATGCTTTTCGAGGTAATGGAATAAGGAAACAGTACTAAAAATGAATACAAATCCAAAAAAGTTGTTGAAAATCGACTTTTAAAATCCATCATCACATTATCCAGCATAGGAATATAAACAGCTTGTCTGAAATACGCTATGGGATCTTTTACTGGATAATTAGCGCGGTTCTTTTGAAAATGACACGTGGCATTTCAATTTCTTCTCCAATATTATTTGTAATGTGTTCAACTTCTTTAAAAAGACTTTCAAATTTTATCTCACAAGATTCTCGTTTCTTCTGTAATATATTTAAAGTATCTTGAATCATATTCTGCGCTGATTTAACATCAATTTATTTTTTCTAAAGGAAACAGTTGAGGGCTTGTGAGTTACTCAAGACATCAGAGAGGCAAGCGAGTGCAACTAAAAAATTCGTCTCACAAAGAACAATTCTCAAAGCGTTTGCTTTTGATGACGTTTTCGAATCATGCCACTGAGATATATGGTGTCGGGTTTCAATAATTTTCGGAAGCGCAAAACAAAATTGTAAAACTCCATCATGTCTCTCAACACATCTAGATTCACACAAGCCAGATAACCGACTACCCATTATTTTTATTAATTTATTGGGACGCTTCGCCGAAGCATTAAAGAACGATATCGTCGCTTTCATAGCTCCAACAGCATTTCGGATTATTTGAACATCTGAAGATGCAGATAGCGAATTGTTCAAAAAATGATTGTACAAAGTCAGTATACGCTTAAATAAATACTTAGGCACAAATGCTTTATTCTGAATATATTCTGAGACTAGCTTAGAGAACTTGTTTATTCACAAAGATTTGGGGGGGGGGGTCACCCTTATCGCCCCACCATGGATCCTCGCTTGCCCACAACACGTGTTGGCGAAATAACTGACTATAATTAAAAACTTAATTATGTTTATTGATCTATAACAGTGGTCATCAAACTCTATACAAGCATACTTTGTTTATGTATAAAAGCTCATTGAAAGCTTTGCACTGAAAAAAAATGCTACTTGAGTCTCAGTCCAGCTTTCATGCAAGACCATGGTTCGCTTGTTTGATTATTCAGTGGCGCCGGAAAAAATGTTCATCTGGTGTATTACAAATCTATGGGAGAGGCGTGAGGCGGAAATGATTTTAAAAAATTTTGCGATTTACGTATGCTTACTACTGTTCATAATAACATAATTCATATCGAAGAAGTATATTAACATTCACTATTTTATGCACTGTTACAAAAAAGGAGAAAACTTTAAAATAGTAAAGGTTCATAATTTAATTTCAGTTTTTAAAATTCAATTTTTATTTGTGTTATTAGTTATTAGTGTCAATACTTACTATACGAAACTAAGTCTTTTTTTTCATTTTGTGTCTTTTTTTTTAATTCTTTAGGTTTTTTTTTCGTTTTTAATTAAACCATACATTGAGGTTCAGAAAAAATATTTTCTGCAAAAAAGAATTGCAACTCCCATTCAAGTAGAGACATTTTGCATAGAAATAGCAAAAACAGATATTTTTATGAGTGTAGCATAAGTTGCATATGCGTAGCAAAAAAAAAAAAAACAATCTAACAAGCATGCATGTGCCCGTGCATGCATGTGTCCGTGAGTTAATATGTATACAGAAAGCTTTTAAAAACAAAAGCTCAAATGCCCGCGGGCATAGGCTTTGATGATCACTGATCTATAACCATTTAAAAGTAGCAAGAGATAATTATTAATTCCATATTATTTATCAATTTATTTATTGCAAAATAAATTTAAAATAATAACAAAAATTTCCCTTACGCACATACAATTTTGAGCAACCACAAAAAATAAAAAAAAAATAAATAACTGGACATTTCAGCCCTTGAAAGGACTTTGACCTAGCTTCTTACGATCAATTGTGTTGTGCGTGTTATTAAGTTTGTACACAATTGACCGAAAACAGGACCTACATGTTTAACGCCGGCTCCGAACGGCGATGAACGCAATGTTCTTGTTCTCAAGAAGCTTTACATGGCATTTTGATTGCTCTCTGAGGTTTGCCATTGTCTGCGGAGAGGTGGCGGCCGTACAGAAAAATTATTTTAATTCAAATAATTTTCTGTCGCTGCTGGGGTTCGAACCTGGGTCTCCAGGTTCGTTGACATAGCGGCCACGCACTTTAACCAACTACGCCACGGACGCCACAACCACAAGTTCACAAAAATCACGGTCACCCTTCTGTATGCTAAAGTCGAATAGTAGATTAATGTTGGGCAAAAGTCGCACATTTTGCACTGGCTCACAATGACAGAGTGTGCTGAGTATGCTTGATCAGGGGGGTTGCCACGACTCGGTTAGAAAAGCAAAAACAATTGAGAAGAAGCAAATAAGAGAGCACCTTTGAGAGCAATTCAAGAATGATAGAAACCATGATACAATTATACAAGGTTTGCCACTGCTGCATTGTTATTTACAGGCAGTAAAATACGAAGCAGCTGGTCACTGTCACTGTTACTGACGCTGCCACTGCCGCATTGTAATTCCGCTATTAGGCAAATTGACGAAATTGAAAATAAATTCTTGAGGTTAAGTATATTAAGTTAATTTTCATACTTTCACGATTTTTATCTCCTACTAGCTTTTCCCGGCGCGCGTTGCTGCACCCTGCAACTATATGGGAACATAATAGGTGTATTCATAACTTTTCTTAGACTCATAGTTTGACACCACTGTTATTTTCCACTGACCGTTACAGTTTCCCAGTAGCAGGAGATCACCAAATAGTAACTCCATTTTGAGTTTGTATGTAAGTTTTGCTATTTTTACTTTCAAAGCTATTCGATAATACAAATTTTAAATGTATGGGCGGAGCCACACCCTCTTATATAATGCTCATCCCAGTTTTCTAGTAAATGGACATTACCCAGTTTTAGTACAGTTGCCGACAGTAAGCATACAGACTAAATTACCAAAATGTAGCCCAATCGACGAAAACCGTAGGAAATATAGCATTTTTATTGATTTGTGGGCGGTAAAAGGGGGTGTGACAGAAATTTAAGCCATCTCGTACTTGAAAAAAATGTACTGCCAAAATGTCAGCTTTATCGGCTAAGTAATTTTGAAGTTTCCAGCTATCACACAGACAGCGTTTTGTTTTTTGTATATGTATTTTTGATACAGATTATTGGCTATAACTTTTGATTGGTAAGAGATATTGAGAAAATTTTTTTTAATAAATTAATATTTTATTTCCTTTTTTATATATATAGATTATATATATAGATATATATATAGATATATATAGATAGATATAGATTTAGATAAGCAAGCAGACCGGAAATGATATGGATATAGATTATTGGCTATAACTTTTGATTGGTAAGAGATATTGAGAAAATTTTTTTTAATAAATTAATATTTTAGCTTGTAAATTTATTCAAAAATATGAAACCACAATATTGGAAAAAAAAAATTTCTTCAAAAAAATCAAGGGGTAGGGCCTTGTTTTTTTAATCACAAAAATGGTTTTTAATTTTTGCGTAAAATTGAAACAACTTTTACTTACAAATGTTATATTTTTTAAATAGAGTTAAAAGTTTGTGAATTTGAGTTTAAATTATTTTTACAACAAAAATAATTTTTCAGTCTGTTTTTGAGGAAAACTCCAATATTTCAGACCTTTTTTGAAAAAAATATTTAAAATATATTTACTCTACTAACGGTATTTTTGCAATAAGGTTTTCATAGTATTTTGATGAAGCTTTAAGAAAAAAAAAATTTAACACAATATATAAAAAAGCAGCGGAGATATTTGAATCGAAAGTCACAAAATTAAATTTCTGATTGTTTTTTTCCCATTTTTGAGCAACGATGTTGCATTAAATATATCGTTGTAGTAAAATTTTTCATAGTTTTCAAGATATGTTCATGTTTTTGGTGTCAAAATAACGGACATTTTTTTAGTTTTACTAAATTTAAGAAATGTTTTATATTTTGTAAATATTTGCACATGTTACATAAGAAAACAACTAAAAATATGCGATTTTGTAAAAAATTTGTACTACAGCACCATCTGGTGTCCAAGGTGGGTCAAAGAAGATAGTGCTAAAAAACTCATCGTACCTGAAAACTACTATATACCAACTTTTATTCTAATCGCATTAGCGGTTTGGGAGTTTTAGGTGGTTTTGTAAAAAATTTGTACCATAGCGCCCTCTGGTGTTCAAGATAGGTCAAAAACGATAGCAGCAGAACACTCGACGTACATAAAACCCACTGTATACCATTTTTCATTCTAATCGCATTAGCAGTTTATGAGTTTTAGGCAGTTTTGTAAAAAATTTGTACTACAGCGCCCTCTGGTGTTCAAGGTGGATCAAAATTAATAGCCCACGAACACGCACCGTACCAAAAAACTTTTATACACAAATTTTCATGCTAATCGGATGAGTAGTTTAGGAGTCTATTGCGGCCTTACAAACATAATTTCCTTTTTTATATATATAGATAAAGGGTGGTTAAATTTTAAGGGCCAATGATGAATGTGAACCACACCTTAACGTCAAGTTTTTTTCTACATTTCATTGGACATTTTTCAATTTCAGATTAATTCAATTTGAACCATGGAAAGATACACAATCGAGCAACGCGTTAAAGTTATTCAGGCTTATTATGAAAATGGGCTTTCAAATCAAAATACATATCGAAGAAAATCATCTTCAGTGATGAGGCACATTTTCACCTCAGTGGATTCGTCAATAAGCAGAATTGCCGCATTTGGGGGAATGATAATCCAAGAGCGATTGTCGAAAAACCAATGTACCCACAAAGAGTGACTGTTTGGTGCGGTTTATGGGCTGGCGGCATCATCGGGCCGTATTTTTTCCAAAATGTGGCCGATCAGGCAGTTACTGTGAATAGTGTTCGCTATCGTGAGATGATAACGAACTTTTTATGGACCGAATTGGAAGATATGGATGTGGACGATATGTGGTTTCAACAGGACGGTGCCACTTGCCACGCAGCTAACGAAACAATGGCTCTTTTTCGCGACAAATTTAATGGCCATGTTATCTCACGTGGTGGCGATGTCAATTGGCTTCCAAGATCATTTGATTTGACACCGTTGGACTTCTTGCTTTAGGGTTATTTGAAAGAAAAGGTGTACGTCGATAAGCCAACAACAAGTCAAGAGCTAAAGGATGAGATAATTCGGTACATTAACGGCATAGAACCTCACTTATGCCTCAGCGTCATCGAAAATTTGGACCATCGGATGGAGGTGTGCCGCCGAGGTCGCGTGGGCCATTTGGCTATTTTTTTCCATACATAATTTAACCATATCAATATTAACATATAATAATAAAAATAAATGACAATATTTTCCTAAATAATTTGTGTTTTACTCAAAATCAACATCGACCCTTAAAATTTAACCAACCTTTAGTAATTCTGGATTGAGAATAAATAATCTAAAACAAAATATACTTTTTTCTGATATCAGGTCGGAAATTATTCAAGTCAATTAAAAAAAAAAAAAAAAAAAATTCAATATGGTTTATTACACCATCGCGGAACAAACCAAAATTGTGTTTTTAATTTTAGTTATCATTCAATAATTGTCTTTTGTTGCCACTCAATGCGCATACCGTCTATTTTATGGAGTTTGAAATGCTCCAATGGTTCACACTATTCGTGATGTGGCGTATTTACGGCTTGAAGTCGTAGTTGGTAGTAGAGAAGTTTGTGGATGAGATTGCCTTGTAACTTGAATTGACTGAGATAAAGGCTAATGCCTTAGTTTCAAATTCACATGTTTCTACGGCTTTCCACCACGCTTAGAACGTACTTCACATGTTTCACTTGATTGCCCTTTCCCTCCCACTAATCTATCTCCCCATTTCGAACCAAGGCAGACCTGATTGAATAGGTATTACCCCTGAAATCCTTGGTTCAAAGCGTAGTACCTCGTTATGCAGGTATCTTAAGTATCTCAGGAAAAATATTAGATTCAAGTTTAAATAGACATGAACATATTTTTTATTTCGAAGGTTTTAGAATAACCTAGATTTCTAAATATTATACAATTATTTTCCTGAAAGGTTTAAATTGCAGTGGTTTTTTGTTCAGCACAGTTGCAAGGTTCTTGTAATCCTCGAAACTTAATTTTTTTTTTTTCCCCCCAGCAATATACCTTTCATTAATACCACATTTATTTTTTTTTATTCTTCCTCTGCTGTCAGTCTTTCATTCACTTGGTAAGTCAGCTTATATAACAATATTCTAGAAGCTCAAATTTATACCTCCAACCAAACGGAATGCGAAGTCATTCTTAACAAAAACTAAGTTCAAACAAATGTTCGTGCTGGAATTCCAACTAACAAAATTTTCTACTTATGTTGTTGTTGTTGTTGTTGTTGTGATTGCTATTATTGTTATTCTTGATGACGCCGATTTCCTTCAAAAGGTCCACAAGGATTCGCATGTTCCTTACAGGCGTCCAAGAAGTAGAAAGTAGTTTGAAGAAAAAAAAAAGCAGAACAAGAAGAAAAAATATAGCAAAGGGGGAAAAAATTGCAATCCGAACGACACCTCGTTACTAACCAGCCAAGCAACCCCAACAAACATCATCTACCACAACCGCCAATGTCTTATACACACATCCATCCACACCCACATACTAACCCACACCCACACCCATGCCCAGCCCACTCCACACTCAAAGTGAAGCTCATGTGCCCGGCAGTCGCAATTTGATGCTTTTCTCAGCACGGCTTGGACGTTTCTTCATTAATTTTCTACGCGCCCACTACTAGGGAGGCAAGTATTCCAAGCGCTCAAACTAAGTCCAACCACGCGTTCATCTCTGCTCTAACACTGCTTCCCCCCCCACTCTCCTTTGGTAACCATCAGTGGAAATATAAGAAAAAAGTTTTGACAAGTTGTTGTTACCGTGAGCCAACGGTTTGATCGGGGGTTCGAGGGTAAGAGGAGCGGTAAAACAGAGTCGGAAGGGTCTCGTTGGCGCTATGCGGCAGCTCGTCTCAAAGTTTTACGTACTTTTTCATTATTTTTCTAGTCTTCTTTTCTACACTGTCTTGCTTGTCTCTGCTTTTCTTCTGCTTTGAGGTTTTTTTTCTGCTTTCTTGTTGTTTTTCATTTTTTTTTTTTTTTTTTTTTTTTGGAGTTGGTTTGGTGTTTTTTATTTTTATGCTGGTTGGCAGAATTTATTTTTATATATTTTTGCCGGGTACATTGGTCCCTTATTCTATGCTTCTTTTTTGGACTGTTTCTAAAAGTCCGCTCGGATTTGCCTCAGCTAAAGGATGTTCGAGACGTGGGTGCGGCGCGAAGATATGTTGAAATTTTTCTAACAAACTGACGGCTGCGAGTGTTGGAAGGATGAATGGACGAGCACTGTGTGGTATGAGATTGGCGCTCCTCCGTATACTGCCAGATACGAAAGGGTACTTCTGACAGAACACGAAATCGAAGAAAATTGCGTTTTGTTGAAAATCAAGCAAGGATACTGGTCGGGGGTGCTTTGTGCTAAAGCTTGGTCGTTTCGTTGGGTACTCTATGAACAAAAACAAAAAAAAAAAAAGACGAAAAAGGTAGAGTAGTCAACGACAACGACGGCAGCGCTAATGAATGTCTGTGCTAAGCTTTGCTGACTCTAGCCCCAAATAAAAAAAGGGTGCTCTAAGAAAACTGCCAGAACTGGACAAAAAATGTACCCAAAAAAACAAAAAATTAACAGCACACCAAAGTAAGAAGGCAAAAAAAAAAAAAAAATAAAAAAACAAAACTAAAAAAGAAAACAATTAAAGTGAGCTTTTCTTTAACTTTGCCGGAATTTTCCATGAAATAAGGGGGAAGCAGTAAAAATTGAATCCTGTGCGCTAAGGATAATCATAATTGCTGCTTCAGTAATTGCAGTTCTTGTCATTATTAGTAAGAGTTTTTTCACTTCTTTTTTTTAATACATTTTTTTTCGCTTTTCTTATTTTCTGTTATTTGGCATTCTTTATGTTTGCGTAGATTCCTAAATTGAAGGACCCAGCAGTTGTATTTGTCGGTTTCTGTTCGTTTTTATTAATAAATTTTTTTTTTCACTTCAATGTTGTTGGCACTGCAAGCAGCTTGTTGGCAGCGAATTCAGCGCAGTTTTTTCAGTTTGGCGTTTGTTTTGCGTTACTCCGTTTTTGGTTGGCTTTTGAAGACAAGGGTGTCCTTATTAATTTGTCATTTTTTTTTTTTGTAATTTTTTATAACTTGTTTCTTATATTGGTATTCCGCATAAATTTTTAATTATAATTTCACTGGCACTTCAATTGTTTGGTCAGCTTCAACTTCACAACAAAGTTTGGTAAAATGCGAACGGCTAATCGAACTAAATCGGGTAAAGTCTACCTTGACAATACTTGCTTAAAGTAAAAATAAGAAAAATTATAGCCATTGCAGCAATATAGCAGCAAATAATGAAGACAATATTAGAATATTAGCCGCCACACTTAGCCCATCTAGCGAATTTTTTCTGTTCCCAAAAATGAAAAGAATCTTTGGAAAGTTTAGGAAAAGAATGAGATTAAAATTGAATTGCTTAAATAGCTCAAGGCTATCCCAAAGACTGAGTTCCAGAATTTTTTTTTGGATCAGAAGAAGCTACTACTTTGAAATGGATATAATTAATGTGACAAAATTCTTACTAAATAAATATGCAGTTGGCTGTGTCATGGACACAACCGTAGGTTTTAAAGAGAGAATGTATTTTTATCCTCGTCTTTATAGTTATACGTATCCATTTTTCTTATTTTTAAACGTGTCCCATCCTTATCTTTATTCGTATGTTCCACCTTATACTTGTCTAACTCCTGGTACTGAGCTTTGACCAAATTCTTCTTTTACTCCATGTCCAAATCATTATCATATTTCTTGGCCGAATCCATTTCATAGTTCTTGTATCACTTCTTGTCGCAATACTTGTCCCAATCGGTTTCTCAATTCTTGCTTTTAATGTTATCTAAATTCTTTTTCGAATATCTGTTTAAATCCTTATCTGAATTTTCACACCCTTGTCCTAAGCCTTATATATTTTCTGGTAGTAATTCCATGCAACAATATAGCATTTTTGTTGTATGATATGCTACATCCGTTCTGACCGCGTTCTGACGGCTTCATAATTTTTTTGTTTTTGTTTTTGTCGTAAGGTCTAGTACAAATCCTTCATATACGTTGCATAATATTTACCGTAGTGATTTATATTCACTGGGTAATTATTTAATGAAACGCCGTTGTATTAAAGCTGTATTTTCAATCTTGGTGCGGCTCTCTCTGCGGCGTTATAATATCATAAATTTTTTGTTAAGTATTGTCTTATGGGCTAAGAATTAGCCTATCCTGACATCTAATAACTCTTACATTAGCACCTAATAAGACGTGTTATAATTCCATGTAACGAATTTTTAGTTGCGTTGCTTAAGCAGCTCCCTTCGCGTCCTTACGATGTCTTTGTTGTTATTTTTGTCATAAAGTCAAAAAATCAACCTTAACTGTCGTATCATTCTTGTTGTCATAGAACCTATACTCAGCGAGTAACAATTCCATGCAACGCCGTTACATTTTGAAAAAATGCCTTTTTCAACTTTTTTGGATACCTGTGCGGTAAAACGTACGTTGGCACGTCAAAACTACGGAACCCAACTTTGAAAGAATAAATAAGCAAATCGGTGGCTGACATTTGATCGACTTTATATTAAAAAAACAAACAAAAAAAAAAAAAAAATTGAATGAATATTCCACACACAACTTGTTGTATGTACATTTTAAAATCGAGTATTCTTATTGAAAGAACCTGTATAAATCCGAAGATCATCTAAACATGTAGCGTTATTACCTTATTCGAAAAGTTGAAGATGTCATTTCTAAAAATTGCAAAATGAAGTTAAATTTTCTTTCATTTGTTTCCTTTTTTTCCTCTTCTGCATTAAGCATACCATAAAGTTTTTCAAAATCGAATAAAACCCTCCCTACACGTGAAGACAAAAAAAAAAAGTTTATCGACAGACGAACTTCGTTTGTCGTGCTTGAAATCGTTATTTACAAACGTTTCAACAGTTGTCATAATAATAGTTGCGAGAAACGTGTTATTTAGTTGCAGGAAATTAATTTCGTTTGCCATAAATGCGAGTGAGTTTTAGGAAATTTGTTTTTCCTAACTGAAAACTTCCTTTTTATTTCCCTTCGTTGTATAAACACAACGCTTTTAGTTCAGAATTACTTTTTGGACAAATTGTTACTATGGTGTAGTAAGAAGAAATCAATATAATGGATTTCAATATAATGGAATGGTCACTAGATGGCTTTAGTGACCTGTAATACGCTCTGTATAAGTGCGATTGGGTAACGCTTGATGGTGTTAGAAATATAAGGTTTTTCAGTCAATTTTGTGATTGCTTGATTTAGTTTTGTTTGAGCGCGCATCAATGATGAATATCAGCAAAGAGAAAATACGCCATATTGTACAGTTTGTCTTCGATAAAGGCAAGGCAGGTGGCTGAAAATTGGAATAGTGTTTATGGTCCTGATACTGTAACAGCCAATCACGTTACAGTTGTTTTTTCCTCAAAAAACAACTTTGTCCTTGCGGGACAGGAAGACATACTTTTTTTTCCTTAAAATTTTTTTTGGGTGATCTTGACAACCCGATGCAATTTTTGAGACCTCTTAGAATACGATCTTAATTTTTCGATACGCCCTATTGTACATTTATCAAAATTTCAAAAAATCTGTCTGCGTAATTAAAACTTTTTCAAAAAAACCAAATGAATATGGGGCAAAAGACTGAGGGACAAAAGACTCCGGACGCAAAAGCAGCCTTTGATGGGCAAATTGAAAGAAAAATTGTGCGTGAAGCAAGTAACTCATGCATGTCCCTTTCACGATTGTGTTCCTCACCAGGTACAAATGTTTCACGTTCCACTATCTGGAGGACCCTAAGAGATGACCAGACACTTTAGTTTGAATAAACGAAACAGGTGACCAAGTTGAGAGTAATCTTTGCATTGGAAAATTTGGATACGAACTAGCACATGGTAAGCTTTAACCTTAGAAGTTTAAAGTCAAAATTTCTGGAGCGGCAAAAAAATAAATGGAATTTGGATGAACCGGATGGTTTTCGTACTTCTGTAAAGGTAGCCCCAAATCTTCAGCCCAACATTTTGCTCAATTCGTAGCAAAAATTTCGGAATACTCAATACGCCGCAATGAAAAAATCGGGTGATTGATAAATTTTTAACAAAAGAATGGAATTTAAAACATAAATTAGTCCCTTTACCCCAAAATTGCTATCAAACGTCCTTCATATCGTAAAATGGCCCGGAAGTGAAAATATCAGGCCATGAAAATTCAGAGAGGAGAATGCTAAAAAAGTCAAAATTGAATAGAGATTTGCTTGAAAATGGGCAAATTATACCTACATACTGTCGGAAAAATATTTGCATTATCCTTTTGATAATAAAAATCGTCCTTCGTATGGCTAAGTTGCATGAATCGCTTTATAGTTTTGACTTTTAGAGCTTTCCCCTCTAATAACATTTTCATGGCCTGACTTTTTCACTTCTAGGCCATTTTACGGTATGAAGAACGATTGATAGTAATTTGGGGAATGGGGCACAAAATTTTGGAAAATCGTTCTTCCTAAGTTGCATGAAATGAGTTACTAGCAATTTTGGAGTTTGTTTTTTTTTTTTTTTGGGAAAAATGACATAAAAGATAGAAGACGAAGCGTTCTCATCCTGGATTTCTACTCAAAATTGTATTTTTAAAGAGACAATTGAATGAAACTATGTTCAAATACTGATCTATCATCCTTGGTACCGAAATTTGACCCGAAATGTGAAAAAAATGATTTGTATGAACGTCTGAAAAATCCTGGATTTTGAGACGTCATCAGCTAACATAAGGATGAATTTGTCACTTCTTCTCCAAATTGCTATCAATAGTCCTTGGTACCACGTCCTTGGTATACATTGGCACCCCAATATATTTTTGTAATAAGCAAATGGATATCCGGACTATGAGCCCACCTCTTACAATAGCGAGAAATGCAAAAATTATCCCGAAACATTTCTCCGCCACCTGAGTTTGATTTTTATTTTCTCACTATGTACAAAGTATGTACAAACCGGAAATTCTTGTATCATGCTTCACTAAAACATTGTTCTGAAGATTAGAAAAGGATTTCTTCGGATATTATTAGAAAAGCGTTCAGCACACGTTTGCTTATTTCTTGCATTAGTTCTCTTGCAAATAGTAAGATAGGAATTCTCTAATGGCTGCACTTAAGGTCTTCACAATAATCTAAGCAAGTTAGAGAAGAAAAATTAAAACAAATAATGTAAACAAGGATTAAAAAATTGTATCGGTTCATTGGTGGAAATTATCTGAATTTTTTATTTAAAACTTTTTGTCTGGTTTAGAAATCACTGAGCTTGCAAGAACGCCTGCTAATGTGCAATTTGCACACCCAGCTAGTGGCTCAACCTCTTCCTTAAGGATACTCGCACATTCGCACAGCAAGTGATCCCTTTTTTAATTTGAGTTTAATTTTTCAAACTCAGTACTTTTTTTATAAAATTTTATTATCCCTTTTGATGTCCTTTTTTTATTTTTATTTTTGTTTTATTTGGGTACCCAAAATCAGTGAATATAAGAATGTCCAGTTAGTATCCTGCATTCAAAAGCAACACACAAAAAAAAAACAAAAACACGCAAAAAATTCAAAAAGAGTAAAATAAAAATTAACGAGTAGGGAAAGTAAAAGAAAAGCTAGAATAGCTAGAAAAAAAAAACACATAAAAAAACGAAAAAATAACAGACAAACGAAGGATCCCAACAAAATCTCGTAATCAACATAGTCGTTCCGTACTCGTCCTTGTGATGGCGCTTGTGCTCATTCTCTATCACTTCATCATTTGCTATGCCTTTGCTTGGCTGGCGTCAATTTGGTTGCCGCTCTACTCATTTTACTGCCAAACATACCCAATCGCACAACCACGGATAGAGCCTCACCATAGAACTCACGCTCGCTACAACATACAGCTTGACGCCCTCGTATAGCAGGCGGCTGTCTGCTTGCTCTTTCGTCGTCGTCGTCGTGCCAAGCCCTTGAGGGAACCTGTGCATTCCTCTACACTCGGTCAGCCGCATTCGACAAACAGCAATTGCTATGCCGCACCAAGCTAACCCATGTTTACTGCTGACTCCCACTCCATCGCAGCAAAACACTCATCCTTTTGGTGCAAAAATAGCGGAAAGGACCAGAGAAAAAAAACATGAAGCGGGCATAAAAAAACGCCGCACTGTTAAGTTAAGCGTTCCAAAAAAAAAAAAAGAAAAGACACAAACAAAAAACAAAAATCATCTACGTAGGGTCGTCCGTTGGCGCTGGTTGAGGTTGCTTGTTTCAGAACAAAGTAATCAAATGAAAAACAAGCCCATGCCATGCTATGCCAGACCAAGCCAGGCCAGGCCAGGCCACGTTATGCCACGCCACGGGCCCATCGTTTATGCTCCCTTAGGGGAAAACTATTTTGGATTAACTTTCAAACACACTACACACTCCTATGTTACTCTGTGAACGAGTGAGTGTGTGTGTGTGTGTGTGTAAGTTTGTTTTCGCTTAGTTCTTGTAACACCCAGCAGCACCCTCGACCCCATTGGTGTGCATGACGTAGCTCCCGCTCGGTGCTCGCTTTTAGTTTGATTGCCGTGCCTAGTTTTTCCATTTTTGGCATTTGAAATTTTTCCCTACATAACCGATGGATGTTGGTCACTGTTTAGGGACCGGGCAGGGCCACATGCGATTGCATATTACTAATTATTATAGCTGTTACCAAGAGCTCTACATAGAGTCGATACAAAAAAAAAAAAAAAATTAAAACACAAAAAACTTATTCTAAACAATATTAATAGAGGTTTAAGGAGGCAATTTGCATCAAAAGAAGTTTTAAAAATATATCTGTCATGTCTAATAAAACCTTATAACACTTGAGGCTCTCCCTCTTGCTTATATATACTTGTCAGAAAAAACTATGGATTAAGATTATGGAAGACTATTGATCCACAGAAAAAAATTAAGGATTAAGATTAAGGAAGACCATTGTGTAATTAATATGGTGAACGTGACGTCTACAAATATCCCTATGATTTTGCTTAGAATTAACCATCAGCTGTTTTTGACAAGTGTACTCGCAGGTAAAATTTTTTTGAGAGAAGTTAAAAATTAGCGCTCACCTTCGTAATTACACCATGAAGAAGACTGTAAGTTATATTAACAAATCAAAGCAATATTAAAATCATAGAGATTGAGGGACAATAATTAAATTCAACTCAGCGGAACAAACTATTCTAAATGGCTTGGTATTGTTCTTTAAATTTTGTAGGGTGACCTTTTGCTATACAAGCAATTATTACTTTCAAACTTCTTTTCGAGTTTCACTTCTTTTCGAGTTTCACTTCTGCTCAAGCTGTCTATAGATCAATCAATCAATATAAATAAATCAATTAAGTCTTCAATCTTAAGCTCTTTTTTTAGAAAGTCACTTAAAACACAGATAAGGTTTTTTGTTTAGGTTTGAGCAGAGGATTTCAGATGTTAAACCTCTATAGTCAAGTCTGCCTTCGTTCGAAATGAGGTAATGAGTGGGAAGTCCCTAGAGACACATCTATAGGATGCTCTCAGCATGACAAAAGGAACACGAGTTTTTGAATCTGAGGCAAGCATTATGCCTTTACCTAAGTCAATTCCAGTTACTTAGCAATCCTCTCCAAAGATTTAATCTACCACCAACTGCAACTTTAGAGTCGTCAGTATTGATAAAATTTTAAGTTTAGTTGGTTAAAAATGAGGAAAGAAATTATGAAAGCTTTATTATCTGGGGTGACAGTTAAGCACGCTACTACTCGACTAACGAGGCAGATAAGAATATTACAGATGGTTATTAGGTTAAAGTTAATACATCTGGTTTTTAACTTTGTTTCATACGAGAAGAAATAATTATCATTAAAATCCCTGTTTGACTTGTTTTAGGAGTAAATTAGAAGTTCCATAAAGCTATTGGACTAAGCAAAAATAAAACCCTTCAAAAAATCCAAAGTATTGTTCAAAATTATAAGTACACCAGAGGAGATTTGAGAATTTTTATCTCTGTCCTTATTCTTTCTTTTGTTCCCAAACTTGTCCTCATCCTTATCCTTATGCTTTTATTTGTCCTACTTTCTTCTTATTCCTGTCCTTACCCTTGTTTGAAGTCCTTTCCTAATCCTTGTCCCATTTCCTTTCATAAACTTTTTACTTAATCTTGTCGTTTGTATGTTCAAACCGTTGTTTGTCCTATATCGTGCTCATGACCTTTCCCCATTCTTGACCTAAATATTATTTAAGATTTATCTAAATTTTTAACCTTTATCTAAGTGTTTTCCGAATCCTTGTGTGAATCCTTTTTATTTCCGTGCTTCTAGTCTTAATCCAAACCTTTGTCCAAATACTTAACCTTCTCTATATATAAATAGGCGTAGGCAGAAGAGTTAAGAACCATTTTCTCCCGTGTTTCTCAACCGATTTTGATAATGTTTTTTTTAAATCAAGTGCACCGAATATCTATGTTGGGCGTGGCACATCCCATACAATCCAAATTTGCGATATCAAATAGCTTTAGAGTTATAGGTCACAGTCTCGCTAACCGGTATTCGACCTCAAATCACACGTACCATTCCACTAGTTACACTTTATGGGCGTTGAAAGAGGGGCATGACACTTTTCAGCAGTCCAAATTTCGCATCTGAAGTCAGAATTTTAAAATTGAAGATGGCTGATAGGGTTGCCACCTAATTTTTTTATTTTTACGAATTCGATGCTGGGGCGAAAACTAGGTAAAAATGGGTCGCTGAATCCGAATCCGTTGTCAGAATTTCAAAATTTTTAGGTGGCAACCCTAAAGGGTTAAAAATTTCACAATTTTGAAATTCTGACAACGGATTCGGATTCAGCGACCCATTTTTACCTAGTGTTCGCCCCAGCATCGAATTCGTAAAAATAAAAAAAAATTAGGTGGCAACCCTATCAGCCATCTTGAATTTTAAAATTCTGACATCAGATTCGAAATCAACCCGATAGAAGGGGCAAGCATCAATCGCATGCTGACTCTTCCCACGGAGTTTGAGTTCAATGCCTTTTGCATACCAATGATCATTAATGAAACGTTTGAATTGGTTTTGTTTTCTATACTGACACGTTAGCGAAAATTATAAAAATTACATTAGTTCTCTATTCCACTGAAAAGTTTCGTGTTTCGGTAGCCCTCACGAACGAAACGAATGAAAAATAAAGGTTTTGTATCACCCTCTGAGCGATCGGTTCGGATATCGTTTAATTTATTTGCGTTCCCTGGTGATGAGGCACATTTTCACCTCAGTGGATTCGTCAATAAGCAGAATTGCCACATTTGGGCGAATGATAATCCAAGAGTGATTGTCGAAAAACCAATGCACCCACAAAGAGTGACTATTATTGCGGTTTATGGGCTAGTAGCATCATCGGGCCATATTTTTTCCAAAATGAGGCCGATCAGGCAGTTACTGTGAATGGTGTTCGCTATCGTGAGATGATAACGAACTTTATATGGCCCGAATTGGAAGATATGGATGTGGACGATATCTGGTTTCAACAGGACGGTGCCACTTGCCACACAGCTAACGAAACAATGGCGATGTCAATTGGCCGCCAAGATCATGTGATTTGAAACCGTTGGACTTCTTTCTTTGGGGTTATTTGAAAGAAAAGGTGTGAGTCGATAAGCCAGTAATAATTCAAGAGCTAAAGGATGAGATAATTTGGCACATTAACCGCATAGAACCTCACTTATGCCTCATCGTCATCGAAAATTTGGACCATCGGATGGAGGTGTGCCGCCGAGGTCGCGGATTTCATTTGGCCCATATTTTGTTCCATACATAATTCAACCACACCAATGTTATCATAAAAATAAATGACAATAGTTTCCCTAAAAAATTTGTATTTTATTCAAAATCAACATCGGCCCTTAAAATTTAACCACCCTTTATAAGCAAAATTTTTTATATCAATTAGCTTTGAAAGTAGAAGTGGAAACAGAACATGGAAACTCAGAATGGAGTTACTATTTTGTGATTTCCTGCTGGTAGTGCGTATGATGCGGTATGAGTTCGGTTACGTTTGCACAGGAGTGAAGAAAAAAATTTTAATAATTATTTATTTATTTGGTTTTTTAATTTCAGATTTTTTTTATTTTTCTTTTTAATTTTATGCATAAAGGTAACTTTCAAGGGTTCCCTGAGAGTCCTCATGACACAACTAATTTCTTTTTTTATTTTTAGAATATCACCGAAAACCTCAGGAATACTAGCGTTCCATAACATTAACCATGGCGTCAATAGTCACGAAGTTATAATTCCATGCAAAGTTTTTAATTTTTGTTTCATTTTAACTACTTTATGTGATTGCCTTCGTGGTGTCGTGGTTCCAATTTTTTTTTTAAGTTTCTTTACAAGGTCAAATATCCTCATTTTGCTGTAGTACAATAAAGTTTTTTGTAGCACTTCTACTCGGCGAGTAATAATTCTATGCAACAATATTGCTTTTCTGTTGCATAAGCTGCTACCTACTCACCCTGATCACGTCATAATTTTTTTGTCGTAAGGGTAAATACATTTCCTTCATTTCCGTTTTATAGCATATACTCACCGAGTTATAATTCCACGCAACAGCGTAAGTTGCTTTGCAGCTTCCTCCACTTCCAAATGATGTCTTAAATTTTTTTTTTTTTTATTTTTGTCATAAATTCAAAAAATTAGCGCTAACGCTTATCAATGAATTATGCTTAATTTTTTCATAGCATCTATACTCATTAAGAAACAATTGCCGACGTATTTTGAAAAATGGCTCTTTCAACTTTTTTGGAAACCTGAGCGGTAAAACTTAACGTTGTCTCGTCAAAAGTAATTTCCTAGATTAATAATCTGAAATATCTCAAAATCCGGATGCGATGGGGGGGAAAAACAGGGCACATAATAGTCAAACGCAAACACAGGCCTTCAAAATTGTGTTGAAGGAAGTTATAAGACCAAACGGTATCAGCTCGTGTGTTTCCGATCCTTATACCATTGCCTTGATGTCCATTAGAATCTCACATTAGTAGGTAATTCATTTTTCAGCCGTATATAAAAATTGTGGAACAATCTCCCTGCAATTCTGTTCCCGACAGTTTTGCGTTGTCTAAATTAAAAACATATCTTGACCAACACTAATCCCTCATTGAAATCTCCAACTGTCTGTCAACCAACTTTCGAATCAACTAAATGCTTTCGCGTATATAGGGGACAAAATCCGCTGAGCGTTAGTTTAGTCTTAAAAAAGAGGTACAATGTTGTTGTTTTGCTCTGTATGAACAGAAATGTTTTTCAAAATCTATTGGAAATGACTGACGTTTGAAATTAGAGCTTCCAATTACACGTAAAAACAAAATCAAGGGAAAACACGAACCTGGACTACACATGTTTTTATTCACGAACTACAGGTGAATTTCTTCAAGTTCGTATTCACTTGATTTTGTATTCACGTATTTTAAGTAAAAATCATCTTTAATATTTCTTTTGAGTTCCTGAAAACAAAAGATCGCTATAAGATTCGGTGGACTCCTAGCTGCTTCTTTATGACTTTTATGGTTTCTCCGGGTTTCTAGGAATAGAATAAAGGTTTTTGTGAACAAGGGATTTCACTCGGATTTGGTTAGCTCGTGAATGCGTCAATGGACTGTTATGTGTTCTGTGAATTTTTAAGACAAAAATTAAGGTTTCTTTGGAAAACGGGTTCCACTGGGATTTGGCCAGTTCCAAGGTGGATCATTGGGAATTTTATGTATTCTGTGGGTTCTTGAAACAAAAAAAAATTGTCTATATTGGAACACATAAAAGTTCCAAAGACGCACTTGGGAGCTGGCCAAATCACAGAGAAATACCTTCTCAACAAAAACCTTCAATCCTGTGTTTGGGACCCACAGAACACAAAAAAGTCCCAATGGTGCATCCAGGGGCTGGCCAAATGCCAGTGGAATCCTTTGTAAACAGAAACCGACCACGACCAAAACAGTCCAAATTTAAACAAAATAATAAGAAACCTATATTATTTTCCTAGAAACTCACGGAACCCTTTTATATGAACCCAATGAAGCACCTGAAAGCTTTACAATTCGCATAGGAAGCTTTTGTTCTTAGGAACTCAAAAAAAGTAACGATTGTTTATGCCTTAAAATACTTGAAGACTATTGTCAAGTCTAACTTTATCTTCTTCACGTGAAGATCGTGAATAAAATACACGTGTAGTTTAAGTTCGTGTTTTAAAAACGAACTACACAGAGTTGGAACTTACGTGAACACGAGTACTTCGAAACACGTGATCGAAATGAAGCTCTAATTGAAATTGTCTCTTAACAAATTTTACAAAATGATCTGCCTTTCTCTACTGATAGCCGGTAATATTCAAAAATTCACTCACGGAAGTCACTCAAAATTGTCATTGTGGCCATAATTATAATATTTGAGGACATCAAGACAGAACTTGAACAAAGAGATGGGACATACAGACATATGAAAGCCTTTTGGCTTTAACTGTCTATCGCCTAGCTAAGCCAGAAATATAGAGACATATTTGATACAAAGGATTTGGCCTTTGTTTTTGTTTAAAAACGTATGTTTTTTACTTTATTGTTTAATTTGAAAAAAAAAAAACGCGGAAATATTGAATAATATAGTACCTATGTATTGGAAAAATAAAGCCATTTTTTCACATTTAGTTTTTTTCGAAATATTATATATTGAGGTTATGAAAAAATTGGCCACCTATTAACAGCTGCATTGCTCAATGCACCAACCTCACCGAACTCATTGAGTTAGCATCAACTAACCAACGGACATAAATAGAAGTTGTATGGCAAATACAAAAAATAATGGTATCCCGCTTTTTTTGGTGGGTATGACTTTATTGTTGATGTTCTGTTGGTACACTAGTTTTTTGAATTTTTTTTTTATTTTTTTTGTTTTTTTTGTTTTATATGCTTTTTTGTTCATAACTTGCAATGGTGGCAAATTAAATAAAACTTATTTACGCGCAGACATAGACACAATAAATACATATAACTGTGAATGTGTGTGGGTATGAAAGTTTAATATTTTATATAAATATATATATAATCATAAAATATATATATTTATATATATATAAAAAAAGTGCCCAAAAAAGCGTAGAGCAAAATGAAAATAGAAAAAATTTAGCAAACTCTTTGGCTTAAAGCACTATGAACGGGGTATATTATGCAAAAAAATACAACCCAAAAAAGGACACACACACACGCACACACTAACACGCAAAAAGAAACCCATAGAAATACGTAAAAAAGGCGCATTCGGGGTAACAAATAGAACTCAAAATCAGCGTTTCCATCCAGCAACATCATGGTGGGTACACGTAGCGCGCTGCTAGAAGAAGGTTACACGTTTTTGCATTACTTGCTTGAAAAGGATACGCCAGGGATAACATTTTTTGCTTGCTTTCTCAACTACCAAAGCATAGACTTGTAGACATAGACAAGCCCCAAACATTGATGAATTTTATTGTATAGGGTACCTTAATACAACAAAAGCAACAACAAGCACAACTATAACAACGAAGATGAGTAAGGGAAAAAAAAATTGGAAATAAAACTGAACCCAAGCACATCCAACCCAGCCTTAGATTAAACCCTCATCAGAGAAAGACTGGAATGAGCACGAAAAGAAGCAAAAGCAGTCAGTCCAAAGGAAGTGGTAATGGACAGAACATAAAAAAAAGTTGAACCAAAACAAAAAAAAGCAATCCAAAGAAAGGGATCAGCAAAAAGTTGGCACAATATAGTCAAAGGTTGCTATCATGAGTTGCCATGGCGTACTTGGCGCAAATTGGAAAACAAAAAAGAATACAAAAAACAAAAATAAACGAATAAAAAATTAAACAACCTTAGTTTTGAGGCTAAAATTTTATGAACATTTACTTTACCTACTTTCCATAAGTTTTCTGAGCTAAAGTCTTGGGTACAGCTCAAACGGTTTTATCGCTTTTAAAAAGTAGATTCTTCGAAAGCTGTTTTTCTTTTTTTTTTAGTTTCTGTTGGTGTGGGTGCGAGTATTGGTGTGGGCTTTGGGTGTGGGTGGTGATACTCAACATTTAGCATCAAATACAAGCAATCAAAGTTTCTTTGATCCCTTTGCCTAACCCTGATCGCTTGCCTATATCAAGCTCCACTTAATTTTTTTGTTGGTTGGTCTCCACCTTTTCTTTTTCTACCTACTCCTTTTTTTTCATATCATCATTCTTTTCCGCATCTTGAAATGTGTTCAGAAACATTTGAGTTTGTATCTGTATCTTTTACTTTGTTTCCCTTATAACACGGTGAAGGAAGTCTCCTCAGCTCATGCCTAGATAACTCCAACTCTTTTATTATTTGACAACCTTGAGCTTAGTTGAAATGCTTCAGTTGTTCAGGATAGCGTCTTTGTTGTTGTTGTTTTTTTGTTTGTTTTTGCTCTTGTTGTTGTGTTATTTGTACTGTCGCACCGCTTAGCCTTGACAACAAGCCCAACAATAACAACAACAAATTGAATATGTTTGGGTCGTTGTATGCTTCCTTGCGCCTTAACGTAACGCATATTTGATGGAGCATTTATTGTAGCAACGTTATTGAAGATGGATGTGTTAGAATCTGTGGGGATGCCTTTGTGAGTGAAAGTTTTATTTGGCACATGCCTGACGTTGCTGATTTTGTTGTTTTCGTTTTATGGTCTCATATCTTGTTGCTGAGTTTTGGATTATTTCGTGTTTTTGGTCGATAATGTCATCGGAATCGATTACATTAATCAAATGAAGGCATTACTATTGTTTTTTTATTTTTAAGTACGTTAACTTTGTATATTTAATACGATTTGTATCTATAGAGAATGTATCAACAAGAGGTATAGTGTTGCAAGGACCTATTATCGAGCTCTCTATGCCACACTGAGAAGAAGATTGACGAAAAATTCTGCCCAGTTTCGGTCCAATTGACTCAAAAGCTGTAGCCAGCGGACCACCAGGAGCACCGTAACCGAAATATCAGGTGTTTTTTTTAGAGGTATAAAATTTCCTAGAAGGATTGCTGTCAAAGCAGTTCTCAAAGTAAATACATCTGTTTGACATTTATGTTCAGTATACTTTGACAAAATAACATGCAAAGACTTACACCGGAACAACGTTTATAAATTATGGAAATATATTTTCAAAATTTACGTTATGAGCGGCAAACTTACAGAGCCACTTCACATACATTACGGTGCGCATAATCGTCCATCTGAGCAGACCTTTTTTTAGGCTTTGAACCAACGTTTTCAGGTATCATACCTATTCAGTCAAGTCTGTCTTGGTTTCGAAATGGGGTGATAGATTAGTGGGAGGGGAGTTGACATTTACCTCAGTCAATTCAAGTTATAAGGCAATCTCATCCACAAATTTCTCTACCACCAAATTCGACTTCAAGCCGTAAATATTTATGAGTTTTCAATTTCAGTTGATTATAAATGAGAAAAGAAAATTGTAAATGCGAAAGCTTAAAGAAAGTAGGACGATGGCCTGGCCGGTATTCGAACCCGGGACCTCTGGGATGGCAGTCGAGCACATGACATACTCGACTACTGAGGTCACTGTTGAGGTGCGTGTGACTGAGTCTCCAAATTTTTCGATTCGACGCCGTTCTCAACAAGTCAGCCTTAGACCTTAGCCCACAACCGTGTAAAATCCATCTGATGTAGGAATTGAAGCCATCAGACCATCCTTTGCATCGTACGTTCGGTGAATATGGTGAAAATCAATTGGAAGTTGAACCGCATTTTTACCGTCAAATCATCTTCAGCAATTAGGCACATTTCTAGCTTAACGGGTACACAAATAAGCTAAATTTAAGCAAAAAATATGTTTAGGAGTGAGTACAATCCTGAAGATACTCTCTAAGCTCCTTTACATCCAGTAAAAGTTACTGTCTGTTGTGGTTTGCATGTCAAAGACATCATTGGCCCATGCTTTTTCAAAACTGAAGATGGGCCAATGTTAG
Organism: Pherbina coryleti; assembly: GCA_943735915.1. Classification (NCBI taxonomy): domain Eukaryota; kingdom Metazoa; phylum Arthropoda; class Insecta; order Diptera; family Sciomyzidae; genus Pherbina; species Pherbina coryleti. The sequence continues at coordinate 169,589,209 of OX030948.1, forward strand.
TGTCAATGTTGAGCGCTACAAGCAAATGATTCACGACTTTTTGGTTCTCCACGTCAATACCAATCGTCTAAATGCTACAGTGGCGAGAAAAACTAGCTGAATGTTTGCCTGAAGACTGTTTATATATTTTTATTAATATGAGGAAGATTAATAAAAAGGCTGAAGATGAAATTGTTTCAATGACTGAAAACGATCGTTCATGAAGAGAAATAGCACAAAACTTACAAATTTGCCGTCAAACTGTTCTAAATGTACTGTAATGACGAAATATAAAAGCTCCAAAGGTTACAAAATATCACCCCAACATACTTTCGGTCAGAGATGCCCGAGCCAGGGAGCGGTTATTAACTCAACAAGTAGCTAAGATACCAAAAGAAGCTGCACAAAAGATTGAAAAGCCAGTACGTGAGTGGACAGCACGAAGAGCTTTGAAAAAAATCAGGTTGGAGGCCGGCATCAAGCCACAAAAGCTAGCATTGTATGACATAAACGTAAAAGCGTGGTTGAATTTCTGCAACAAATACAAACACTGGAGTGTCGATGATTGGGAACGTGTTATCCGGTCTGATGAGACCCGTATTAATCAGTATCAGTCGGATGGGAAGCATATTAATAGCACCGAACCCATGATAAACGGCAGAAGCATCAAGTTAAACAAACGATGAAACATGGCGGTGGTAGCCTTATGGTGTGGGGCTGCTTTACATGGTAGCATATTGGTTCACTTGAAAGTATATTCGGTATAATGAAGAAAAAGAATTACCCGAACATCTTATAGAGTAATTTACCGGATGTCGTTGACCTAAGTGCATATCCAACATATGAGGTGATATATCAGCAAGATAGGGATCCGAAGCATACATCGAAAATTGTTCAAGAGTGGCTAAAAAATCTGCACTTCCAGCTTTTTCAATTGCCAGCACAGAGTCTTGTTTCAAAACCGAATGAAAATTTGTGGGCTATTCTAAAAAAACGGCTAGCATCTTACGAAATGGCCCAAAATAACATCGACGAGCAACGATCAAGACTTCAGAAGGAATGTCGTGATCTTCCACATGCGCTTATTGAAAAACTGGTCGAGAGCATGCCAAGACGTATTAATACCGTCATTAAGGCCAAAGGACTTTGGACAAAACATTTATTTTATATTTTATGTAATAAAAGTTACCGCCGTGCAAAACTGGCTAAATAGAATTTTTTGTTATTTTTGTAATATTTTTTTTTTGTTTTTATGCATTTTGCAAACTTGAACTAAAAAGTTTTGTTTTTTAATAAATGAAGTTATATTGAAAAATTACTATACAGCAGTCAAAAATGCACGAAAGTGGCAAGCATTTAGCCAGTTTTTCTATCCACTATAAATTGTTCTAGCAGAACGATGCAACAAGCCATAAGCGCTTGAAACCATCACTTTGTTGAGTGAACTTTTGGTAACCGAATCATATCAAGAGATGGGCCTGTCAATTGGGCATCTAGGTCATGTGATTTGACTCCGTATGACTTCCTTTAGTGGGCTTACGTCAAGTCACTGACCTATGTTGATAAACTAGCTACGACTGACCAGTTGGAAACAAACATTCGGTGCGTTATTGACGAGTTAAGTGTTGGGAAAAAGTGGTACAAAATTGGACCGATAGGATGCTCTCCATAAGACGCAGTTGTGGTGGCCATATCCCCTAAATTGTGTTCAAACACTAAATGTCGAACTAATAAATTTGCGAAATAATATATAAATAATTAATTTTTCTGTGTTTTATTTAAAAGACCTCTAAAAAAAAACCTTTATAAGCCCAATTATGCGAAAGAGTGATCGCGAATTTCGAAAAAGCAAGGCTTAAGTCTGTAAACCAAGTTGCATAGCCCATTTGAAAGATATTGTATTTCATGGATAATCTCCATGAAATAATCTCTATGTGTCTTGTTAAGAATCAAATAAAAATTTAAGAGATATCCAAACAGTTTCTAGTTGTATAAAAAAAAAACAAATCTTATAGTACATATCTTTTGAATGGACCCGTTACTTTATTAGAATAAAATTATAGTAAATTTAAAAGTGTCAAAAGAATTAACGTCATATATCATTTCAGACTCATCATTACACATTACTTCCCATACTATTAGTTATTCACCACACTAATCAATTTTTATATTTTTTTTTTATGTCTACACTTTCTTTTCTTATTCACTATTTTATTACTTACATTCCTATACTCATTCTTTCTTCTTTTACATTTTTTGTAAACTTTTTCTATTCATTCTCGATTTTAACCATTCCCAGTTCTATTCATTTTCAATTTTATTCATTTTCTAATATATCCGTTCTCTATTCTATGTATACTTTTTCCTATATATTCTCTATTTTATTCATTCTCTATTTTATTCATTCTCTATTCTGTCCTCTACTTATCTCAGTCTTTAACCAGGTCAAAAGAATCAGAAGCATATATCGTCTCATACTCTTCATAACACATTACTCCCCATACTATAAGTTATTCACCACACTAACATTTGTTTTTAAATGTTCACACTTTCTTCTTTTATTCACAATTTTATACCAATCATGTATTGATTCTCGCATCTCAAGCATACTTTATATTTTTTTTTTTTTTTTGTATTCATTATCTATTATATTCTATTCATTTTCTATTCTTTTCATTCTCTATTTTATTCATCCTTTACTCTCTTCATTCTCTATTTTCTTCATTCTGTATTCAATCCTCTACTCATATAAATCTCTCTTCCCAATCATATTTGCAGTATTTCTTGTCACTGTTCCCCTTACCATTAAAACTTGCAACTTGATCTAAAAAAGAATTTCGATTTTCGAACTCTACTTTGTAGAAAAAAATGCCAACAGCCACTACCACTGCCATGTTATTTGTAGAATAATGTAGTCGCAAAATTTTATCATCCGCACGGAGTTGTGTGTGAGACATCTTAGCAGACTCAACAGACAGTCTTGGGATGAGCAACGACATTGTGGCAATTTTTGTTGCATTGAGACGTGACAACAGGGTGTATGTGAAAAATTTGGTTAACTTAAAAATAACTCAAAATAGATATATTATGATCTATGATTCAAAACCTTCATCTTACTGCTTTCGACGTACAGTGACTCACAAAAGTACTCGGAATTCATTATCATTTGAAATTAACTATAATTTTGACGTGACGAAGTTACGTTTTACCGCAGGTTTTCAAAAAAGTTGAAAAATGAACTTTTCCAAATTCATCGGCGTTGCATTGAATTGGTACTTGCTGAGTATAAAAGCTATGACTAAAAAAAATGATACGACCGTAAAGGTTAATTCCTTGACTTCATAAAAACAAAACAAAAATTCAGAACGTCATCGAGACGCGGTGTGAGCTGCTTAAGCAACGCAACTGACAATTTCTTACATGGAATTGTTACTCGCTGAGTATTAGTGCTAGGATTAAAAATATGAAACAACAATAAAGGCCTGTTTTCTAAGCCCTCAGAATAAAATTAGACAAAAAATTTCTAACGTCATGGGGACACAGAGAGAGCCGCTCAAAAATCGACAATGCAACATTCATGTAGCGGCGTTGCATTGAATTTTTATTCGTTGAGTATATTAGCTACGATAAATATTTAAAAAAGGAGCATGAAGGATTTACACTTAACCATAAGAAAAAAATAAAAAAAAAATTCTGACGTCACCAGGTCGTGAATATAGCAGCATATGTAACAGAAATGTAATATCGTTGCATGGAATTATTACTCACTCAGGAGACGTGCTGCGGTAAATTTTGTCTTACGACAGCGTAGCTTTGTTATTACGCCTCACAACTAAATTAAAAATAAATTCTTATCTTCATTATTTCAGGGTGGCAACCACATAATGCAGTAAAATTGCTCAACCAAAAAAAAATGTTGCATGCAATTTTAACTCTGTACCTACTGGCGTAACGGTAAAGTTTAAGGAGCGAAAATGAAGGTGAGTACTACGGGCACATGATAAAAATAGCAAAAAAAAAAAAAAAACTGACGGCGTCATGAGGCCCCTCAGGGAACCGCCTAATCTGACGCAATGCATCACTTGTGCTGGATAAATTGCTGGGCAAAGTTAACTCACCAAGGAGAAGTACAACCAATGGAGAAGCAAATAAAAAAAGCAAAAGCAAAAGCAACATCAACACCAACAGCAACACCAACATCAACATCAACATCAACATCAACATCAACATCAACATCAACATCAACATCAACATCAACATCAACATCAACATCAACATCAACATCAACATCATCATCAACAACAACAACACCAATACCGACCCCAACAACAACAACAACAAGAAACACTGTCACGTCAAAACCTACGGATGCGTCCACGACACAGCTTACTCTTTTTTTTTTAATATTATCAAATTCTGTCAATCAAAAAGCACTTGGTGCTTTTCACAGATATGATTACATTTAATTATAAATATTAAATAAAAATTAAAATAATAAAACCAATAAAAATCAAAAATTTTACATTATTTTACTCACAAAAGTATTCGGAATATGCTCAGTAGCATCCCCTTTTTTAAATGTACCATCACCGTAAATGTGTAGAATGTAAAACGCTTAAGCAGATTTCCAGTTCTACAAAATGAAGAATTTCTACTATTCATAGTATTTTAGAAAGGAACACGCTTTATGTTTGACAACGATCGGGCAGGCCAAGAAAACTTACTATTTTAATACGAAAAATCAAGAAAATTCCTCGAACTTCTGACGTAGAGGATATAAGGAACCTTTCCGAATAACACGACTAACGTGTAAGTGATGAATCTGTTGTAACCGGATAAAGCTCGAATTACTGGTTACAATGGAAGTATTCCCCGAATTAAACCACTAAAGTGAAAAAAATACAATCGTAAAAAATGCTTAGAATTTGCAAAAAAATATAAAAATAATGCTAATAACAAAATTTAAACTTTTTGGACATGAAATAAAGTTTGGAGAAAGAAAAATACAAATTTGGACCCAAAAAATACTTGCCCTTCTGATAATCATGCGGGTGGTAACTTGATATTATGAAATTGGTAAAGTGATACAAATGCCCAATAGCATTTGTTTCGAATTTTAAAATAAAATTTGGTGGAATTTAAATAAATAATGAAAATATAAAAACTTTTCCATATAATGGAAATTCCAAAATAATGCCTGCTGTCGATATGTGCTCATATAGAAACATTAAAAAAAACTATAAAATAGATTCTTTTTATATTTTATATATCCGCTTTTCGTTTTCTTCGTTGAGCTCCGATTTCAACCCTTACTATTGTTTAGCAATTTTAACCTGGCACTAAGTTTGGTGCTTTTAGTGCTTAGGTTACGAAACTTCTTAATGCCGAATAGTTTAAACCTCAAATTCTAGGGCCAGCATGAATTTCCTTGACTCCCTGCATTGTAACAGCACAAAGTTGGCATTCACTATAGAGACGATATGAAGAGGTACTATAACCGCCTCTCTAACATATGCCCGCTTTTCGCCTCTCCCTCACACCACCAAAATCACGCTTAAACTCCAATAAAAAGCAGCACACATTGTAACCATTTTACAGCATCGTAGCAACACGACGCCGAACAGAGTAACACTCAAAGTAATGCCAAAACTATATGGAATGAGTGATAGAAGCTGAAGGTAAGGGTAAAAAACTTTAGAAGTACGTTGGCATTAACATGGCTAGATACTCAGTTTGTTCGTGGTAGTTGCTGACGAGGGTCGAGGCCATAAGGAAATTTTGCCAAATCTTCTTCTGCAGCATCTTAAAACTGTCAGGTTTCTTTGTACAATCATGTATGTACCCGTATATAAATATGTACCTACACGTAGGTATTTGTAGCAGAATCTGATTTGGGTGGTAGAGCTTTTGTAGGTGTGTGGGTGTGGGTCTGTGTATGGGTGTGTGTGTGTATGTATATTTTCGAGTGTGTTTCTGCTAAGAACATGCGAAAATTGGAAACCTCTTTTATGCCTTCAACCTACAGATGGGGAACGAAAAATGCAAGCCACCAAGAAGACAAAGACGTTATAAGAAGAATGAGTGAAAGCAACATGATAGACAAAATGATAGGGTGCGACAGAGATGGGGAATTTTACTTAAGGCAGCAAGCTGGATCGAAAGTGTTAAATTCAAGGATTTACGCGGTTTAAGCTTAGAAAAACGGAAGCCTCGCGTTGAACATACAATATCGCGAGATGAAGTTGGAGATGAATTCCAAAAAGTTTTTATGATTTTCAGGTAAAAATTAAGACTTGCGGTATGGAATAAAAGCTTAGATCATTGAGTTTGTGGTCGGACTGTGTGAAAAGGGAAAGTAATTAGGTGGATTAGTGCTGGTAGTATAATTGATAGACAACTTGTAATGAAACAATGAAGAGTAAATCGCAGGAATAAAGGCATATTCTTGAAAAAGAAAAAAAAAACACCAAAGCGTTTTATATCTCAACATAGCCTCCTTTTAAATCGATACATTTCGTCCGAGTGTTTTTCCAACTTTTTTATTCCATCCAAATAATTGGTTTTATCAAGGTCCTTAAAATAATAGGCGTTTGTTTTAGTAAGACCTCCTCATTTAACCTAAATCTCTTACCGTAGAGCCATTTTTTCAGGTTTCAGGAAATAGAAAATAGGCGCAGGAGGCTTAATCGGGAGTTTATGGTGGATGTGGTAACAGTTCGAAGCCCAATTTATGGATTTTTTTCCATGGCGACTAAAAATGTGTACGCCGTTGCGTTGTTTTGATGGAAGAGCACTTTTTTCTTCGCAAAATGCGATCGTTTTTGCTTCAAATCAATGGCAAATCTATCCAACTGCTGCAAATAATATTATCTTTGGACCGTTTTATTCCTTTCAAGATAACCGATGTGAATGACGATATCAATGACCTTGTTGGCCTTGTTTGGTGAACGTTCATCCGAGAACTCCCCTGTTTTGACTATACCTTGGTCTCTTGGGTATTTGGGGGTATCCATGTATAGTCTACGGTAACGAAACGGTGCAAAAATACTTTCGCAATGCGGTTGAACAACACCAAACACTCATTTGAAGTGGTCACATAACTTCGCTTATGATTAAGTGTGAGCAATCGTGAGCAAACCCATCGCTGGGATAGATTTTTCATATCCAAATATTCATGTTTAATGTGATGTACCCGCACAGTTGACGGTGATACTACTCATGGCAGCCCACTTCCCTGGCGGTACTGATCCCGCAATACGTGTGAACCCGTACATATCCAGAAGTATCTTCCCAGAAACCCAATTAAATAACAGAGCACAAAATAGAGTGGGCGATTAAATCTTTCAAGCCGTATAAATCGGCTGGACCCGATGGTATCACCCCCGCTATGCTTCAGCACGCTCTCCCGGCTATCTCAGCCTGTCTTCAATTGCCTAAGGCTAGGTTACGTGCCCGTAAATTGGAGAGAGGTGAAAGTAATCTTTTTGCTGAAAGTAAAGAAACAGCAAAAGCTGGGAAAGCTACTCACTCCACCGCAAAAGATTATAGACCCATTAGTCTTTCTTCTTTCTTACTGAAAACATTAGAAAGAATTCCGGATGAACACATAAGATCGCTCCTCAATGACCGAAACCTGTGTAGCAAACAACACGTCTACCTTAAAGGTAAGTCGGTGGAAACAGCCCTACATGAGGTAGTCTCGATAATTGAGAGAAACCTCCACTTCAAAGATTACACCCTAGCTGCCTTTCTTGATATCGAAGGGGCTTTCAACAACGTAAGCACAGAATCAATAGGGGTAGCTCTTGAAAATCTACAAGTGGAAGAAAAGATAGCAAAGTGGATTGTTGAAATGCTGCAAAGCAGAATCATCAACACACAAATCGGAAGCAGTAAAATAAGGAAAACAACTTCCAGAGGAACACCTCAAGGTGGAGTCATATCTCCCTTGCTTTGGATCCTAGTTGTAAGCGAACTGCTGACTACCCTCAGCGAGAAAGACTTTAAAGTGACAGCATACGCTGACGACGTCGTGCTTCTAGTGGGAGGGAAGCATCTCTCAACCATCAGCAACATGATAGAAACAGCACTTAAAGAAACTGTCTCGTGGGCAGTAGCAAACGGCCTTGGGGTCAACCCCGATAAAACTGAACTGGTGCTATTCACAAAAAAAATAAAATTGAAAATTTTTGCCTCCCAAAAATAAATGGCAAAACCCTGCAGCTATCCAATAAAGCAAAATATCTCGGAGTAATCCTTGACTCAAAGTTCACTTGGAAAAGCAACACAGAAAAAAAATAAAGAAAGCAACCAGTGCCTTTTACGCTTGCAAGAAAACCTTCGGCACCAAATGGGGGATGAGACCCAATGTCATCAATTGGATGAATATTGTACACGGCTATCGTCAGGCCCATACTAACCTATAGCTCGATTGTATGGTGGAAAGCCACTGAGAAGAGAAGCTACCTCAACTCTCTCTCTAGAGTACAGAGATTGGCCTGTCTAGGAATAACAGGTGCACAACGATCAACGCCTCAGGCAGGCCTGGAGGTTATATTGAACCTCCTCCCCCTGGACGAGTTCATGAAAACCCCTGCAACCAAAGTGGCGTTTCGACCTAAGGAAGCTAAACTTTGGAGGCACTGGACGCATGGACACGCCTCTTTACTCACAAAGTATAGTCCTGAGGATCTCGCCACCACCTCCGATTACATCACCCCGGAAATAGATGTTCGGCAGAACATGTCATTCTCCTTTCCAAAAAGCGAAGATTGGGATTCGAACCACCCTTTTAGTGAACACGATATCCAGATCTTCAGTGATGGATCCAAAATGGAGAATGGCACGGAAGCCGGAGTCTACTGTAATACACTACAAATATCCCTGTCATACAGACTTCCAGACTACTGTAGTGTCTTTCAAGCAGAAATTTTTGCGATCGAGAAAGCAGCTACGACAATCCAATCAAGGAACATCAATCCATCAAGGATTACAATCTTTGTGGACAGCCAGGCTGCGATAAAAGCACTCTGCAGCGAAACAACTAAATCAAAATCTGTACTGAGCTGCTAGCAAGCTCTCATCAGAATCAGTCCTCGCCACAAGATCAATATCTGCTGGGTCCCCGGTCATCGTGACATAGAGGGAAACGAAATAGCAGACAGATTGGCTAGGGAGGGCTCTGAGCTGGAAAGAAGTTCTGTGATTGGGTCGATCATGGCTCCAATCGGAGAATTCAAGAAGAAAATAAATTATAAAGCCAGAAATAACACAAATAACTCTTGGTCAAATAGACCACTTTCAATGAGTAAAAATGAAACTCGCATCTTAATAGGGGTCCTCACGGGGCATTGTTGTATAGGCACAATGGCCTCGCGACTAGGAATCCCGCACCTAGACTTCTGCAGAAGCTGTGGAGATGTCGAGGAAACAGAAACCATCAAGCATCTACTTTGCGAGTGTCCCAATCTCCAACAAGCCGACTTCGCCACATGGGAAGCAGAGTGTACGGAGAACTGCAAGAGCTCGTGGACGTACCACAGATGGATCTTTTCAGATTCATACGGAGCACCGGTTGGTTCAACCAACCTTGTTCCAGTGCCTAGCATTTCATTTGGTTTTGCCACAGTAGGTCCACAGACATAAGGAACCACAATGGACCAATAGGCCCCCGTGTAGGCAACGTCAGGTTGCCCTTCCCTCTTAACTTAACCTAACCTACTGTGCGGGTAGTTGAAATGCCAACAGCCTGAGCCACCTCACACGATTTCATTCTCCGGTCGTCCAATATCATTCCAGGGATTCTATCGATGATTTCTTGCGTGACAACCTCTTTTGGGTGACTTGAACGTTCAGCGTCACTTGTGCTGGTACGACCATAGCGGAACTCAGTATACCGCTTCTTAACCATTCAGATTGGTGGTACAAAGGCCCCACAGTATTTTTCAAGCCTTTCCTTGATTTCGGTGATGTGGTTTTTACGCAAAAAGTAATGCTTGATGAATGCACGAAATTATTTTTTTTCCATTTTCTTTCAATAGCCATCAGACACAAACTTAGTGACGCAGTTTGGTCAAAATTTAACTTTAGACTATTAGGAAATGATAGTTGACAGGACTAGTATTGCATTTAAAGCTACTACGCGGGAAATTCGTAAAGTTACTGACTTCTTAAATTGCCCTTTACCATATCTAGTCGTCCCCAGTGTATCTTTATCGAAGAGAATATTAAAATCGAAGCCAAGTATGAGCGGAAGTTCATGATAACGTTTCTTCAAAAGCTATGAACCCTCTTTTAAGAACATAAGCTCTTCTATATAAGCTCTCTATATAAGCTTCTCATCGTAGAGAGATCTCTTCTATGTATTCTACGTTTTGATAGACTGAGATATAAACTGTGACCATAACTATTCTTTGACCGTCTCACTAAGTGTATGTCCCCAAGAGCAAATTTGGTTTGACTAACGTGCTGAGAATTTGGTTTGCCATACCTCTCTGCAGACAATGTCAAACCTCAAAGAGTAATCGAAATGCCATGTAAAGCTTCTTGAGAACGAGAACATTCCGTTCATCGCCGTTCGGAGTCGGTGTTAAACATGTTGGTCCCGTTCTCGGTCAATTGTGTACAAACACGCATAACACAATTGATCATAAGAAGCTAGGTCAAAGTCCTTTCAAGGGCTGAAACGGCCAGCTATTTATTTTTTTTAACGTGCTGAGAATATCTTCTTAAGTAAGCATCATCACATAGAGTAATAAGTTTTGAATCTTCAACATTTTGATAGATGTCAACGTCCTCTCCGCGGTTTATGTTGGGTCATCTGCGTTGTTTTATTCAAATATTTTCTGATATCATTAATACATGTTATAGGTACATATGTATATAAGGGTCTGTCCAGATTTTTCCGTTGATGGGAGTATGCAAAAACTTTCGTTGACAGAAGGATTAACACAAGAAACTTATGTCATTACAATTTTTATGCCGGACATCTTTGAAAAAGACTTTAAATGAAAATATTTTTTAAGTTGCGTGAGAAGTTTTAAAGTAGCTTGTTCCTCTATTATACGTCAGTGTAGGTACTATCATGGGAAGTGTTCAAAGGAGGCACAATACCTAACGCAACTAGCTCGAGTATTTCCCAGGTCAACTCAGTCAGCACTCCAAGCCCATCCCTGTACCATTGCCCTGATACCCAATAGAACATAGCAATATCGAGATAATTCGTTCTGTATTTTTTTCATCAAATATAAATCCTATGGTAAGTCCAACAAAGGTCGAACTCGTTCGAAGAAAAATATAAAAATAAAATTCATTCCAACGGAGTAACTCTGGAGCTCTCCTCTAAAATGAAATATTTGCGAAATGCTCTAGGTAACAAGATCAGCTGGAAATGTAACGCAGAAAAAAAAATAAAAAACATTCCGAGTTCTGTAAGTTTAGTTCTGAGTTTAGTAAGAAATGAGGATAACGGAGGCATCCATGATATATATCTAGCGATGTATACAAGAATTCTTAGACCCTTAGAAGCTGAACTAAGTTCTCTAAGTTTCCTAAAAGTACAAGACGTGACGTCACCAGCTTGAGTATTTCCCAAGTCCACTCGGTTAGCACTTCAAGCCCATCTCTATACCATTGCCGTGATGCCCAATAGAACATATCATTACAGAGATAATTCGTTATTCGGTCTCACAGTAAGATATTGGAATAATCTCCCTGCGTGCGAGTTCTCTGACGGCTTCAAGTTTTAAAGGCTTAAAACAAATCTTCCTCGGCACTACTTAATCTTTCCATCCTCAAACTTAACCATCATCCTTCTTCCTTCATAGGGGACATCTGCTGGGAGTAGTTTTGGTCTAAAACAGAAAACTTCCAATTCGACTTTTGCACATTTTATAGACCTATCTTTTCCTTTATCAAACGACTACTATCAACTCACTCACTAGGTGGTTCACTCACTAGGCTATAACTTTATTATATTTTGAGATATCGACTTGAAATTTTAACCACATATTCTTGAGTTCGAAGCTTGAAGAAAATGCTAAAAACAAAAAAATTAAAAAAAGTTCTGGGTATATAATCCCTCTTAATGAAAGTACTTTTTTTTACTTTTATTTAAATGACGATAACCAACAACACAACAGTTACTATAATTGTTCAATGGCGAAAATTTTAAAAAAGAACAGCTTCTATAACTAAAGAGTGATTTTTTAAGTGCCTGATAACTTTTTTTTTAAAAAAAACGCATAAAATTTGCAAAATCTCATCGGTTCTTTATTTGAAACGTTAGATTGGTCCATGACATTTACTTTTTGAAGATAATTTCATTTAAATGTTGACCGCGGCTGCGTCTTAGGTGGTCCATTCGGAAAGTCCAATTTTGGGCAACTTTTTCGAGCATTTCGGCCGGAATAGCCCGAATTTCTTCGGAAATGTTGTCTTCCAAAGCTGGAATAGTTGCTGGCTTATTTCTGTAGACTTTAGACTTGACGTAGCCCCACAAAAAATAGTCTAAAGGCGTCAAATCGCATGATCTTGGTGGCCAACTTACCGGTCCATTTCTTGAGATTAATTGTTCTCCGAAGTTTTCCCTCAAAATGGCCATAGAATCGCGAGATGTGTGGCATGTAGCGCCATCTTGTTGAAACCACATGTCAACCAAGTTCAGTTCTTCCATTTTTGGCAACAAAAAGTTTGTTAGCATCGAACGATAGCGATCACCATTCACCGTAACGTTGCGTCCAACAGCATCTTTGAAAAAATACGGTCCAATGATTCCACCAGCGTACAAACCACACCAAACAGTGCATTTTTCGGGATGCATGGCCAGTTCTTGAACGGCTTCTGGTTGCTCTTCACTCCAAATGCGGCAATTTTGCTTATTTACGTAGCCATTCAACCAGAAATGAGCCTCATCGCTGAACAAAATTTGTCGATAAAAAAGCGGATTTTCTGCCAACTTTTCTAGGGCCCATTCACTGAAAATTCGACGTTGTGGCAGATCGTTCGGCTTCAGTTCTTGCACGAGCTGTATTTTATACGGTTTTACACCAAGATCTTTGCGTAAAACCTTCCATGTGGTCGAATAACACAAACCCAATTGCTGCGAACGGCGACGAATCGACATTTCACGGTCTTCAGCAACACTCTCAGAAACAGACGCAATATTCTCTTCTGTACGCACTGTACGCATTCGTGTGGTTGGTTTAATGTCCAATAAAGTAAACTGAGTGCGAAACTTGGTCACAATCGCATTAATTGTTTGCTCACTTGGTCGATTATGTAGACCATAAATCGGACGTAAAGCGCGAAACACATTTCGAACCGAACACTGATTTTGGTAATAAAATTCAATGATTTGCAAGCGTTGCTCGTTAGTAAGTCTATTCATGATGAAATGTCAAAGCATACTGAGCATCTTTCTCTTTGACACCATGTCTGAAATCCCACGTGATCTGTCAAATACTAATGCATGAAAATCATAATCTCAAAAAAATCACCCTTTAGTTAATTCTACATCTACTTCCACCTCTACTTCCTCCTTTATCTTCTTATATATAAAAATGAAATGCGTGTGCGTTAGTCTTGCTAAGGCTCAGAAACGGCTCGGCCGATTTTAATAATTCTTTTTTTGTATTATTTGCCTTAATACAGATGAGGTTTAGAAAAAAAGAAAATTACGAAAAAACTCGAAGGAACAGCGGAAAAATCGAAAAAATTGAAATTGGTCATTTTGTATGGGAATTGCCACATCAGACTACTTTAAATAGCCAACAAATCTTAACGGCTGAACAGATTTCACTCAAATTTTGCACACACATTACTTGAATCCTAGATAAGATTACAGCATACTTAGTTTTGACCAAGCCCCTTCTTACGCCCCTTTACAAGAATTGCAATTATCCTACTAGCGTACTTTTATTAGCGAAACTGTTCGTCTAAATAATCAAAAGACTTTCCGAATGGACCACCTAAGACGCAGCCGCGGTCAACATTTAAATGAAATTATCTTCAAAAAGTAAATGTCATGGACCAATCTAACGTTTCAAATAAAGAACCGATGAGATTTTGCAAATTTTATGCGTTTTTTTTAAAAAAAAAGTTATCAGGCACTTAAAAAATCACCTTTTACTTTATGGTGAAAATTTATTTGATACGTTAATGACGATACTCGTGTAATTAATAATTTTATCTTATGTTTTCAATGCTGATCATATTAGCACTATTGCTTTGAAGCCAGTCATCTTCAGGTTTTGATGATTTCTGTGAAGTTTGAAAATAGTCACCATTTTCTATTATGGACCTTCGCTGAGCGGTAAAAGGCCAAACATTTGTTACTGTTTTTCTTTCTTTACTGCTTTTGTTATTTACTTTAAATTTATTTGACAAAAACTCATAAAATGATGCGTCTGCAGGTGTTTGATTATTATTCGTATTGATTTCTGGTAGATGATACTCATCTTCAGTTGAAGGAAAACCTTCAATAATATCTGTGTACTCAAGCTGAGCGGTAAATGGCCCTCTAGTAGTTGTTGGAGTTGTTATTTCTCTTCCCAATATTTTTGACAAAAATGCATCCAATGAAACGTCATTGTTATCGGTATCTTGGGCAGGTTTTTCAACTTCGCTATTCGCTACTTTGCTCATTGTAAATAGATTCTGGGTCTTAGCCTCATTCTGCCATTTTTTTTGTGGCGTATTTTCTTTCAGCGCCCATCCTCGAAATATTTCTTGCCAATTACCTGCAAAGATTATTTGCGGTCTACTATCACTAGCTGCACTGACAACTGACATAGGCTCAGCGTGATAGGAATGCGTCACATACACACCGTTCGGTTTGAATAGAGCTTTAGAGCTTTCTGTTGGTTGCTGCTTTCTCTCAGTCCAACTTTCGATATGATTTTCATTGCTTTGGGTATACCTTGGATTGTTTTTATTCTGTCCAAAATCTCTCTCTAAAAGCGACGCTGTCCGAATAAAATTTTCATCTACACCGTAGTTGTTGCGTTCAGTTTCTTCGCTTTCAGTTGTGGTCCAATTACGTATTATTCTATCGCCATTGGCTTTGATGATTGTCTCATGGAGAAGTACCATTCTGGCAGCTGCAAGCTTATATATTTTATTTGTTATTTTTTTTTTTCTCTTAATGAATCTTATCAAGTATAGCCTACCTCAAGTAAAAGTAACGCAGCTAAAATTCTTCCAAATAATTTTGTATTCATTTTGGAATGTTATAATGACCATATGGTTAGTGCACTCGCCAAGTTTAACTTCAGAACTGATCCTATAATTCTTTGCTGATGTTGAATAAATGCTTATTTACCCAAATCAAAATTTGAATCAGTCACAATAGATAAGCTTTTTCAATGTAAGCTGGTGTTTTGAATTCCCATCGATCAAAAGGTTATCGTTATAATGCCAACTTATTGCAACTATCAGCTACGGGAATTTACGCAAAAATTTGACCGATATCTTATGAAGTTATTTATACATATTAGGAGAAAAGTTTAAACATATAGCAAAGTAATAAAAAAGTGAGTTAAGGGTCGAAAAAATACAGTCCGACAATAATCCGCGTTTAGGTTGTAGAAGTAGCAAGATGAAAAATTTAAAGCATTGGTGGGCATTCTTACACAGCCGCAATCTTGGCGTTTATGTGTATTTGTGCATTCAAAAGCTTTCCAATGTCAAAACAGCGCGTAAAACATTGGACAGCGTACGTGTGAAGCGTACGTGTGGCGGCAGAGAAAGCTCTTTGCCCGCGAGCGACAGAATGCCCAAAATTGATTTAAAGAAATAATATCCACTTTAAACCAGTGATCGTCACAACACGGTCCTGCAAACAACAATAAAAAGAGCTTTCCAATTGCACAGCTTTACACTGAAACAACAGTTGGTTCAAAGCTTTTTGTTATTGAATGTAATTTTTTGCATAAGCTCCCACTGCATTAAGTCTAAAGCATAACAAGTAAAAATTCAGTAGTGAACGCTTTAAGCATAACAGCAGAAAAGACAAAAATGTACTCAGTGTACGATCACTGCGAGCCGATTGCTGGTTCGTCTGCAATAACACACGACGCACAGTGATGAGTTTGGTCTAAATTAGACGAAAAATATTATTTTTGAAATTTTTGGGATTCAAATGATTTAAGCCACATAAGGGGTATATTAGTTTTGTCATTCCGTTTGTATATATTCTTTATCACCTATAGAGTCGATTTGGCCATGTCCGGCTGTCTATCTGTCGTCAAGATTACTGTCGTTATTTGGAAGCTATCGTAATGAAATTCAATATATAAGCTTCTACACATAAAAACTATTTATTACACATAAAAACTGAAGATCAAGTTCGAAAATGAGTTCGAAATTCGGATGAAAACCACCCATACCTATACACTAAGGGAAATAACGCATATTAGCATTATGGCTAAATCGCAATACTGCTTTAGGTCGGTCGTGCGTTCACAGCTCGAGTAGAAACTCACGTGTTCTTATGCAGCAATTCGCAATTCGACCTCAAACTTTGATCGTACTTTGATCGTAAATATCATACGAAGGGGTAAAGTACGATCAAAGTACGATCTAACGAGATGAGTAGAGAAAATTTCTACTCGGTCGTGCGTTTGATATTTCTTGCTATAGCAGAGTTGCATTTTCGTTGAAAGAGCTTAGTATGTGGGTGTTTTATAGTTTCACTGGCAAAGATAGATTTTCATGGGATTTCGTTTATCATCGTTGGAATTTATGATTTATGTAACGTTTTTTTATAACTCATGCTGTTAAAGCAATACTTATTGCCATACTTTTTACGAATCGCCTTAAGCGCGATATATAAAAGGCATTTATATAGAAAATTGCGGGATTGAGAATTGTGCGGAAAACAACTTTTGTGGGATTTCTTGCATTGTTGGTTTAATTGGCATCATCTAAGTGGCAGACGCACGACCTACTAACGCAATACTGACAGTGCAGAATTCGAAGGTCGTGCGTTCTGACAACTTATCTCGTAAAGTTTTTGAAACTTCGATATAAAGTACGATCGGCGCACGACCGACCTAACGCAGTATTGCAATTTCATCATTATCCACGCCTGAGCATAAATTTTATTTAATTATTTACGTGGATAAATCAAATGTTTTCCTTACAACTCGTTTTATTCCCGTATTTGAATTTTATTTATACCACACACGTAAACACATATTCCATACAAGCAACAGCATCGCACACGTACACACACATATTCCGACAAGCAGCAACAGCATCGCACTCTGTTTCTGCAGTTTATTTCTTGCAGTTGCAGGTTTTTTATAGTTCTCATTTAGTTAATGTTGCAAGGATAATATAGCCTGGATGTTTGGCAAATATGATTTGTGAGCGCGATAGTGAGTGCGATGCATGATGAAATCATGTAGGGTGGAGTGACAACTCGGTATTTTCTCAAGAATGTCTTGAACCGGTTGTCATTTAACTGTATAATTTCCTTCTTATTGTAAATCTTTATCTTACTTTTTCTTTTTATAGTTTATACTATTTTTGACATTTGATGCCATAATAATGCACCATCTGTCAAAAAAAGCATAAATTAGAGAACGAAAAAAGTAAAAAATAAAATTAAATATACCACCAAATGGCATTTCATGGACGCAGCTCGTGGAAAATATTATTGCTCGTGGGAAAATAAATTGTTTTTCAATTTCAATATTTTTATATAAATTTTCCTTAAATGCGATACTTTTATTTTCAAATAGCAAATATTTGAAAGATATTTAAATATATTCGTGCATAATTTTAATATATTTTCTTTTAATTCTGTTTAAATATTTTAATATTTTATTTAAATAAAAAAGTATTTAAATAAATTTTAAATATTTACGTAGTCGATTTAAGTTAATGCGTTATTGGTGCAAAAATGACTGGCTTTTTGGATAAATTAAAAAAGTCTTTGGATAAATTTAATATTTTTTTCCCCTTAGTGACTTTATGAATATGACAAAAACTTTTTAAATTCCACAAATATTTATTAAGTTACTTTGAAAATTGAAAATGAGCCAAATCGGATTAAAATCTATCTACCTCCCATACAAAGCAACTTTTTAAAATCATTAAAATCTCACAAAAATTGATTTATTTTCTAAAATCATGGGTTAAATTATTACAAGTCCTTAACTTTCTCAAAGATTTAAGTTGACATAATAGTAATGAATATTACAAATTATTTTACCAAATTTTTACTAAAATATTCAAAGTTTTTTCAGTGTAAAAATATTTTGTGACTTCTTGAGAGTACCCAAACCCCGCACACAGTCTCATCGACCTCAAATTCAAAACATTTAATTAAAAACGGTCAGTGCTTAAAGTGGACATAATACTGATGAAAATCACCGTAATGAAAAAAGTATGGTGAAAATGTGAGGCGGTTCTGTTTTTTCTTTTCGAAAAGGTTTTACCAAATTTTCCGTTTTTGGGTATATTTGTCCTCAAATACAATTTTAAAGCGGCAACATTTTAGAGATATATTTTTGAATTTATTTTATTTGTATAGAAAATATCTTTGTCTTGAAGCACTCCGATTTTCAACTCTTTTTGGTATGGGAAAATATTTCAAAATATAATCAAGTATAACAACAACATAAATGAACAAAAATTTCAAAAAAATCACTTCTTGAGCCAACTTTAAAGGATAATTGTATTTTTTTTAGAACTCGGAGGTAAATAAAAAAATTATACCTGAGATTAGTGGATATTTCTTAGAAGTTATGTATACATGTTTAGAATATAAAAATTCTATTTAAATTTTTTTTCCGTGTAAATGCCCTTTCGCATCACTGTGCGACGCTCGCGAGCAGATTATTAGTACCCTGAAGCAAATATTTCCTAAAATTTATAAAAACTTTATCCGGACAAATCATAATAAAGTGCTTCTAAGACAAGACAACAACCAAAATTTTTTGATTTTGATTTTGATTTTGATTTTGATTTTGATTTTGATTTTGATTTTGATTTTGATTTTGATTTTGATTTTGATTTTGATTTTGATTTTGACTTTGATTTTGATTTTGGCATCAAGTTCCACACAAAAGCAAAAACAAAATCAAAAGCAAAATCAAAATCAAAATCAAAATCAAAATCAAAATCAAAATCAAATTCAAAATCAAATTTATCATTGTAAATAAAGTGCTTCTAAGACAAGACAACAACCAAAATTTTTTGATTTTGATTTTGATTTTGATTTTGATTTTGATTTTGATTTTGATTTTGATTTTGATTTTGAATTTGATGCTTTTGCGAAATCAAAAGCAAAAGCAAGAGCAAAACCAAAAGCAAAGGCAAAAGCGTAAAAAAGCAAAACCAAAAGCAGAGTCAAAAGCAAAAGGGGAAGTAAAAGTAAAAACAAAGTCAAAAACAAAATACAATTTCGATCGGCTCTCTCCGTGGCCTTATGACGTCATACCTTCTTTATTTTTGTTTTTTTTTTTGTCGTGTGGGCTAGGTTACAGCCTTATTTTATAAATATTTGTATGAAAATAAGTTACTCTTAAAAATATTTTTATGTTATTTATATTAAAATAAACTTTTTTTCTTCTAATGAGTTCAGTTAATAAAATAATTTTTTTTTTTTTTAGTTTGTTTAAGATTAATAGCTAGAATAGCTTTCATGGCTTTTATAAAATTTATTTTTTTCTAATAATTTTCCAACAATTTTATGAATTATAATTAAAAATTTTATCTTATATATTTATTGCTTATAAACTTCGGTTTATTGCTCTAATGCCATGATGTTCTTCAGCTTCATATTCTTATGATTCTTGTAAAGTTTGGAAATGGTCCTCCTCTTCTATTGTGGACCTACTCTGAGTGGTTAATGACCCCACAGTTGTTGGTGCTGTTGTTATTTTTCTCCCCGTTACTTTTGTCAATAATGCACTTAATGAATCGTTATTTTTATCGGTATCTTGGACATTTTTTTCATTTTTGTCATTTGTCGTTTTGCCGATTGTAAATAGATTGTAGTTTCTAGCCTCGTTCTGCCATTTTTGTTGGGGTATATTTTCTTTTAGCGGCAATCCGAAGATTGTCTGTGGTCCACTATCAACACTGACAACTGGCATAGGAGCCTCTATTGATGTTCGTTGTTTCTCAGTCCAACTTTCGATACGATTCTCATTAGGTTCAGTGTACATTGGATTGTTTTTATTATCCTCGAAATAATCACTCCCAAAATCTTTTTTTAAAAGCGACGCTGTCCAGTAAAATTTTACATCTTCATCATCGTTTTTGCGTTCAATAACATCGCTATCATCATTGGCTCTGTTGAAAATTGTACAGAGACGAAATAGTGTGGCAGCTAAAAGCTTTTAATTTTAGGTTTATTTATACTTTTTCTCTCTAGAAATCTGATAAAGTAGAGCCTACCACAAATAAGAGTATCGCAGTAATTTCTCCAACTTTTTTCTTATCCATTTTGGTCAACATAACGACGATATGATTAGTACACTCGCCAAGCTTAACTTCACAACTAATTTTATAATTCTTTGCTGATGTCGAATAAATGCGTATTTGCCAAAATAATACTTGTGAATTATTCACAATAGATAAACACTTTCGCTTTTAGCTGATGTTTTGAATTCCGAACTATCAAAAGGTTATCGTTATATTGCCAATTTAATTAAATTATCAACAAGGATTTTTTATGAAAAAAATAAGACAAGAATTAGAAGTTTGAAAGCAGCTGGCTAATAGGTGAACAAAATACATTCCTTACACCATCCGTGCTTGCAGAAATAACAAGAGCGTTGAAGGCAATAATATTCACTTTTAACATGGACGAAGAAATCTTCTTATCGCAGTTTTGGATTTGTTTGATTTTTTTTTTATAGCTATGATTAAATTGGACCACCTCAAATATTGAAAATTATATCAATCACTTAAAATCGATTGTGTCAAAAACATTCTTAAAAATTCAGAACGACAAAAAATTAAAACAACAAAAAAACTCAAAACTATGTAAACAAGCAGAATAGGAAACCACCCTGCAAGTCCCTTCCAGCTCAAAATCCGCCTGCCTTATAAACACTGGTATTGTTTTCAAAACGAGAAAAATTGAAAAAATCGAAATTGGTAATTTTGTATGGGAATTGCCACTTCAAACTACTTTCAATAGTCAACAGGTGCGCCATGCATAACTGTTATTCATTCCGTGCGGTTTTGTGATATCTATTACATTTAAAGTTGTCTATTAACGAATTAATTCAATAGATGGCAGTTGTGCGAAATATATCTTATCTATATGAATAAAACAAAGTCGTGATTTGTGTTTGTAATTCCATAACTTAAGAACGGAGAGTCCGATTTGCTTGGGGTTTTCTTTGTTGTGTTTTTCGTGGACGTGCCATGGTTCGTAAGTCAAATTTTTTTCCACACCCCTTTTTACCGCCCTCAAATGAATGAACATTTTATGTTTCGGACAGCTTGGGTCTTACCGTTGATCCGATTGTGATACATTTTTGTCAACTTATTGCTTGCACTTGCGCGATGGTTATGGGCATAGTGCAGTGAGCATAGGACAAAGGGTGTGGCACCTCCCATACAATCAAAATCTGCGATGTGCAGTTCCACTGGTAAAAATTTATGGACGTTGAACGATGGGTGTGGCACATTTTCAGCAGCCTAAATTTGAGGTATAACTCTCGAACTATAAGTCGCATATCAATTTATCTCGGTAAGGACGTACTATTTAGATGTGTCCTTTGACTGGCAGAATTGAGTGACCATTGAATAAGGGGGCGTGGCACTGCCCATACAATTTAATTTTATGGTAACGAATATCTTTGGTATTAATTTTCGAATGACAATAAAATTCAGTACACTCAGTCTCTCGGAATATGATAAAAAAGGCATCATATATAGAGAAAAATGGCATAGAGTTTGCTCCAGAAAATGCTTTTCTCTAATTGTGATACCAAAAATTCCCTAAAAATGGTAAAAAGCTTCCATGAAAAAGAGAAATATAACAAAATTATATCGTTCTTAGAGAAAAAGACTTTTATTTTTGAGAAATTATTTGTTTTTATTGAAGAAAATACTTCGCATAGTGAATTGTTTATCTATAATAGAGAAAACTTTTCATTTTCTAGAAATGTTTAGGTATTTCTACTAAATACTCGCACGGGCATTGGAAAAGAGACGTGGCTTCGCCCATACCAAATTTCCGATTCAAAATAGTTATGGAAGTTAAAGTAACAGAACATTGCAACTCAAAATAGAGTTACCACCTTCTACAAGAAAACTGGGACGAGAATTGGTCATGCAAGCCAAATTTTTGATATAGCTTTGGATATAAAAGTCGCAGACTATTGAAACTCAGCTTGAATTTACAATTTGGTGATGTCCTTCTGCTATAAAACTGGGACGGGCATTGGGCAAATGGATTGCCCAATGGATGGATTGCTTTGGAACTAAATGGTGAATAACAATGAAACTCAGTATGAAGTACTACTACTAATTGTCAAGGTTTTTCTGGGGTTTCTACTAGGAAAACTGGTACGTGCATTAGAAAACGGCGTGTGGCCCGATTTTCAATACAGAATAGTTATGGAAGTAAAAGTTATAGAACATTGAAGCTCATAATGGAATTGCTACCTAAAATTGATGTCCTGCTACTGGGAAACAGTAACGGGCAGTGGACCATGAGCGTGGTGTCAGACTCAGTGACGAATAAAAGCTTTGAATTCTCTTATAATTTTTAAATATAGTATACTTGCCGGGTGTAGCAACGCGCGCCGGGTAATGCTAGCCTATATATATAAATAGCCGTAGGAAAAACAATGAAGAACCATTTCCTCCCATGTTTCCCCAACCGATTTTGTTTTTGTTTTTATACCACACACGTACACACATATTCCATACAAGCAAGCAGCAATAGCATCGCACACGTACACACACATATTCCGACAAGCACCAACAGCATCACACTCTGTTCCTGCAGTTTATTTCTTGCAGTTGCAGGTTTCTTATAGTTCTCATTTAGTTAATGTTGCAAGGGTAATATAGCCTGGATGTTTGGCAAATATGATTTGTGAGCGCGATAGTGAGTGCGATGCATGATGAAATCATGTAGGGTGGAGTGACAACTCGGTATTTTCTCAAGAATGTCTTGAACCGGTTGTCATTTACCTGTATAATTTCCTTCTTATAGTATCTTACTTTTTCTTTTTATAGTTTATACTATTTTTGACATTTGATGCCATAATAATGCACCATCTGTCAAAAAAAGCATAAATTAGAGAACGAAAAAAGTAAAAAATAAAATAAAATATACCACCAAATAGCATTTGATGGACGCAGCTCGTGAGAAATATTATTGCTCGTGGGAAAATAAATTGTTTTTCAATTTCAATATTTTTATATAAATTTTCCTTAAATGCGATACAAATAGCAAATATTTGAAAGATATTTAAATATATTCGTGCATAATTTTAATATATTTTCTTTTAATTCTGTTTAAATATTTTAATATTTTATTTAAATAAAAAAGTATTTAAATAAATTTTAAATATTTACGCAGTCGATTTAAGTAAATGCGTTATTGGTGCAAAAATGACTGGCTTTTTGGATAAATTAAAAAAGTCTTTGGATAAATTTAATATTTTTTTTCCCTTAGTGACTTTATGAATATGACAAAAACTTTTTAAATTCCACAAATATTTATTAAGTTACTTTGAAAATTGAAAATGAGCCAAATCGGATTAAAATCTATCTACCTCCCATACAAAGCAACTTTTTAAAATCATTAAAATCTCACAAAAATTGATTTATTTTCTAAAATCATGGGTTAAATTATTACAAGTCCTTAACTTTCTCAAAGATTTAAGTTGACATAATAGTAATGAATATTACAAATTATTTTACCAAATTTTTACTAAAATATTCAAAGTTTTTTCAGTGTAAAAATATTTTGTGACTTCTTAAGAGTACCCAAACCCCGCACACAGTCTCATCGACCTCAAATTCAAAACATTTAATTAAAAACGGTCAGTGCTTAAAGTGGACATAATACTGATGAAAATCACCGTAATGAAAAAAGTATGGTGAAAATGTGAGGCGGTTCTGTTTTTTCTTTTCGAAAAGGTTTTACCAAATTTTCCGTTTTTGGGTATATTTGTCCTCAAATACAATTTTAAAGCGGCAACATTTTAGAGATATATTTTTGAATTTATTTTATTTGTATAGAAAATATCTTTGTCTTGAAGCACTCCGATTTTCAACTCTTTTTGGTATGGGAAAATATTTCAAAATATAATCAAGTATAACAACAACATAAATGAACAAAAATTTCAAAAAAATCACTTCTTGAGCCAACTTTAAAGGATAATTGTATTTTTTTTAGAACTCGGAGGTAAATAAAAAAATTATACCTGAGATTAGTGGATATTTCTTAGAAGTTATGTATACATGTTTAGAATATAAAAATTCTATTTAAATTTTTTTTCCGTGTAAATGCCCTTTCGCATCACTGTGCGACGCTCGCGAGCAGATTATTAGTACCCTGAAGCAAATATTTCCTAAAATTTATAAAAACTTTCCGGACAAATCATAATAAAGTGCTTCTAAGACAAGACAACAACCAAAATTTTTTGATTTTGATTTTGATTTTGATTTTGATTTTGATTTTGATTTTGATTTTGATTTTGATTTTGATTTTGACTTTGATTTTGATTTTGGCATCAAGTTCCACACAAAAGCAAAAACAAAATCAAAAGCAAAATCAAAATCAAAATCAAAATCAAAATCAAAATCAAAATCGAAATCAAAATCAAAATCAAAATCAAATTCAAAATCAAATTCATCATTGTAAATAAAGTGCTTCTAAGCCAAGACAACAACCAAAATTTTTTTATTTTGATTTTGATTTTGATTTTGATTTTGAATTTGATTTTGATTTTATTTTGATTTTGATTTTGATTTTGATTTTGATTTTGATTTCGATTTTGATTTTGATTTTGATTTTGATTTTGATTTTGATTTTGATTTTGGTTTTGGCATCAAGTTCCACACAAAAGCAAAAACAAAATCAAAAGCATCAATATCAACACTAGCAAAATCAAAAGCAAAAGCAAAAGCAAAAGCAAAAGAAAAATCAAAATCAAAATCAAAATCAAAATCAAAATCAAAATCAAAATCAAAATCAAAATCAAAATCAAAATCAAAATCAAATTCAAAATCAAATTCAAAGTAAATAAAGTGCTATCCTTCTAAGACAAGACAACAACCAAAATTTTTTGATTTTGATTTTGATTTTGAATTTGAATTTGAATTTGATTTTGAATTTGATTTTGATTTTGATATTGATTTTGATTTTGATTTTGATTTTGATTTTGATTTTGATTTTGATTTTGATTTTGATTTTGATTTTGATTTTGATTTTGATTTTGATTTTGATTTTGATTTTGATTTTGATTTTGATTTGGATTTTGATTTTGATTTTGATTTTGATTTTGATTTTGATTTTGATTTTGATTTTGATTTTGATTTTGATTTTGATTTTGATTTTGATTTTGATTTTGATTTTGATTTGGATTTTGATTTTGATTTTGATTTTGATTTTGATTTTGATTTTGATTTTAATTTTGATTTTGATTTTGATTTTGAATTTGATGCTTTTGCAAAATCAAAAGCAAAAGCAAGAGCAAAACCAAAAGCAAAGGCAAAAGCGTAAAAAAGCAAAACCAAAAGCAGAGTCAAAAGCAAAAGGGGAAGTAAAAGTAAAAACAAAGTCAAAAGCAAAATACAATTTCGATCGGCTCTCTCCGTGGCCTTATGACGTCATACATTCTTTGTTTTTTTGTTTTTTTTTTTGTCGTGTGGGCTAGGTTACAGCCTTATTTTATAAATATTTGTATGAAAATAAGTTACTCTTAAAAATATTTTTATGTTATTTATATTAAAATAAATTTTTTTTTCTTCTAATGAGTTCAGTTAATAAAATAATTTGTTTTTTTTTTAGTTTGTTTAAGATTATCTTTATTTAAGCTGAGAAAGTAATATTAACGCTAGAATAGCTTTCATGGCTTTTATAAAATTTATTTTTTTCTAATAATTTTCCAACAATTTTATGAATTATAATTAAAAATTGTATCTTATATATTTATTGCTTATAAACTTCGGTTTATTGCTCTAATGCCATGATGTTCTTCAGCTTCATATTCTTATGATTCTTGTAAAGTTTGGAAATGGTCCTCCTCTTCTATTGTGGACCTACTCTGAGTGGTTAATGACCCCACAGTCGTTGGTGCTGTTGTTATTTTTCTCCCCATTACTTTTGTCAATAATGCATTTAATGAATCGTTATTTTTATCGGTATCTTGGACATTTTTTTCATCTTTGTCATTTGTCGTTTTGCCGATTGCCGATAGATTGTAGTTTCTAGCCTCGTTCTGCCATTTTTGTTGGGGTATATTTTCTTTTAGCGGCAATCCTCGAAATATATTCCGCCAATTACCTCCGAAGATTGTCTGTGGTCCACTATAACTATCAACACTGACAACTGGCATAGGAGCCTCTGTTGATTTTTGTTGTTTCTCAGTCCAAATTTCGATACGATTCTCACTGGGTTCTGTGTACATTGGATTGTTTTTATTATCCTCGAAATAATCACTCCCAAAATCTTTCTTTAAAAGCGACGCTGTCCAGTAAAATTTCACATCTTCATAATCGTTTTTGCGTTCAATTGCATCGCTATCATCATTGGCTCTGTTGAAAATTGTGTACAGAAGAAATAGTCTGGCAGCTAAAAGCTTTTAATTTTAGGTTTATTTATATTTTTTCTCTCTAGAAATCTGATAAAGTAGAGCCTACCACAAATAAGAGTATCGCAGTAATTTTTCCAACTGTTTTCTTATCCATTTTTGGTGTGTTATGTTGACGATATGATTAGTACACTCGCCAAGCTTAACTTTACAACTAATTTTATAATTCTTTGCTGATGTCGAATAAATGCGTATTTGCCAAAATAATACTTGTGAATTATTCACAATAGATAAGCACTTTCGCTTTTAGCTGATGTTTTGAATTCCGAACTATCAAAAGGTTATCGTTATATTGCCAATTTAATTAAATTATCAACAAGGATTTTTTATGAAAAAAATAAGACAAGAATTAGAAGTTTGAAAGCAGCTGGCTAATAGGTGAACAAAATACATTCCTTACACCATCCGTGCTTGCAGAAATAACAAGAGCGTTGAAGGCAATAATATTCACTTTTAACATGGTCGAAGAAATCTTCTAATCGCAGTTTTGGATTTGATTAATTTTTTAATAGCTATGATTAAATTGGAGCACCTCAAACATTGAAAATTATATCAACCACTTCAAATCAATTGTGTCGAAAACCATCTTAAAAATTCAGAACGACAAAAAATTAAAACAATAATAAAACACAAAACTGTGTAAACAAGTGGAATAGGAAACCACCCTGCAAGTCACTTCCAGCTCAAAATCCGCCTGCCTTATAAACACTGGTATTGTTTTCAACACCGAAAAAATTGAAAAAAATCGAAATTGGTAATTTTATATGGGAATTGCCACTTCAAACTATTTTCAATAGTCAACAGGTGCGCCATGCATAACCTTTATTTATTCCGTGTGGTTTTGTGATATCTATGACATTTAAAGTTGTCTATTAACGAATTAATTCAATAGATGACAGTTGTGCGAAATATATCTTATCTATATAAATAAAACAAAGTCGTGATTTGTGTTTGTAATTCCATAACTTAAGAACGGAGAGTCCGATTTGCTTGGGGTTTTCTTTCTTGTGTTTTTCGTGGACGTGCCATGGTTCGTAAGTCAAATTTTTTGCCACACCCCTTTTTACCGCCCTCAAATAAATGAACATTTTATGTTTCGGACAGCTTGGGTCTTACCGTTGATCCGATTGTGATACATTTTTGTCAACTTATTGCTTGCACTTGCGCGATGGTTATAGGCATAGTGGGGTGAGCATAGGACAAAGGGTGTGGCACCTCCCATACAATCAAAATCTGCGATGTGCAGTTCCACTGGTAAAAATTTATGGAAGTTGAACGATGGGTGTGGCACATTCTCAGCAGCCTAAATTTGAGGTATAACTCTCGAACTATAAGTCGCATATCAATTTATCTCGGTAAGGACGTACTATTTAGATGTGTCCTTTGACTGGCAGAATTGAGTGACCATTGAATAAGGGGGCGTGGCACTGCCCATACAATTTAATTTTATGGTAACGAATATCTTTGGTATTAATTTTCGAATGACAATAAAATTCAGTACACTCAGAAAAAAGTCTCTCGGAATATGATAAAAAAGACATCATATTTGGAGAAAAATGGTATAGAGTTTGCTCCAGAAAATGCTTTTCTCTAATTGTGATACCAAAAATTCCCTAAAAATGGTAAAAAGCTTCCATGAAAAAGAGAAATATAACAAAATTATATCGTTCTTAGAGAAAAAGACTTTTATTTTTAAGAAAATATTTGTTTTTATTGAAGAAAATACTTCGCATAGTGAATTGTTTATCTATAATAGAGAAAACTTTTCATTTTCTAGAAATTTTTATCTATAAATGATAATTTTTTATCTATAAATGAGAATTTATTAGTGCGAGAAAAATACTTATCATTATTAGAGGCTTGAAATATTTTCATTTCCTACAAGTGAAGAAATATTATTTCGAATATGTGAAAATTTATTCTAATAGTAGGAAATTTTATTTGAAAAAGAGAAAATTGCTATCATCAAAAATAGAGATTTTTTTATGGAGAAACGATATGGGTTTTTTTCTGAGTGTATGGAGTTGTCACTTGGTGATATCCATCTTCTAGAAACCCGTAACGGGAATTGGAAAAGGTGGTGTGGCTACACCCATATAAAGGAAATTATTGATATTGAATGGGTTTGGAAGTAAAAGTCACAGAACAGAACAAAAAAAAACTATTATAAAACCAGGACGGATATTGGACAATGGATATGGGTGTGGCTTCGCCCATACAAGCACATTTTTAGTTATCGAATAGCTTTGGCAGTAAATGTCGCATAAAACTTGAACTCAGTATGAAGTTACTAATTGGCCAGGTATTTCTACTAAATACTGGCACGGGCATTGGAAAAGAGACGTGGCTTCGCCCATACCAAATTTCCGATTCAAAATAGTTATGGAAGTTAAAGTAACAGAACATTGCAACTCAAAATAGAGTTACCACCTTCTACAAGAAAACTGGGACGAGAATTGGTCATGCAAGCCAAATTTTTGATATAGCTTTGAATATAAAAGTCGCAGACTATTGAAACTCAGCTTGAATTTACAATTTGATGATGTCCTTCTGCTATAAAACTGGGACGGGCATTGGGCAAATGGATTGCCCAATGGATGGATTGCTTTGGAACTAAATGGTGAATAACAATGAAACTCAGTATGAAGTACTACTACTAATTGTCAAGGTTTTTCTGGGGTTTCTACTAGGAAAACTGGTACGTGCATTAGAAAACGGCGTGTGGCCCGATTTTCAATACAGAATAGTTATGGAAGTAAAAGTTATAGAACATTGAAGCTCATAATGGAATTGCTACCTAAAATTGATGTCCTGCTACTGGGAAACAGTAACGGGCAGTGGACCATGAGCGTGGTGTCAGACTCAGTGACGAATAAAAGCTTTGAATTCTCTTATAATTTTTAAATATAGTATACTTGCCGGGTGTAGCAACGCGCGCCGGGTAATGCTAGCCTATATATATAAATAGCCGTAGGAAAAACAATGAAGAACCATTTCCTCCCATGTTTCCCCAACCGATTTTGTTTTTGTTTTTTAATGAATAAGAGTAGAGAAAAGGAGTGCACCGAATAGTTTGTATAGAAATATACTTGCTTTGATCAGGTAGAATGATGTATAATGTTTTTCACTCATTGTAGGTTCATATGCACGTAAAAGATCCGCATAAAAAGGAGAGAAAAGTTAGATATTTTATTTCTTTAGAGTCCGAACAGAACCAAAGCAGCTGTCAGTTGAAAATGTATACGCCAAAAATAAAATCGCCATAGAAATCCGCAAAGGGAAAAAGCCAAAATGAAATCAATTTTATTTTTTCTCCGACGGCTGACGGATCTCTCTTTTAGTGGCGTATGTTAAGTGTTGCCATATTTAAGCTAAGATATGGATGTGTTCAGTGCTATTTGCTTAGTTTTTACCATGAGCTGACATTTTGTTTAGTGTGTGTGTGTTATATTCCATGAGCTAACGCAGTGATGGGCAATTTGGCTCGCAGGAGCTTTTTGCACTTACGAGCTACCCGTTTGCACTTGAGTGCTAGACGAAGGGGACAGTCAAGAGCCAGCATGAAGGGAAGGAATACAAGAGCAGAATGAAATGCTTTACTGTCATATTTCATATTTCTCTCTACTCTCTCTCTCTACTTATTCTACTCTCATATTTCTTATGCATGACAACATGCTTTGCCCACAAGTACAGTGGAATAAACACCAAATTCTCATATTACAAAATATAAAATTTAAATAACACATATACTGGAATTTAAGAACTTTCCGTATATTTTCCAATCATAGTATTATTAACGTACAAAATTTTATTATACTATTCAATACTTCAAATTTTATTTTAGGAGCATAGTCAGGTGTAGTAGTATCTTTGTGAAGAATTAAAACAAATTATTCAACCAATGTTAAATTTTCCACTGATTCACTTTCTATGGTAACGATAGCGTCTATATTTGGCTGAATAGAATTTGCCGTAGCAATACGCATTATAGAGCATAAGGTAATATCGGACATTCTATTCCTTATATTGCACTTATTAAGATTCATTTTTGAAAAAAAATGTTCGCAAATATAAGTACTGCCAAATTAAAGAATATATAAGAATGATTAAATTATGAAAATACTGCAAATAAAAATATTTAAGATATAGAAAAACTCTAACAAAAGTTAAACAAAATTTTTCATACAAACAAAATTTGAAAATTTAGGATTTAAAAACATGTTATTGACCACAGTGCTTGGTTGAGCGACGTCGAAAATGTAAAGTGTTGCCACTTACACATAATTGTATGCTTAATATATAGAACAGTTTCAACATTTGCAAAATCTATTAAAATTAGCTTAAAAATTGTAATTTAAAAAAAAGAAAATTTAGTTACATTTTTTAAAAGTAAAGTCAATGTAAAATTTGTAATTTCCAAACAAATAATTGTATATAATTATCATTTGATATTTGCAGTTGAAATTTTTATTCATTAATTGAGGGAGCTGGTAGCCCTATTGCAGTCTTTGCTGAAAGAAAATTTGTTGTCAATATTAGTTTCTCCGCAACTCTTGTGCGATGAACATCATGCACGGATGGATGTAGAAATTTTTGTCGTTTCCCTTTCCCCGCAAGTAGTTGTGCCCTTTGTCTAGCACTCGTTTGCACTTTGAGTATTTTAGGAGCCGAAAATTTGCCCATCACTGAGCTAACGTTACGTTTTGTGTGTCTGTGTGTGTTGCATTTGTACTATTCACTCACCGAAAAGCAGCACTGATCCGACAACCGACAACCAATCCTATTCTGAACGTATTCTCAGCGGATTTCTCCGAAAAAGGACCAGCAACCGACAGCCGCTTTGGTTCTGTTTAGGCTCTTACACCCATGTGGCAAGGGGAAAGAACAAACTTGAACGTACCGTCAATTCTTGGACAATTCGTTTTGTATTCGTTCGTTTGATCCGTTATTTTTAATTTTATTTCGGCGTCATCAAAGAAAAATTGACCGTCAACTCTTGACGAGTGTAAGCAGGGTCAGACGAGAACTGGTGGCGAATTCATTGGGAAGCAAAAGTTATGCCATAATTTTTATGGAATAAATATGTTTTTTATATTAATTTTGTATCGAATTTTATTTCAATTTAATTCAAGTTTTCAAATAAGTCGAATTCTAGAAAGTTTATTGTTACCAATCCAGAAGACTATGAAACCTAAACATAAACAGTTCACCATGCATGCACGCCAATTAATTTTTTCAATATAATCTCTACGAAATAAATCAAACTAATCCTTGATTCACTTCAATAACAATTAATTTTAAGTTCATTCATTATATTACCCTAAAGCACTGATTTCTCAATTTAATGTTTTAAACTCTGACAAACATTTTTCAATAAAAATAAACAAAGAAAAACAAAACAGAAATCTATTTTATATGGTCGAATTTCGACCACAGGCGGTACTAGTGGGCTTCATTCTGCGTTGTTTCATAGCGTACGACCGAAATAATGCGTCAACCAATGCCCCATTGAGCTTTTAAAGATACCAAATAAGCTTAATGCTGTGATGACATACCGCAACCCTTGGTTTGGATAGAGGGCTATCTAACATCTCTTCCGTACTTAGGAGTACAGTACCCGAATTGAGAATGCAACTCCACACCGAGTAATATAGCTACCCGTGATGTGAAATGCATAGAAATCTACCCGTGAAATTAGAGACTTCTATGCAGTTTTTTATTTTATTTAAAAAAAAAAATTCTATACCTCTTATATTTATTAATACACACTTAATACACTCTTTATTTTCAACTATTTCGACACTTTTCTATCTTCATAGTTATCTTTATAGAACGAAATCAAAAGACTTTTTTATTTAAAGTAAAAGACTTTAAATGTCGAAGAAATGCATCGAGGATGACGGAACTTATGACTGCTATTAATTTACCTTATATATCAAATTGTATCACTCTTCCTTCCGAAAATGGGTAAGTATTTCAAAATCCTGAAATTGGTTTTAAGAAATAGATTTAAGCAAAAACAAATCTAAGATTGTTCCTTATATCTTAAGAAAATGTTCATACAATATCATTCGAATTGCGTTACCTACAACAACATTGTTAAAAAAGATACTTGACGATGATAGCTTAAGTGTCGCAAAAAAGGGCTGAACCAGAATTAACAACCAAGGAAGGAATTGCTGCGTGGATGGTGGAATTAAAAGGGAATCGTCGTCCACTAAGAACTGCCTACATCAGGTCTAATACTTAATTCTGGGAAAAAAAAAGATAAAAAACTACATCGTATGATAAACCCGATTTACCAGATTGAACCAATGGAAAATTAGTTATATTTGGTTATGGGCACCTCTACATTTAAAGCTTCTGCGTTGTTTGCTATGGGCAGAGAGCACGCTGGGAGCTATGAGAGCAAGAATTGAGAGCAAAGACTTATGTAGCAACACAAAACGCAACAAGAAATCAAAGACAAAAGGCAAAAAGACATAAGCTTTAAATGTAGTGATGCCCATACCCGCTGATCACTGATCAATCAAAGTCAGATCACTGATCAATCAATAACGATGGTTAGAATATTTTAATGCACCGTTCTTATACGTAATGCTGATATTGTGGAATAGACCAAATAAAGCCCAACTATTAAACAAATCCCGATAAATAAGACTCATGTTATTTTCAAAATATTTGAACTGATTTTAACTTTATTTCTTTTAAAGTCAGCCTATTTGATAGGTTTAACTTCGATTTGCGCTTTTTTACTATCGGCCTCTCTATCCACAACTGAACTTAGCATAAAAGTAGCCGTCAAAATATCGCCATTATCGTCGACTATAGTTTTGGTTACAGTTCGGCCGCCAGTCTTGAAGAGTATATCATCCTTACTCAGATCAACTCTGCTTAAAAACTTAGCAATATTGCTTTGATGATGATGATGGGCAGCTTGAGGTTTTGATGCAACGTTGAATGGGGGAAGGTATGGTGTTGATGGTGGTGGTGGTGGAGGTAGAGGTGTATATATTTTCGGTGATGGTGGTATATTTCCAATATCACTTTCCCTCGTCATGGGTATATTTTGAATATGATGACTTCCTCTAATTTCATAAAGTGTATCCTCATCCACTGGACGTAGATGTTCAGGTAAAGTTTTAAGGTAATAATCATCAATTGGTTGTCCATTGTTAAGAATATCTGCAATAGGTAAATCTTGAATATTAATAATGGTGATGGGCTTATGCTTAGGTTTCGTGGTAGTTGATGTGGTCGTAGTTCTTGGCGTGGTAGTTGTTGTTGGCTTCGCTGTCGTTGTTGTTGTTGTTGTTGTTCCTCCATATAGCGCATCCAACAATTCATCCAATGATTGAGCTGGATATTTCGCTGGTTTTACCGCAACACTAGGTATTGGGCTGTTATTGCCTTTCGCTTTTTGTGTATTTCTGTCCTCTCCAACATCAATTGATCCTCTCAACACATCCTGCCAGCTTATTTCCTGTGGATTTTCATTAAAACTTGTCCAACCATAAAAATCTGGTAAACTATTTGTGATAATAGTCCGGGGTCCACTATAACTATCGGTACTGATAAATTGTGTGGGCTGGGAAGAAAAAGTCTGAGCCACATGCACACCATTGATGTTTAAAGGTTTTTCTGGTTCTGTTGGTTGCTGTTGTGCTACTGTTGGCCAACTTTCGAAACCATTACTTTGGTAAGTATGACTAAATACCTTATTTGGCCAAGGTTCATTTATTTTCGGAGTAATGTAATTGTTCTCGACATATGTTTGACTATCTATGGGCTTCCATAAAGAATTGGGTTGCTTAGCTAAATCTAGAACATTTTTCCAGCCAGGCTCTGCCTCTGGCTCGGGCTCTGCCTCTGGCTCTGGCTCTATCTCTGGCTCTGGTTCTGGCTCTGACTCTTGTTCCGGCACCGACTCCGGCTCCATATCTGTTTTGCTCATAAAATCAGGTTCCAAATCCCATGCTTCTTCAAACTGTCCACTCTTCATGCCGGGTGATGACTTTTTTTGTGGTACTTTCAAGTTAGGCTCAACTCTGTTATAGCCTGGTCGTAATTCACTATAACCTTTATCAAAAACAGGAATTGGAAGGGCAAAATTTTTGAATAGCGGTGCGTTTACGAAAATATTTTCATCAGCACCATCTTTACCGTCTTCAAATACATTCGGGGGAAGATTGTTTTCATTGTTGAGCTCAGTACCGTCACCTTCCTGTGTGGTCCAGCTGCGCTCTATTTTATCGCCGTTGGATTTGATGATTATCTCATGGTGACTAACCGTTCTAGCATCTGTAAGCTAATAATACATGTTTTGTAATATTTCTTTTATCATCCGAAATCACAAGTATAGCCTACCTCAAGTAAAAATATTGCTGCTAAAATCAATCCGTATTTTTTTGTACTCATTTTCAATCAATCCCACGTAATGACCACACGGTACGATAGAATACGTACTTGTCAAGCTTATGTTAAAAACTAATTCTTCAATTCTTTGCATGTTGCATATATGCTTATTGCCTCAAATCAAACGGGGAGAATATAAGTCGGAATAGATAAGACTTTAATATTTATAGATTAATTATGTCGTTGGATCAAAAGGTTATCGTAGCAGTTTTCTGGAGTGCCGTCTAATGTTATTTACACACAATGGGATTTTACGTTAAAATTTTGAAAGAATCGACAGAGAATTAAGAACGTTTTAACATATATTATAAGGGGGGAAGAGGGCTACATCACTTTTTAAACTGAATATGTAATGTATGGCGATCAATTGTCTGTCTTAAATTAATTCAAATGAGTCAGTGCTAAAAATAAACAGAACTGGAATTAGGTCTTCATGTTTACGTTACAGAAAAGCAGTTGGGTGGGTTCTACTGTTAAACTATTTTGTTTCGGTGGATGATAAGCGAAAACAACAATTAGGCATCCCTTTGCAGACAATTTATCAAAAAACTTCTAAAATTTATCAGCGAAAAGTTGTATTCAGCAATAATTCAGCTATTAAATCTACAAGTTTTATGAAACAATTGGGAAAATTGCTAACTTTGATCAGTGATATCTGACTAATTATGGAAGATATTCCTAAAACTTTGTTATCAACTGAGTTCTAAAAAGGAATTTATATATTAGTGAATAATTTTTCTGTAGGTAAAAGGGCAACACTCTCCCGGTCGTTAAATATACAAGACGAACGGACGGATTTCAAAAAATCCTTTGTCTGTAGCTCTCATTTTAATCTATACTCGTATCTACTTTGGTATTAACCTATCTTTGCATTTTTGGTTAAATTTCTGGTCTATTTTCGAGTTCTGTCAGTCCACAAAAGAACACAATTAAACCATTTTTTATATATAGCGCACACTTTTATAGAAGAAGGCATATAATGCTAATTTTCCCAAAAATCTTTTGTCTGTCTCATTTTAATTTCTACTAGTGACTACTTTGTCTTGATATTAACCTTTTTTAGCATTTTTTCCTTCAGTCCTGATCTATTTTCGAATTCTTTCAGGCTGAAATTTCCATATTTTATAGATTTAAATTACGCCCACTTTCACTTTGGTGATTGTTTCACGCTCAGTGCCTTTTTCTAAAGGCTTTTATAGTACAAATACTAAAATTCTTCTTATTAGTGCATTGAGATCCCTATATATAGCGTTTTAAGTATTTTACGCCTAATAAGGCTTGAGTGGAAGTTGTTTTCGAAACAATATTTTTCAGAAACTATCATATGAACCTATTTCTAAATTGCATTCTAGTCCTTATAGAATATTTACTCGTATTATGCCATTTTTAAGTTTAATTTTAGGTTTCTTTCGGATATTTACAGTAAAAACCACTCAGTACCGTCCATAGATTCTCATTTTCGGGATGCAAATGCACCAAAATGGCGGCTTTGTTAACAAAAAAGTACCAAAGTTTTTTTATTTTTATCAAACTCTTTTGGTAAAAAATATGTATTTAATTGGTGGCATACGGGTGTATACTTCAAGTCCCTGTACAAAAAAAAATTTCGGAATTGAACATGGCGCTCCCAAAATAGCCACCTTTTCACTGAAATTGTCGACTACTTTGCTATAAATTCGAACATATTACAAACTTGTAAGAAATGATCTTCGACTGGCCCGAAGATAAAACACCCCCATGGCTGAACCAGAGTTTATTCAAAGTCTTAAGCAACCAATAAAATGTTTCTGTGAAATCTGTAAAAAAATGTTCGTCATAGGTTTAACGTAAAATAATCGCTTTGGTTTTTTACAAAATACTTTGTATGGGTTTTCATTTCACTTTGGGTGGTTTTCATCCGATGGTTGAATTTCATACTCAGAGTGCATATTAAATATCAAAGCTCATATTCAAAATTTGAAGTCCATATATTAATTTTTGTGATTTTACCGTTTTGATAAAGTCACTTTGTATGGAGCTAGGCGTGGTTTTCATACGATTAGATACAAGCTTGAAAATTACGGCTGTAATCGTGATCATAGACGGACAGACGGAGGAACAGACAGACAGACAGACGGACATGGCTTAATCGACTCGAGTGGTGAGGATCAAGAATATATACACTATACCTACCACGCCTCCTTTTGGGCGTTTCTCTCCCCAGGTGAGATAAAAAAATACCATAAAATACCGCAAAATATCACATATTATCGAAAAGAGATTTCTACCATGCGTGGTACGAATACGAATAAAGTGCACCACGCGTGGTAGAATTACGAATGAAGGAAATTATGTATTTAGAAATATATGTAAATGTAAATATTAGGGCGGTGTAATTTGTTCGGAGCAAAATTTTCGAAGAAATTGCATGGCATATTCAGAATCTACTCTAAATTCTAAACAAAAACGCAGAACGCAGTTGTGTGATATACTGACAAGAGAATGCTGGTGTGGATCAATTTCAGTGCGTTTAAAACAATTTTTTCTGGATCAACATGAGCGAATACTAACAATGTCCGAACATGAGACAGAAGAAGAATATCTTCCAAAATACCAACGGTTTCATTGGGTTGTCTTGATACAAGTGTTGAACCATATGAATCGGAATTCAATGGCTTTGCAATTACATAGCCACTGCCAAAACGCGGTCGATACACTCCGAGATACAACGCCTTTAACTTTGGAATGGATAATGGTATTTTTAGAAGAATTGAATTGCAGTTAGGGAGACCATTGCACTGGTTTGTGCGCCTACTGCATTTTAATCAACTTCCATTTCATCATTTATATGATACACTGGAAAAATCAGCCACAACTGGACCTCGATCATCAACTGGAGGGTAAGCCTTGTACAACTTTTAATTAGTGTTTCACGACGAGTTGTTGAAAAGAAAAGGCAAGGCATTATGGCGGTTATGGTTAAAAGTAGGAAAATAATACACGTCTAGAAACTAAAAAAGATTTCATATGATAGACTGCATACATGATTTTCTAAATTTTTGTATAGTCTTTTCTTAAATATAAATAAATACACAAAATTTTGTAAATAAAAAAATTAACTTCCAAAAAGAAATTATAACATAATATATTGCTTTTTAACCGACTTCAAAAAGGAGGAGGTTCTCAAATTCGTTGGTTTGTCCGTTTTTTTTTTAATGTATGTACATCGATAACTCCTAAAGCACTTGCCCGATTTCCGTAATTTTTTTGTCAACAGATAGATACCATGAACGCGGAGGTCCTTTTTTTAAAAAGTGGGCGATATTCGAAAAAGGGCCGTGTAAATATTTGAAAAACACTGTATTTCAGTTAATATTGACAGTAGGGTACTGAAATTTACAGTAAAAATACTGGGGTAGGCAGAATTATTACAAATTACGGTCAATAAAATGGGCGTTATTTGACAAAGGGGTTTGGTCATAATAG
Organism: Pherbina coryleti; assembly: GCA_943735915.1. Taxonomy (NCBI): domain Eukaryota; kingdom Metazoa; phylum Arthropoda; class Insecta; order Diptera; family Sciomyzidae; genus Pherbina; species Pherbina coryleti. The sequence goes on from OX030948.1 coordinate 169,627,869, forward strand.
AAAAACACTGTATCTCGAATAGTATTGACACTAGGGTACTGAAATTTCGTACAGGGGTAGACACAATTTTTAAAATTACTGTAAAGAAAGTGGGCTTTATTCGACAAAGGGGCGTGGCAATAGCATAAACACACTATATATCGAATAATATTGACACTAGGGTGCTGAAATTTAGTACATGGGTAGGCATAGTTATTACAAATTACAGTCAATAAAGTGGGCGTTATTTGACAAAGGGGTGTGGCAATATTAGAAACACACTATATATCGAATAATATTGACACTAGGGTGCTGAAATTTAGTAGATGGGTGGGATGCCAATGGGTTGTGGCAATATTAAAAAAACTCTATATGACGAATAATATTGACACTAGGGTACTGAAATTTAGGCACAGTTACTACAAATTATGGTCAAAAAAGTGGGCGTTATTCAACAAACGGGTGTGGCAATATTATAAAAATACTATATCTCAATTAATATTGACACTTGGGTTCTAATATTTGGTATGCAGGTAGATGGGTAGGTAGAATCATTACAAAAATGGGCGGAATTGTACATCGGGTGTGGCTATTCAAGGAAAGTACTATACATCGGTTAATATTGATACTTGGGAACTGAAATTTGGCACAGGGCTAGGTAGAATCATTATAAAGCACGGTAAATAATGTGGACGGGATTAGATAAAGGGCGTGGCACTTTTATAAAAATTGTAAAGAGACAGAAATGGAAAATAGCACTGTGCAATAGTGAACAAAATAACAGCATGCCACTGTATAGGTTCGATACTATGATCAGTGGTGAGTAAAACTCTAGCTGGGTTTCGCGAGTTTGGCCCCCGTTTCATTTTTATGGCCCATTTTATATTTTGAGTTTTAGTGATTTTGCCAAAAAATGGTACTATCCGTTTTTCTTCAATAGCTCCGTCAGAAATAGATATATTGTTTTATTGTTTTAAGCAAAGTTGTAGCCAACAATCCATTAAACAAACATATAAACAAAACATACTTGTAAAATAATTTGTTGTATTTTTTTTTTTTTAATGTAAATGTCAAAAAAGTGGGAATCCAAATTTTTCCGATACTATCTTCTAAAAAATTGTAGCCGAAAAAAAAAATTGAACAACTCTTGTCAACATACTTATGTGATCTGAACTAGACACGTTCAGCTCAAAAAGATAATTTTTTAAGAGAAAAATATTAGTTTTCGCAATTTTTCGACGATAACTCCTAAACTAAGCTATTTTTTAGCCAAATATCTTCCACAAAGATGTAGCCAAAAAAAAAATTAAACAACTCTTGTGAACATACTTATAAAATCTGAACAGGTCAACAGTACTTAAAAAGCTCAAAAACACCATGTTTTGACGTAGAATACGTCATTCTCGGAGGTAAGTAGGGTGGTTGATAGTGATCAGGTGTCGGTATTTATATAACTTTTTGAGCCTTTGGTGGGCCTAAAGTACTGATCGTACAATGTTGATGTTAGCACTTGTTGGTCTGCTTGATCCTCAATGCGACAAAAATTCATGTTAGAACTCTCTAACTTATATAAATTTAACACAATTACATGAAATATAAAGCCAACATTTGATGTTATTGTTTGCTTAAACTTGCTACCTATTTATCGACAGTTTCCGGTTTTATCGACAAAACTATAAAATTTGTATGGGAGCCCCCCTAAGGAGTGGTCGGAGGGAATAGATGTCAAAGGCAAAAATGTTCCTTTTGCAAAAGTAATGGAGGTCCGTCATATATATTAACCCTCTCCGGCACTCTCTTAAAGGTCATATGCTCAGGTGTATAGAATAAATATACAAAAACCATAAAATTTGTATGGGAGCCCCCCTAAGGAGTGGTCGGAGGAAATAGGTGTCAAAGGCAAAAATGTTCTTTTTGCAAAAGTAATGGGGGTCGGTCATACATATTAACCCTTTCCGGCACAAACACAATAAAATTTGTATCGTGCCCCCCTAAGGAGTGGTTGGAGGGAATAGGTGTCAAAGGTAAAAATGTTCCTTTTGCAAAAGTAATGGGATCGGTCATACATATTAACCCTCTCCGGCACTCTCTTAAAGGTCATATGCTCAGGTGTATGGAATAAATATACAAAAACCATAAAATTTGTATGGGAGCCCCCCTAAGGAGTGGTCGGAGAGAATAGAAGTTACAGGCAAAAATGTTCCTTTTGCAAAAAAATGAAGGTCGGTGATACATATTAACCCTCTCCGGCACTCTCTTAAAGGTCATATGCTCAGGTGTATGGCATAAATATACAAAAACCATAAAATTTGTATAGGAGCCCCCCTAAGGAGTGGTCGGAGGGATAAGGTGTAAAATCCAAAAATGTTCCTTTTGCAAAAGTAATGGGGGTCGGTCATACACATTAACCCTTTCCGGCACTCTTTTAAAGGTCATATGCTCAGGTGTATGGAATCAATAAACAAAAACCATACAATTTGTATGGGAGCCCCCCTAAGGAGTAGTCGGAGGGAAGAGGTGTCAAAAGCAAAAATATTCCTTTTGCAAAAGTAATGGGGGTCAGTCATACCTATGAACCCTTTCCGGCACTCTCTTAAAGGTCATATGCTCAGGTGTATGGAATAAATATTTTGCTAATAGTTTTTAAAAAAGATGTCATCAAAAGCGAATTGACTAGTTCTACGTCTTGTGTTACGACATAGTCGAAACTACTGTATCCTTTTTTTTTGTTTAATCTATATACATACAAATAAGTTGCATTGTGTATGAAATTAATGTTCTCTGTAATGCGCGAATCAATTTCATTTCTGGAAATATCCCATGAAAGGTGACGTCAATACGAAGGTTTTTGTGTATAAACGGTCTTTGTATGTGTATTGGTTCGTGAAGTATAGGCATTTTAGTGAACTTATACAACAATACAGGTTTTAACAAATACAGGTGCGCACATATGGTGAATATGGGGAAATATTTGCAAGGAAAATTAGCCAAATACTATAACATTGAAACTCAGAATGTAGATATCATTTGGTGATGTCCTTCTACTAGAAAAGGTGACATGCATTGGACAAGGGGGTGTGTCTCAACCCATACAAGCCAAATTTATGACACAGAAAAGCTATGGAAGTAAAAGACAAAGAACATAGAAGTAAGAATGAAGTTACTACTTGGTAATATCCTGCTACTGGGAAATGAAAAATGCAAAAAATTTACAATGGAGAAAGCTGCTATAGACTCCAAAACTACTGAGCCGATTTAGCTAAAATTTGCGCAGTAACTATGGGGTCATTCATAAATTACGTTACCAATTTAGCAGAGAGAGAGGTTTTGAAATGTACTACGATAAGTAACGAATGGGGGGAGGGGGTCTCAGATATAGCAACATTTCAAATGATTTTCATTCTTACATCTTCATGTTTCACCGTCTGAATAGACTGTTAACTATTGGCAAGTGTAGCAAGGGCATAATTTTTCTTTGCTTGCTTTTCGACAGTTATTTTGTCTATTTTCGAATATTTTTTAATCATTTCATTTTTTATTTCATATACTATGTTACTTTATGGGGTTGGAGGGGAGTGTTTTTGAAATGCACTACAAAGAGTACCGGAGGTGGGTAAAAAAAAATTGAAAATCGGTCACGTAATTTATGAACGACCCCTATGTTTCGAGTACGAGATGGTTTAGAAATAATAACGCTGAAGGCATTGCAACATTTTCTGGTACTTGTCTTGATAAAGTGCAGCAAAGCGCACCGGGAAAAAGCTAGTATATATGTACATAAGTAAAAAACGATGATAATGCAATTGTTATGGAGCTATAATTGGAAGAAGTTACTATAGTTGTAAACGGAAAACCCAAGTGAATCAATAATCTAGTTTTCATACATTATCCTATTGTGTGACCTTCCGAACAAAAAAACATATTTGGAAAAATTCCGAACCATTTGCGTTTTAATGGACACGTTTAAATGGAACCCCCTTTACATATACATAGTTTTATTTGTCAAGCTTTCTTCCAGAGTTTCTTTAAGATCGGCTTGGAACTCCTCCCATACAAAAACATGTACAAAATAATATAGGTTCAGGGGAGGTACCCTTAGGGCCTAACCAATTTCAACCTATTTTAATAAGGATCTATAACTATACTGTTTTAGTATTTTGGCCGAGTTTCGCTAAGATCGGTCAACTTTTGCATGTACCTTCTATACAAAACCATGTTAAAAATTAATATAGGTCCAAGAGAGGAAACTTCCTATTACCGATAGGACTGACCAATTTCAACAATTTTTGAAATTTTTCTTAGCTTAAATTAAACAAGCATACAAGACTTCATTATCATAAGAGCACTTCTTCTATTTTGGTCCATCGTTTGTATGGAATTCCCGCACTGTGTGGCAGAACAAAAATGGTCAAAAACTTCGTTTTACCGACCGGATATGCTTACATAGCAATTTTCGTTTTCCTGGTAATCGGCAAAATCGCTAATTTCGGATGTTGAATTCAAACATTTTTACTACAGGATTAGAAAGAACACACCTGTATGCCACCGAATAACAAATTTTTTGACACTTCCGATGTTTTCCAAAAAAAAAAAAAATAATAGGATTTTTAACAATATTAAAAATTGGTTACTATTTGTTAGTAAAGTTACCATTTTGAAATTTGATGCATTCAAATCACGAAACTGCTCATGGAATCAGAAAGAGCACCGTCGAATCAAAGATACATGCCTCTTAATTTATTTATAGAGATATTTTATTTCCCAAGGCTTACCACGTCAAATACATTGTCAAAAAATGGTGTAAATATATGCCACTTTAGTCCAAAATGGACTAAAAGACGTACTCACGTTAAAAAAATTTAAACTTAGCTTTTAAAATATATAGGGACTCCCTTATGCATATAAATTTATATTTTTATTTATTACATTCATACAACTTTATTATTCCCAAGACAAAAACTTCTTATCGCGAGGGTTTTCCAAAGAAATATCTCGTGGTTGTCCGTAGTTGTTATATAAATATTCTTACTCCAATGCCAAAATGTTTGTTGACGTTAAAGAAATTACTTTTAAAGTAATGTAGCATTTTGATAAATTGTTTATCTAAAAAAGTGAGTTTATATAAAAACCTCCTTTCCTACTCTTGGAAAAATAAAAAAATGTTTGCATTATTCGAAAATTTTAAAAAATTATCGGAAGAGTAAGACTTACGTTCAATTTTGCAAATGTTTTCGTTGACTATGAGTCGGTCGTATAGATTAATCATTAATTCAAGAGAAATTCTGAGTAACGCATAAACCTTATCAACAAGCACTAAATTTATTTGCGGAAAATCTTAACGAAATCAGTTCAAAAGTTAAGCTGCACTAGGCAACATCTTTGACGAAGATTACAGAGAGAATAAAATTTATTATGAATTCATATAAATTTCTTACTATGTTGGGAGTAGTGCTGTTATTACAGGTAAGTTGGTACAAATTACTTCTCAGACCAATATCAAGAAGTATAAATTTTCAATTTTAAACCAAAAATCCATTAGACGACAGCTGGTAGACCACAAATACCAAGAGAATTCATAAATTTTGGCAGTCCGTTTGAAAATCCACCTGATATAACGCGTACCGCGGCGCAATTAGAAGCTAATCTGCTTAAGGAAAGCGCACAAGCTAACACTTTAGATTCATCGATCATAGCGGAACTAGAGCAGAGCAATGAACCGGTCATTAGAATATATCTAGATGAAAATGGCAACAATCATACTGCAACATATACGAAAAATCCGGATGGTACTATTACCAGAAAGCAAACGGGCAGCATTTTATTGAAAGATTTGAAAAAAAATGGCTACCAAATACCAGGTGTGGGCTCAGTGCCAGTAGATGAGCTCTTGCAGGGATCGGGAGTGGTGAACACAGTGTATTCAGATGAAAATGTAAAAAAACGTGGAGTTTATCGTCTTAATGTCAAAAATGGGGAAACCATAGATGGCAACATACCAATTAACGCAAATGAAGGAAGTACAATAACAACTATACCAAGAACACGAACAGCAACGACCCCACCAACCATAACAACAAGAACAACATTAACCAGTAACCCAGCTAGACAACCGACTATCGCAGATTCTATATTTGCCGATTTAAATAGAATGTTTGATAGTTATTTCGTCAAATCCGATGATAAAAATTCCCTTGAAATCTTCCGACCTACGCTCTTAAGCCCCCAGGAATTCCACGAAAGACCTTCAAATGTTTTCAATCCAGCCAATTTTAGTTTGTTTGATTTAAACGAGGATCCCCCAGCACAAACCCAAGATCCAAATAACAAGCCGATTAAGGAACTACGCATAGCTTCTGATGGTAAGACTGTTGTGTCAGTCTGTTACTGGCCTATAACTAGTAATGCTATTTTAACTCGTAAACCATTAACTGTGACAACAATAAAGACAAAAGCTGGACGCCAGATATTGGCAAGGGCTGCCCAATTGCTTAATGCCAACAAATCGACGATTTATGCCAATAATACACTGGCAATTGGACTATTTGTTAGTGGACTATAAATATGGCGGTTGTGTTTCTAACGGATTTTCTAATATGTTAAGAGGGCAAATGAAGAAATTAATTGCATGTTTTATAAATTTATTGATTTTTAAATTTAAGTTATTATGTATTTGATTAAAAATAAAAAACTAAATTTCAACTCGCTTGGTAGTGAGTCGTTATGAGACGTTATGAGCTTTGATAATGGCAAAAATAGTAGAGTGCCGGTCGTAACTTCCTATGAGCTCCTCCATCTTTTGTGGCTGTAATAACTTGTGAGTGGTTTCACAATCGAATTAAATATATCCTTGACATTCGTTTCATTCATTCCTTATTTAAAAAATTTCTCTAAAACAGGATATTGGATATTTTTTAGTTAAAAGCATGAAGCTACTTTTGTAGGTAGAAAGGTTTTCCTGACATGAAACAACTTTTTAACATTTCGTCTGGCACATGAGTCTGACCAGGCTTTTTTCGATTTAAATTTTGATTTGTGTATATTTTTTTATTGGTATAAAATTGCAGGACCTTCCTAAAATTGACTTTCGAGCTTAGAAAAAGTCAAAACGAAAAAAACCATGCAAAGCTATTGCCCCTTCGCGGAGCTAATTCAGTCCAATCTTTAAGATAAATGTTAGTATATGTCCTATATCTTTTTAATGAGCAATCTTGTATTATGTTATGTGGTAATCCAGATATTTCTGTCGCGTTTGAACATGTGAACGACACTGTCCTAGGATGAGCATCGCGGATGCGAAGACAAAGGTCTTCCATGAAAAACCTACATGTGTCATCACTTAGAACTCCCAGTTTTGTAAGGTTCAACCTACAGTGGCCTGTTAGAAGGCCTGTTAGTAGGATTACAAACCCTACAGCTTTTAACTAGTTATGAGCTTTATCGACGCATTACGAAACAAGTATGTATTTGAAAAATCTTTTTAACCGACTTAAGGAGGAGGTTCTCAAGTTCGTCGGTTTGGCATTTGGCTACAAAGGCAAGTCTAAAAAATGTTTTCTTTCAAACAAAATGACTGCTGAGCGCTATGTGGAGTAACTGGACAGTGAATTAATAGATTTTGCTGTTTGTATGGTGAGAACCCGACATTTAAACAGAATAATGCATCTATTCACTGCGCAAAGCACACGAAAGACTTTCTAAAATCGCAATCAATACCATTATTGGAGTGGCCTGCTCTCAGCCCGGACTAAAATCCGATGGAAAATCTTTGAGGTATTTTGTCAAAGAACGTTTACAAAACTATAAGACCATTTTTAACCGACTTCAAAAAGGAGGAGGTTCTCAAGTTCGTCGGTTTGTCCGTTTTTTTTTTTTTTTTTTTTTTTTAAATGTATGTACATCGATAACTCCTAAAGCACTTGCCCGATTTCCGTAATTTTTTGTCAACGGATAGATACCATGAACGCGGAGGTCCTTTTTTAAAAAAGTGGGCGATATTTGACAAAGGGGCGTGTCAATATTAAGAAAACACTGTATTTCAGTTAATAATGATACTAGGGTACTGAAATTTACAGTAAAAATACTGGAGTATGCAGAATTATTACAAATACGGTCAATAAAGTGGGCGTTATTAGACAGAGGGGTGTGGTCTTATTAGAAAAACACTGTAGCTCGAATAGTATTGACACTAGGGTATTAAAATTTAGTACAGAGGTAGACACAATATTGAAAAATACCTGTAAAAAAAGTGGGCGTTATTTCTACAAAGGGGTGTGGCTATATGACTTTATATCGAATGATATTGACACTAGGGTTGTTACAGATTACGGTCAAGAAAATGGGCGTTATTCACCAATAGGGTGTGGCAATATTAGAAAAACTTTGTATGTCGAATAATGTTGACACTAGGGTACTGAAATTTAGTACATGGGTAGGCACAGTTACTACAAATTACACAGTTATTGGGTGTTGGAATTAGTTTTAAAGGTTTTCTAAGAGATTGCGTAACTATCAATAGATCGCATCGGGCACACCTGTGACTATATTCATTTCAAAGCACATTGACTAAGCTTCATTTTTCAGTATGTGTCATTCCACTGAAGTGTAAACAACATATATTTTTTACTCTGTGAACATGTCGACTTTCGTTCCAACAAAACGCAATTTGCGGGAAGGTTTACTTTTGTGCTTCCATTTGAAGAAAAAAGCGATTGAAGCACAACGCACGCTTACTGAGGCTTACGGGGACTATGCTCCATCGATTTCTACTTGTGAGTACTGGTTCCGTCGGTTTAAAAGTGGTGATTTTGATACGGAAGACAAAGAGCGTCCGGGCCAGCCGAAAAAGTTTGAAGTGTACTATGAGCTGCTAAAACCTAACGAAACCATCACTGTTGAACGCTACCAACAACAATTGATGCAATTGAGCCGAGCATTAAAGGTTAAACGGCCGGAATATGGCAAAAGACACGACAAAGTGGTTTTTCAACATGACAACGCACGGCCACATGTTGCAAGAACCGTCAAGGAAACGTTGGAGGCGCTGAATTGGGATGTGCTACCCCACCCGCCTTATAGCCCAGACATAGCCCCTTCCGAGTACCACCTATTCAGATCGATGACGCATGGCTTGGCTGAGCAGCGCTTCACTTCTTACGAGGATACCAAAAAATGGGTCGATTCGTGGATTGCCTCAAAAGACGAGTCGTTCTTCCGGCGCGGAATCCATATGCTGCCAGAAAGATAGGAAAATGTTGTAGCTAACGATGGACAATACTTTGAATAATATACATTGTACCGTTGTTTCTAAATAAATGCTCAAAAACCGAAAAAAAACCTTTAAAATTAATTCCAACCCCCAATACTAATTAAAAATACAATATCTTAGTTAATATTGACACTAGGGTTATAATATTTGGTATGCAGATAGGTGGATAGGTAGAATCATTACAAAAGTGGCCGGGATTTACATAGAGTGTGTTTAAGGAAAGTACTATATATCGGTTAATATATTGATACTTTGCAACTGAATTTTAGCAAAGGGCTAGGTAGAATCATTGCAAAGTACGGTAAATAAAGTGAGAGGGATTAGAGAAAGGGCGTGGCACTTTAATAAAAATTGTAAAGAGACATAAATGGAAAATACCCAACCAACGTTCAGGAATTAATAAAACAAATTTTTTAAGAACAAAGTTTTATGTTTGAAATTTTCCTCAAGAATACTATTACATAATATTTTTCATATTCTCTAAAAATGAAAAAACAAAAACTTTAAAAAAAAACAGACTTCAAAATCAATACAATGTAAAAAACAATTTTAAATAACTTTTCCCATTAATTTCTTGGTCAAATTTTAAAAGTTATTTATATGTATTATAATATTGAAAATCTTATCATTTTCATTTTTTCTATTTTGTTTGATTATCATCAATATATATTAACTGCTTTATGAACATAAAAGCTTTGAACTCGGCGCTAATCTTAAACACACAATCATGATCTTTTACCATCCCTGCACTATTTTAAACTTTTTTATTTTATGCTATGCTGCCTTGGTGACACTGTAGTCATTTTAAAGATTTGTACACATAACATTCTCACTATACTGGTTTGGGTGAGCTTGTAAAGCTCATATTATATGTCATAGATGACATTGTGTGTAACAGATGCACAAATAATGCATGGAACACATTGGCTACATTCAGCTTACTCAACAATTGCCAACTGAAAGAAAAAAGATACAGTAGTTTCGACTATGTCGTAACACAAGACGTAAAATTATTCAATTCGATTTGGATGACATCTTTTTTAAAAAATATTTAGCAAAATATTTATTCCATACACCTGAGCATATGACCTTTAAAAGAGTGCCGGAGAGGGTTAATATGTATAACCGACCCCCATTACTTTTGCAAAAGAAACATTTTTGCCTTTGACACATATTCCCTCCGATCACTCCTTAGGGGGGCTCCCATACAAATTTTATGGTTTTTGTGCCGGAAAGGGTTAATATATATCACCGACCCCCATTACTTTTGCAAAAGGAGCATTTTTGCCTTTGACACCTATTTCCTCCGACCACTCTTGAGGGGGGGCTCAAATACAAATTTTATGGTTTTTGTTTATTTATTCCATACACCTGAGCATATGACCTTTAAGAGAGTGCCGGAGAGGGTTAATATGTATCACTGACCTCCAGTACTTTTGCAAAAGGAACATTTTTGCTTTTGAATTCTATTCCCTCCGACCACTCCTTAGGGGGGCTCCCATACAAATTTTATGGTTTTTGTATATTTATTCCATACACCTGACCATATGATCTTTAAGAGAGTGCTGGAGAGTGTTAATATGTATGACCGACCCCCATTACTTTTGTAAAAGGAACATTTTTGCTTTTGACACCTTTCCCTCCAACCAGCTCTTAGGGGGGCTCCCATACAAATTTTATTGTGTTTGTGCCGGAAAGGGCTAATATGTATGACCGACCGCCATTAATTTTGCAAAAGGAGCATTTTTGCCTTTGGTATCTATTCCCTCCGACCACTCCTTAGGGGTTCTCCCATACAAATTTTATGGTTTTTGTATATTTATGCCATACACCTGAGCATATGACCTTTAAGAGAGTGCCGGAGAGGGTTAATATGTATCACTGACCTCCAGTACTTTTGCAAAAGGAACATTTTTGCCTTTGACACCTATTCCCTCCGACCACTCCTTAGGGGGGGCTCTCATACAAATTTTATGGTTTTGTCGATAAAACCGGAAACTGTCGATAAATAGGTAGCAAGTTTCAGCAAACAAAAACATCAAATGTGGGCTTTATATTTCATGTAATTGTGTAAAATTTCTATAAGTTAGAGAGTTCTAACATGAATTTTTGTCGCACTGAGGATCAAGCAGACCAACAAGTCCCAACATCAACATTGTACGATCAGTACTTAGGCCCACCAAAGGCTCAAAAAGTGATATAAATACCGACACCTGATCACTATCAACCACCCTACTTACCTCCGAGAATGACGTATTCTACGTCAAAAAAATCGCTTGAAAGCTTTTATATTCATAAAGTTAGTAAGATTTCGACTTAGTAAGATTACCGCCGACTTTAAAGCTTGTATGTTTATAAAGCAATTAATATATGGATGATAATAAAACAAAATAGAAAAAAATGAAAATGATATGATTTTCAATGTTATAATAAATATAAATAACTTTTAAAATTTGACCAAGAAATAATGGGAAAAGTTATTTAAAATTATATTTTACTTTGTAGTGATTTTGAAGACGGTTTTTGTTTTTTTTTTTGTTTTTTTGCTAAAAAGTTTTTATTAAATAAAATATTTTGTGGTAAGGATTGCTACTTTATAAATCTCTCAGTCTCAAATATTTTAAAACTGAGACATTCTTAAAGGTGAATTGAGGTTAAGGTGAAAACATGGATGTTTGCAAAAGTTTATTAAAAAAATGTATACAAAACTCGTTAAAGCTCGACATACATGTGTGAACAACCTAAAAGTTTGGTATGCACAATTTTGTCAAAATCAGAGTTTCAATGTAAAAATGTAAAATATTCATAATAAAAATCATTCAATATAATCAATACAAATTAATATTTCACCAATTAAATTTTGATAATTATTCTATTAGATGTACTTACCGTTTTTTTTTTTTCTGAAAGCTTTCCTTAAAAAATTCATTCAAAATGGTAAAATGATAAACTATATTGATTTCTTTTAAAAATCTTTATAAAATTTATTCAATTGATTTCAAATAAAATTGAGTGAAGTAAGCATATTCATCAAAAGCGTTTTGAAAAACTAAAGTTTTTTTTTACCAAAAAATTTTTATTAATCCTAATTATTAATAATTATAAAGTAAATTTAAGAAAATCTCAAAATGGCAACTGCAATAAAAAGAGAAAAAATAACAAATAGAAAATATTGCGCAGTTCAAGAAAACGTTATTTTTTTTAAATAAAATAAAAATAATATTATAAAAAATAAAAAAAGTAAAAAAAGCTTTCTAACTAAAGCAAACAAAAAGCGAGATCAATACAAAAAGCAAAATTAAAATAATTAAATAAAAGCTCGCAATGCAAAAGCTTAAGCTACGCGCAGCATTCATTTGATTTAATTGCAGATGTTTGATGTATGGTTTGTTTTTTCAAAGCATACTTGCAGGCGCACATGCTAGCAGGTTGGTTTATTGCAAGTCCTCAGGCAAAGCAATGCGTTTGTTTGTGTAGATAGTGATATGATATATGCATTTATATATGTGTGTACATAGGTACATGTGTATATAAATGTACATGTTTGTATATTTGCGGATAGTGCGTTTTAAATTCAAGCCAAGCAAAACATAGAAAAAAAGAACTGCATTAGTTATATTATGTTAAAATGGTTAATATTAAATTGAATAATAAAAAAACAGTAAATTATGCTAAAATATATAGAATAATAATAATAAAAAATTGCAAATATTATGGAACTGCCTAAGTTAGAAGTAAAATAAGCGCTAAAAGCATTTATTTTAAACTTAGGAAACTTAGAGCAGCTTGGGTTAAAAATATTGCTTATCCTAACAAAGCTTTTGCAAAAGCTTCTTTTAAAAAATAATTAAACTATATATATATATAGTATAATTAAATATATATTTTTAACTGAGCGTTGAAGCTTTGCAACGTAACAATAACAATAAAGCATAAACTGGTCATTGCAGCCCTTGAAAGTACTTTGACCGAACATCTTATGATCAAATTGCAACATAACAACAACTTTATTTAAAAAAAGCTTTCATAGTTCTATAATGTTAAAAAAAAGTTAAGTTATATATTAAGGTTAAAGATATTTTTGGGTTAGGATGCAATAACAATAACATATCCTAATGGCTTTACTAGAAATAAAAATAAAGCTCTGAATAAACATTAAGTAATTTGAAAAACTTAATATTTGAGAGCCTCAAATAACAGTGTAATTATAATGTCGTAGTAATGTGTAATCTACAACATTCCTTAATGAGCTTTGAAAAAAGCATTTTGTGATAAGTTGCGTAAAAATATAAATATTGTGGTGTTTTATATAACTTCCGAGGAAAAGCTTGTTGAGTTAGTGAGCTTTACAGCAAATTGAGTAAAGTCTTTGAAGAAAATGATCGTTGATGTAAATAAAAAAAGCTTATAGGTCTGACAAGAGATTTCAAACATCTTTTGGCATATATATGTATATTTTATAAAATTTAATGAATTTTTAAAAATTAAGCAAAATATGTGTAAAAAGCTTTAATTTTAATTTTCACAATTATTACTTTATATTGTGAATGTAACAAACATGTCTTAAAAATTGCTTCAAAAATATACTGAAAAAATTCTGTAATGAATAAATTATTAATCATAATATTTGGTACTTCGAAAACATTTTCTAAAAGACCATTTTGAACTATTTTGAATTAAAAAATTGTTTTAAACTATGTTAACCTAACAAGAATTTAACAAAAAGCTTAAAAATAAAACGTTGTAATTCATGATGACAGGGTGGCAAAACAACAACTATGGTGAAGGTTTTTGTTGGGTTAAAAAATTTGTAATGTTTTCATTCATAGAAGAAATCTTCATATGCAAAGGTTTCATATAAATAACAGCTAATAAATGAAATACAGCATGAAAGCTTCTCAACAAAACAAGAGCTTTATGTAATTTAATGATATTTTCTGATGAAATGCCTGAAACCGAAACTCCTTAAGCTGCGCAAGCTGTAATAAAAGCTTTTAATATTGAATGTTAAAAGCAAAACTTGAAAAAAAGCTTTTTTTACATGTTTAAATAAAATATCAACTCAGCTAGAGTAGCTATAGAACAGTAATCGCACTGCATGATTTACCATAGCTTGCGAGCATCTTGACGAATCAGCAATCGGCTCGCTATGATACAACACTGTGTAAATTTTTGTTTTTCTGTACTGCTTGGAATGTTTACTTGTTATGCTTTAAGCTCTAATGCAGTGAGGGTTTATGCTAAAAAATACATTCAATGACAAAAAGCTTTGCACCAATTGTTGTTTCAGTGCAATGTCGGGCATTCTGTCGCTGGCGGGCAAAGAGCTTTCTCTGCCGCCACACGTACTCTGCTAGAGCTTCACGCGTACGCTGTTAGAGCTTTTTACACACTTTTTTAACATTGGAAAGCTTTTGAATGCACAAATACACATAAACGCCAAGATTGAGGCTGTGTTAGAATGCCCACCAATGTTTCAGTGTAAAGCAGTGATCATCAAAGCCTATGCCCGCGAGCATTTGAGCTTTTGTGCTTAAAAGCTTTCTGTATGCATATTAACTCACGGACGAGCACTGAACTGCGTCAGTATCTATTGAAATTTCATGCAGAACAGACCTGCGGCACATGCATGCTTGTTAGATTGTTTTTTGCTGCGCATACGCAACTTATGCTACACTCATAAAAATATCAGTTTTTGCTATTTCTATACAAAATGTCTCTACTTGAATGGGAGTTGCAATTCTTTTTTGCAGAAAATATTTTTCTGAACCTCAATGTATGGTTTAATTAATTCAAAAACCAGAAAACATAAATAATTAAAAAAAAATACGAAAAAGCAAAAAAAACAAAACAGACACAGTTTCATATAGTAAGTATTGACACTTCTAATTAAAAATTGAATTTTAAAAATTGAAATTAAATTATAAAATTAACCTTTACTATTTTAAAGTTTTCTCCTTTTTTGTAACAGTGCATAAAATAGTGAATTTTAATGTTTCTTCGGTATGAATTATGTTATTATGAATAGTAGTAAGCATACGTAAATCGCAAAATTTTTTAAAAACATTTCCCCCTCACGCCTCTCCCATAGGTTTGTAATACATCAGATGAAAATTTTTTCCGGCGCCACTGAATAATCAAACCAGCGAACCATCTTGTATGAAAGCTGGACTGAGACTCAAGTAGAATTTTTTTTCAGTGCAAAGCTTTCAATGAGCTTTTATACATAAACAAAGTATGCTTGTATAGAGTTTGATGACCACTGGTGTAAAGCTGTGCAATCGGAAAGCTCTTTTTGTTGTTGTTTGTTGCTTATCACTATTATAGAAAAATCGTTTGATTTGTAACAACGTTTTGCTGAAATAAACATCAAAGCTTAAAATTTGTAAGCTTGATATAGCAACTAGATTATAATTTAAATAATTCTCGACCAGAGAAGAGCATTTAAAAATTGAGTTTTTATTTATGTTTGTTTCTGGTGGAAAAAATTAAACATAGCTTTTTGTTTCATAACCAGCTATTTGTATAATATATAATATGAAAGCTTCTCAACACAGCTTTTCTTAATTTATTGGCACATTTTGAGTGAAAATGCCTGAAATCAAGACTACTTAGCCCAAGAAACATATTTGAAAAACTCTGAGTAATGAAAATCATGAAAAAAAATACAATAATCGATAGTTCGAATGGGAAAAGCTTCTTATAAAAGCTCATATATACCATCATATTGTTAATGTTGTTAATTAACATACAATTAATAAAATACAAAGGTTTTATATTTAAAACCTTTCAACAGCTGAAATATAACATAAAAGCTTTTCAATTTTATTAAAGCTTTTTGAAAAATGTTTGAACAATTAAAAATGTGAAAAAATTGTTTGCATTAAGAAGTCTTTATTTTTTTTAAATCAATATTAAAGCTTAATATTTGAAGTTTTAATAAGAACCGAAATAAGAACTGATATATAATCTGAAAGCTTCTTAACCTGAAAAGAGCTTTAAAAAGATTTGAGCTTTTGAAGATATAACACAACTAAATATTTTGAAGAGTTTTATTTTAATAAAGCTTCTTTCTCATGGCTTTTGGCTAATAAACAGCTAATATATGTGTAAAACATAAAAGCTTCTCAGCATTACAAGAGTTTTAAATGGTTAGTTTAGTTTTTTTATGATAAGGAGTGCAGATGAATCGTTTTGAATAAAAACTGAAATATAACATCAAATTTTCTCTCAGCCTGAGAAGAGCTTTAAGTAAAAGCTTTAAATTTTTATTAAAATAAAAGAAAATTTTTTATATTTTAAATTGTCTATCTTTTGGCTACATCAGTATCAAAGCTTTGTATTATATGGCTTGATATAACAAGTGAAACATTGAAAGAAAGCTTGTCGAACTGTAAATACCTCTTAAAATATTAAAAATTTGAATAAAGTACCACCTACTTTGAAAAGTTATTTTCGATTACATCAAAGCTTTTTTGAAGCATGAACAAATGATTTAAAACAGTGGTGTTCACACGCATACTACTTCAATTTTCAACTCTTGTACTTATGTTACTCGCTCTCTCACGCTCTGCACTGACAAAAATTGTTGAGCTGGTATTTAGCAAGAATTGTGTTATAATTATCATTCTCATCATCATTACCTTTATCAGTATCATTATCATTATCAGTATCAGTATCATTATCATTATCACTATTTTAAAAAATGTCACTATCATTATCATTATTATTATAATTATTCTGCAAATAACGCATTTTCATATGCCTCAAACATTTCGTGCAATGCAAAACACACGACCATGAGGTGTGAACTTTTTCGCTTGAAGTTTCAGCTCCAACTAAGAGAGAACTTCGTGCATTCGATCGTGTATGTGTTTCGATTCTCGAATAAAGCTTTCGAGTCTCACCACGCGTGATACTACGTGAACATCACTGATTAAAAAGAAAAAAAGCCTATCAACTTCAAGAGCTTTTAAAAATGTTTGTGGTAATTTTTGATGATAAGACTGAAACCAAAACTGCTTAGTTCCAGAGAGCTATTCAAAAAGCTATTCAAAATATACACTGAATAAAGTTATTGAACTTAAAAACGATATTATATAGCTTTTTATAGCTTTATAGCTTTTTATAAAATATCAAAACTTCTCAATCTGAATGCAGTTTTTTTTTTTAAAAGCTTTCTACTGTTAATAACGCGAACATTTTTTTGTATGAAAAGTATTTACTTTGGTGAAATCAACATCAAATATTTATTTTCAAACAACTCAAATATGAAATGAAATTAAAGCTTTTCCAACTGCAAGGAACTTTAGAAATATTTGAGCATTTAATAATGTTACAGCACTGTAAGTTTTGAAAAGCATTTCATCGTTAAAAATGAAATAGCTTATCTATAAATATCCTTTCGATGAAATTTCCTAAACGATATCCCATTTTCGATATCCTGTCCTAAACTATAAGTACGAACTAAATAAGCTGTGTTAAATTTGTAATAAAATATTAAATTTTATTAATTGTAAAATGAACGGTGATTTTTGCTTTTTTTCATTTGAAGACGATTCTGTTTTCGGTCAAAGCTTTTAAGTTCAGTGGAAAGTTCTGCTCTTTAATGAATTATCCCTTAACTATAATTATCGGTAACAAAACAGCTGCTTTTGGTGAAGTAATAATAAAGATCGACCTGTCATCAAACAGCTTTTTAATAAATATTTGTGCTAATCTGTTAAAAAGGACTTTAAAACTTAAACTAGAATTTGGGGTGATAAAAAAAACTTTACTATTGTTTTGTAAAACAAAGAAGCCTTTCGCAATAAAAAACAGCTCCAACCAACATGAAGAGGATTAATTTGAATATAAGAAAAAAGCTCATACTGACATGAAAGACTTTTACTTTGGTGTATGAAGAAAGCTTTTCATGCCATAAAGAAAATAATCTTCATATCGCTAAATAAAACAAATTTCGAATTAACATGTAAAGTTTTTTTTCGTCTATGGAAAAAATTTTTCCGAATTCTTATCCGGTACAACATTAAAACAAATTTTTAAATTATTTGCAACACCCTTTAAACAAAAATATTGCTTTAACTTAAAAGTTATTTTAAGACAATTATGTAAGCATTGCAGTTTTGTGCCTACAAAGAATATTTAAAATCTTTACTTACCAAGTTGTCGAAGCGCAACGCATCCTCATCACTCAAACCCATGCTGCGCGTCAATTGCAAATAAGTCGATGTAATCGGTTTCAAGCGTTCCAAATCCAAAGGTGGCAGCAAGGAGGCTGGTCGGGAAATTTGTGGTATACGCAATGTTGCAACATCGCCCTGAGCTGGCAACACTGCCGAGCGGCACGTGTTGGTATTTGTTGAAGCGGAAGCTGAAGACGAGCACTCGACTTTGAAGACTGGTGGTGCAACGGAAGCAGTGGTAGAAGCAGAAGCTGATGAAGCAGTACTTGCTGAAGTTCCACCGCCATTGGAGCTGAAATGAAAAGCTTTGCTCAAATTAATTGCACTACTTTGTTGTGGCTGTTGTTGTTCGGATTGTGTAGCTCTCTTTAAAATTGACAGCGAGCTAACAGTTTTTGCCGGCGTCTTCAAACCGTGTGAGCTTTCTTGAGAAAGCTTAATCTTTTTTGGTGCATGTTGTGCAGCGAAAATATCTGCATCTTCAGCATCAATTGCACCTGCATCATCGTCTTCATCATCGTCGGACATTTCAATGATATTGGCAGCAACTGACTGTGACTCAGTGGGCGTGGCCATAACTGAGCTTTGTCCAGTAGAGCTTATGGGAAAGCGTAAGCTTTGTAGCAAAGCAGAACCGTAAATGGGTGGAGCTAGTACCGGTTGTCGTGTTTGTGGTGGTTGTTCTTGTACAGCAACAGGCGACGACTGCGCCGAAAAACTGCCACCGAAACCGATCGTGTTGCCGCCATAAAACCGGCGCATGAATTCATAGTAACGAAAAAGACTATCTTGCGTCTTTAAGGATGCAAAATCTAAGCAGAGCGGATTGAATTGTGTGCTGCCGGCTGGAAATGGCGAAACCGGTTCTGAATGGTGTGTCAACAAAACAGGGGATGATGGACGACGACGCTGAAAATGCGGATTAATGCGTATCTTTGGCATGCTCGCTGTCAATTTTTTATCTACTCTTTCCAGAGCAACAGCGCTTGATGGATTAAAGGGCGAATTAGAGGAAACGGTGGAGGTTGGGAAAAAGGAGGGGCCTGGTAATGTGGACGGGCTTTTATTGAGGTGACGCTGTGTTGAAGTCATTGGCTCTGCAGGTGCCTCAAATGGCTCAACTGCAGTAACCTCTGACTTCAGCTGTTGTGATTTAACGGAATGGTCCTGATTTTGTTGTTGTTGTTGTTGTTGTTGTTGTTGTTGTTGTTGTTGTATTGAAGTGGCCTGATTTGATGAAAAGCGTCGTTTTTTGGCTTTTGCTGCTGTGGTTGCGGTTGAAGTTGCCGTTGTTAGAGTTGTATTTTTTGCCGTGATAGTGCCACCTTCGATGGAGCTTTCTGTGTGCGACGAATAATTTAGAGCATCAACTTCGGAAGAGCTTTCATTGGTGGGCTCCTCATTGTGGCCACCGCCACCACCACCACTTGATGTGGACGGCGAGGAGGGACGAAGATTTTTCTTGCACTCCGGGCAGGTGGAGAGAAAGCGTGTTACAGCCTCACGTGGCAAAAAACCGTAGGTTTCGGTTATCTAAAAAAAAAAATAAATAAAAGATTTATCAGGCAACATCCATAGAATTTGTTTCAATGAGCTCAGAGACGAAATAGAAAAAAATTTTAAAAGCTGGGAGATCTTAAAGACTTATATAAAATTCATATATTTAGTTAATACTTTTCAAGAATTTTTTTGGGTTTTTTGCGATTATAAGAGCTTTCACCAAAGATTTTACGATTTTAAAAGCTTTCGCCAAAGATATAATTAGAAAAGCTTCAAAGAAAACTTTCATTATAAAACCTTATTTTGTTCACGAAAACTTTCACTTCAAGGCTTTGATTTTTCAAAACTTTATAATCATATTATAAAATCAAAGATTTAAAGAAGTATTTTATTTCTGTTCAAGCAACAGAAATTTTGAAAGCTTTCGCTAAAGTTTAAATTGCAACGACTTTCACGAGAATTTTCTTGCTTTAGTTTGTTCATAAAAACTTTATTTTCAATAAATTGAAATTTTGAAAGTTATTAAGAATGCTTAAGAATTTCTTTAAAAATTTAATTAAAAGCCAATCAGAATGATTTAATAATAAAAAGCCCTTTGTTATATTCTTATGTGAAAAGCTTTTGACAGAGCTTTTGTATTTAAAAATCATGCATAAATATTTTCTGTTCAAAAGCTTTTAACGAAGGCTTAATGTCAAAAGCTTTTGAGGAAAGTCTTATGTTCAAACGCTTTTCAAAATCTTTTATGCTAAGAATTATTTAATAAAAGTTGTTTGTTCAAAGCTTTTTATAATACAAATTTATCTATTGCATTCTCATTTAAAAGGCTTTTTATAAAGATATATGAATCTTTTGTGTTTAAAAGCTTTTCCTTTTAGTTGTTTAAAGTCTTATTTTCAAACGCTTTCAAAATCTTTTGTGCTAAAAATTATTTTATAAAAGTTGTTTGTTAAATGTTTTTTATAATACAAAGTTCTCTATTGCATTCTCATTTAAAAGGCTTTTTATAACGATATATAAATCTTTTCTGTTAAAAAGCTTTTCCTTATTAATGTTAAAAGCTTTTGAAAAAAGTCTTATGTTCAAACGCTTTTCAAAATCTTTTATACTAAAAATTATTTTACAAAAGTTGTTTGTTAAAAGCTTTTCATAATGATATTAAAATTAAAAGCTCTCTATTTCATTCCCATGTAAAAGGCTTTTTAAAAATCTTCAACTAAATCTCTTCTTATAAAAAGCTTTTTATAAATTTTTATTTTCGAAGCTTTTTCGAAGCTTTTATGTGAAAAGCTTTTCATAAAAGTTGCATGTTCAAGTGATTTTCATAAAAAGTTATACAATCTTTATGAAATCATTTCAATAATGCTTTTATAAAGGTTTATTGTTAATAGCTTTTCTTAAAGCATTTATAAGGTTTACTAAACTTTGATAACCTTTTTTATTTGAAAATCTTTAAAACACTTTTATGTTACAAGCTTTTTTTAGAGCTTATATGCAGAAAACTTTTTAAAAAACTTTGATATTGAAAGCTTTTTTTATTCAAAGTTTTTAAAATCTTTTTAAAAAAATTTTTGAAATACTCCACTTTAAAGAACTTTTTAAAAAACTTTAATGATAAGAACATAAAAAATAATTATGTTTAACGTATTAAAAAAACTTAAATACAGTAAAAAGTTTTAATTTTTAAAAGCTTTTAAGAAAACGTTCACACTATAAAGTTTGTTACAATAATTAAATATTTAAAAAATCTAATATTTTAAATTTCTAAGAAAGTTTTTACGAAAGATTTAATTTTAGTTAACCATTAAAAAAGCTTTATAAAGGTACTTTTAAAAAAACTTTCATATTGTTCGCTAAAAGATAAGATTTTTCTCGACTCTTTCTTGCGCTCATTTCCTACTCACTATGCGATATGTACGCTTTTGTCCAGCATGCATGCCACTCCTACCACCCAACTCCATGTGTACATTGTATATTATGTCAAAGAATTCCTCAACGACCGCAACCTTGCGGAAAGTGCGTTGACCAAAATTCTAAAAAAATATTTAAAAAAGTAGAAGAAGCTTTCTTGAAGATATATTGAATCAAACTTCAAACCTTGTTTGTCGATCCAACAAACAAATCCACCTCACTGGGATTATCCGAGAGCACTGCATCGGGTGGAAATTGCTTAGATTTACGTTGGCTGCCTGGAACCTCGGCAAAGCCTTCGGGGCGTTTAGTTGTAAAAGCTTTGGAGCAAAATAGGTAGCATGTTTGGTAAAAAAAACACTGAGTATTTAAGTTGCTGTAAACTCACCTTTTGATTTCACCCAAAAACGAAATTTTGAGCTATCCGGACGACTGTGCTCTTTGCCCTCGAGAGCCTTGAGTATGCGTGCTTTTTTGCGTAGAGTTATGGTTTTAGTTTTGGCCTGATCGCCATATGTTTTCAAGGCCCACGGTTGGAAGAGCTTTCAGGAAAAAGTTAAATATATTATAATAAGCGTTAAAATTAAACGTAAAAGCTTTTCATTGATATCCTTGAAAAATTTACAATTGCCTTTATTTCTTGTTGATGTTTTATTTAAGCTTTTAAATTTAACTTTACTCAGTTAGAAATAAAAACCTTAGAGACATTTAATAAAAGCTCTTAAGAATGTCTTGGATTTAAAATGGATTTAAAATAGCTTCTTTCGAATTTTTATTTATTTCTAAAAGTCTTAAAGAGCTCAGAAGCTTATTAATTTTTCTTACACCGTAAATATGTTGTGTAAAAATATTCTTTATATGCGTTAATAATCTTTTCAGTATTTTTTTAATCAAAAAGCTGTGACATCACTTACCTCATATATATGCTCACGTTCTGTCTGCTTATCCTTCACTTGCATATCCTGAGCAACAGCCGTGCCTCTTACTTGTATGCCTTCATCAGCGACATCATCAACATCAGCATCATAAGCATCAGCAGCACTATCCGAATCAATATTTACCACATCAGCAGCGATGGAGTAACATTTTGGCTTGCGAACAGCAGAGCTTTTATCAATTGATGCAGCACTAAATGCTGCTGCTGCAGGGTTTTGATGCTGGTGGTGTTGTGGTTGTTCACATTGTTGCAATTGCAACAAGTGCTGCTGTTGTTGTTGGTATTGTACTGCACTAGCCTGTTGCTGTTCATGTTGCTGAGCTAGTGTTTCTTCTTTGCTCGAGCTTTTGCCTGTGCCATGCTTTGTATCCATATTATTAATGTTTCGTTGTAAATCTACTTTAGCCGAAGCGGAGGAGGCACCGTCGTCGTCGCCGTCGTGTAGCGTGCTTTCAAATAGCTTCTGCCGCTCGACAATCATAGCATGGCACAAAGCTTTCGCACACAAAGCATTTGAATTTGCATGCGGTAAAATATTTTAGGCGCTACTGACATAAAGTGGGTTGCAACTTTTGTAGAAAATTATAAAAAACCAAGAAAAAAAGAATAAGAATCAATTTATTTTGAAATAATTAGAAATATTATAACTGATTTATGCGAATTTGTATCTCTTCTAATAAATTGTATTTTTAAGGCGTTAAAATGGGTTGATCTTATTAAAAGACTGTTTTTATATAAAGGAGTTGGAAATTTTATAAGAAACAAGCTTAATTTTCCAAGAAAAAAATATACATGTTCATTAGACCTGAAGCATTTTTAAAAGACAATTTCGATAAAAAAAAAATTTTTTCCGAACGTAGGGGTCGCGCCTTTAAGTTTTTCTTCATATCCTTTCTCAAAGAATGATGTATGGAAGCTTTTGTTTCGAGGAGTCCAACTTTCTTGCTCTAAAGGTCATTGGGCTTAAACGTTCCGTTCTAGTACTTACCCACCAGATTCCATTTTCTACCATCCGAATATACCACCCTAAGGTAATAAAATTAAAGCTCTCAAAAAATTATTAAAATCTTTCAAAGAAAATATCTCGATTATCCCAGAAGAACTATTTAATAAAAAAAAATTTTTTAATTTTTTGCCGAACGTATGGTTTGTTCTTTTAAATTTTTTATCTTATCTTCGACATTTACAGTCCGATCTGAGAGAATGATATATCGACATTTTTTGTATCGAGAAAACCAAATTTTTTATTCTAAAGGTCATTGGGGTCAAGCACCCCGTTTTAGTACAAGTCGTTCTGGAACGCAGAATTTTGGCAAAACAATTGAATTTTTTTTTTAATAGTTATACTGGGATAATAGTTTAACGGGGTTTACCGGAGTTTTTAACGGGGTGCTTGACCCCAATAACCTCTAAAGAAAAAAGTTGAACTCCTCGAAACAAAACCATTGACATGTGCGGCGTACTTTTTTTAGATACGATCTAATGTCAATGCATTTCAAAACATCAAAGATTTTGTTCTCAAATTATGACACAGTAAAGTAAGATATTATAACAGCTTTAAAGTTTTTGTACCACTTATTTATACTTTCGGTCAATTTCGTAATTTACATGCTTCCCAAAGTTAAATTTCCATATAAAATAATGCTAAGCCTATTTTGCTTTACGAACTATGAGGACTGAGATCACTAGAAATATGGCTGTATATTCCAAGAAATCGGTCAATTCTACAATGTGAGAACTGAGTTTCTATTTGAGGAATAATTATGAAGATTTTTTCAATCAATACCTTAAATTTTCATCCAATTTTTTTATTTATTTTTAAAGTAAAAAAGTTTTATTTTAAAAGTAAAAACATAAAAAAGTCGATAGCTAGTTGAATTTGTATTTAAAATTTATTGACACTTCACGTTTTACACCATAAACACCATTTACACCGTTCTGTACCATTTAAGAGGACACTTTCATTATATATTGTTGAAAAGGTTATAAAATTAAAAAAAAAAAAAAAAAATAATGAAAAAGAAAAAAAATTATACCGCCTGTTGCTGGCAAGGTATTAAACTTTGAAATTAAGAATATGTCAACTTATTGCAATTTTTTCAAATATTCTCTGAAAAAAGACAAAGTAACCTCTTCAATGATACCCTATTTACGAAATATGAATTTAAATGACTGTGCACCGTTGTCTCAAAATAGAGCCTATTTTACCCGCGAAATATGATTCTAAGAATTAAGTAATTTGCAAGATGGTGAATATGATGCTCCGAGAAAAAAAGTCTTCTTAAAAAAAAGACTTTTTCCAAAAATTAAAATAGAAAAACACTTTTGAAAGATACAACTATGTTCCATTTTTGATATTAGACTTTTTGAAAAAAAGTAAAATATAGATTTTTGTGAGTTTATTTTTAGTTTATCTCCGTCAATTTATAAAAAAACTTGTTGAATCACACAATGCCACTTCTATAAAAGTAAAAAGCCAACCGTTTGTTTCTCTTGCTTATTTATAAATTACAGGAAAACCACAGTCAAAACATGTGTAGAAAAGTTGCATGCCTTGCAACAAATATACATACATATATACATACTAGTGTCCGACCGAATATTCGGCTTCGGCTTCGGTATTCGGCCGAATACTTCCACTTGGCCGAACATTCGGCTTCGGCTTCGGCTTCGGCCAAAATTTCACATACGGTCGGACACTAATATATACTATGCATCATGTCGGATTGAGTCTCATTAAAAGTATGGAGAAATAGATCCGATAAACTCCATACAAAAAAAAAAGGCCTGAACATGCTAAAGGTGGTCAGTGAATATCCTTTTAACAAAACTGTGTTGGAATTATTCCAACTGTGTTGGAACTAATTTCAACATATTAGAATCTACTTCTATGCTATTGGCAATTGGTGTGGTGAAGTCATTTGTTCTTTTGTTTTAAGCGCAGCAAAGTTTGTTTGTACATGTATTTGTTTGTTAATTTACCCAGCAGTAAACCGAGCGCTTCATTAGCGCATTTGAAGCGCTCCTAAAAAGCAGTAGAGCGCTTTGTTCTCCTTGTGAATAGAGCCTTTTTTAACATTGGCATGTCATCAGATGTAGGCGCTTCGCTCTCATTGTAGTAAATAACAAAACGTAGCGAGAACCGAGCACTTGGACTAAAAACAAAGCGACAAAATTTTAATTTATGTCACCTGCGGGGATTGAACTCGAACTGCTGGCATTACAGTCAAATGTTTTAACGCTCTGCTATTTCCTTGTTTGATTACTTGTGAACAAAATGTATATAAAAATATGAGCTCCACAACTCTGAACTCTGAAAAGCGCATCCTCAAGCGCATCAAAAATGCGCATAAGATGCGCTATTTCTAGGAGCGCTTTTTATTTTCCCGCTGGGTAGTTGTGCTTGCTGAGCACAAAGAGAGAATAGAGTAGAGAGCAACATGGAGTTTATTGAAGCTCTCGCAGCACAAACGCATGAAAAGCTAACGATCAAGCAATGCATGTCATTTTTAAAAAACTTATTATGCATCAAAAAGTAGATAAGAACTCAGTTACAAAAATTCAAGCGTTCTCTGCCAAAAATAAATTCCGGGTAACTTTCTCGGCATATTGGCAGTATATGTAGAACCTAAGTAGCTTGAGTGGATCACAGTGTCAAGTCATACAAAGGCTACTGATGAGTTGGTGTAGCGGCCAATGAAACAGTCTGTATAGTCAAGCTGTGTGATTTGCTCTATACAGAGCCGTTGTTGTTGGTTGTTGCCTTCTTTGTTCTTCATGTTGTCTTGTTGTCAACATGCTTGGCCTAGAGCTCGAAAAATTTGTTTTCAATATAAATAATGAAAAGGCCGTTTACAAATATTAAGATTAAAGATACTTATTATTAAAATTTCGTAAAGAAAATACCCCTTTATCCTTTTGTAGCACAAATGTGATATTTTAAAAATTATTTCATAAAAATCGGACCAGGACTTTTGGAGTTTAGCGGCAACAAAAAATGTTCACTTAAATTTTTAATTAATAGTACACATAATAATTTTTTTTATACTTAATAGTGTAGATATTTTATACATTTTGCTGAAATAAAAAATAGAATTTATTTTAAAGAGAAAAGAATGTTCCATTTTTGATTTTTAGACTTTTTGGAAAAAAGTAACATATACAATTTTCCTCATATTATTTAGTACAGGTCAAAGCCACACAAGGGTCTAACCGATTTCGACTATTTTGAGTACATATCTATTTTTATATATCGGTGATTCCATGTCAAATCGGACGCTTTTCGAAACTCACATATTTGTAAGAATTTGGTACTTTGCACGTCGATAGTACTTTAAAAAATAAAAATATTTGCATATTTTTTTTATAAATTTTTTTTTCGTTTTGCAAGTTATACAAAGTGGAAAATTAAAAAAATTATCAAAAATTGTGAATAGAACATGTAGTCAAATAACTATATCTGCAAAACCGTTAGTCCTACAAAAAAATTATTCAGACTTATTTCAAAGGTCTTGAATTTGTCTTCCTTTTGGTGCTCTTTTGCTAACGCTTTCATACAAAATTTTAATTTTTTTGGCTACTAAAAATTTCATTCACATTTTTCATGGTCAGCACCACTATCTTTTTGTAATAGCTACATATCAAACAAAAAAAAATATTTTGGCTGATGTTTTTTAAAAAAAAAAAACGAAAAAATTGGTAAAATATTTTTTAAAATTTAAAAAAGGACAATTTTATGTTTACAAAAATATACTTTTTATTTAACCATTATTATTATGTCTTATTTAAGATCTAAAAGTGCCAAGGTGCGCAAATTACCGGATTCCGTGTTTTATAACCTGTTTGATGGTCATAAATATGCTATTTACCAGGCATATTTACCAGGTTTCGACTGGTTTTTATAATTGTGATAAGCCGATAGCCCAAACTGCTAGTGCTTTTATTCTTCTGACCGAGTTTCGTTAAGATCGGTGTACTTATGTATGTACCCTCATACAAAACTATGTAAAAAACTAATATAGGTCCAAGGTAGGTACCCCTAGAGACTGAACGATTTCAACAATTTCCTGTACATACTCATCTATAATTATATTTTCCTATATTTTTGGCTGAGTTTCGTTAAGATCGGTCAACTTTTGTATGAAGCACCCATACAAAATCATGTGAAAAATTAATATAGGTTCAGTGAAAGTATCCCTAAGGATTGACCGATTTTAACCATTTTTGAAATGTTTCTTAGGTAACTTTAACTACCTTAGAATACAAAATGTTATTAACATGGGAGCATACCTTCTATTTCCAAAATTTTTATGAAGTCAAAACACTATGCGTCTTAACCCAAAACACATTTGGTACGAGACCTTTGCGAAATCTTGATTTAGAAATATTTTTACTATTTTTTCATATTATTTCAAGGTTTTGTTTTTTTACTTTATTTTATTATAAAATCCTTTGAAGAAAAATTGAAATATAATTGTAAAGTTATTTTTCAAAGTTCTCAGCTCTTTGTTAAACAATTAAAGTTTGTATGGTAATTGTTATTATTTTTTTAACATTTCTAAACTATTATATTGTTTATATTATATCATAATATTTAAATTTTATAAAGCTTTTAGAAAAAGCTTCTGCTCCCACCATTATGGTTTTAAGTTATTAACACATACATTTATCTCTGCGTATCCACGATACAATGAAAATGCGCTCAAACAAAACAAGTCTTAAAAAAATCTCTTAAAGAAATATATAACAAAGTTTGTAGTTTAAAACTAGTCAACAAACAAGATAACAAAAGAAAATTAACAAAATTCAAAGATCGCGTTGTGCACGTATGCAGTCAAAAGTTCAGAAAAGACTAACATTTGATATCATTTCAAAGAAATATTTAATGTCCAGCATCAGTGATCAAGACAAGTTTCACTGGACTAAAGGGTGGTCCACAGACAACAACAAGATCGGATGTATTCGAAGACAATTTCGAAGAAACCGGAAGGAAGCTCAACCAGTTCTTCGTTACTTTGGCAGACAAAAGTTCGAAATGATAATGTACCCTGATGGCTTTTTTTTCATTTCTTTTGGGTAGTCAGCACATAAGAACTCCTAAGAAAAAACTTATTATTCTATAAATGACAATCTGTGCTCAAAAGTAGCAGCAAATCACGCGCCTACCTCAATTTAAATGCGTGTTTTTTTAATGTTTCTTGTATGCATTGTAAATATTATCAACCCCCTTCCTTGTAAACTCTAGAAAACTCACAAGTTTTATTGCATATTTTTCGGGTGATTTTTTTATTGCACGTGCTCTTGCTCACAACACACACACACACACACTTTCGCTCATTTCTTACTTGCTCTTGTTTACTCTCTGGCGCTCAGAGTTTATTTCAATATTTTGTTGTTGTCTGTTTTTCTTTTCTTTTTTTTTTTTTGAAAATGCAAAAATGCTCTCCATCGGTCCTTACTTCCTTCCAACACCATTCTTGAAATATTTTCTTTTCTTTTTTTTTTTTTTTTGCCGGCAAAAATTTTCGTGTTAAAAGAAAACATATACAAACTGTTGCTTTGCCGCAAAGTATGCTATGCAGTTTTGTTTTTTCTTTTACTCTTTGTGTTTTTCTGCTTTTTATTCTACGTACAGACAAAGAAAAAGAGCAACAATTTTCAATGTCACGTGGGTATCTTCTATTTTTCTTTTGTGTTATTGTTTTTTGTTTTTGTTAGGGGTTGCTTGTGGATATCGGATAGAGAGAGAGAGTGAGTCAAAGAGCTTCAAAGGGTGTGGAGGGGGTAAGTGTTTTTGCTTGTTTGATTGCTTTACGCTTGTGTTTTTGTTTTTTTTTTTTGTTTCTCAACTAATGATATGTTGTGGAATTTTTTTTAAGTCGAGCTGTATAATGAACTCATGTATACTTAGATTGGTCAGGTCGTTTGTGTCTTAGTTTTTGGGGTGGTTGTTCTTTTAAGATTTCTAAGAATTTGTTAAATCCTATCTTCTTAGAAAGAAAACTTCCCTCTTCCATTTTCGCTAACCGGATTGGTTGCTTTTACTTCTGTCTACTTCTTATATATAAGGTGATTATTGTTTATAACTCAGGTATTTTTATTTATCTCTGTTGTTACTGTCCTATCGCTGTTGTCTTCACTCATACGTGTTCTTACTGGCACCCCTGTAGTTTTGTACCCCATTTTAAAATATTTTGACCTGAAGCTGCTGTTGAAATCGGTCAATTCTAAATCCTTCAAACTTTGCAACGGCTCGGTTCTTGATCTCAGTCTTTTGAAGTGATATTTAAGAAACTTGTTTTGGCTTTTATTTTGTATATTTTATTCCAAAAATTCCGTTATTGTCTTTGGACACAGTTTTTTTTTTTCTGTCCCATAACCAGTTTTTGCTCAATTAACATTGACATTTTAACTCCAATGCTATGTATTAGACTTTTTTTGACTTTTTGACGGTTAAGTGTCAACATTAAAATATATGTAGTTTATTTTCACAGCATTCAACCGTTAAGATTATTTTTATGTGACACAAAAGTATGAATATCTAATAGATATAAAAATAATGGAAAAAGGAATGATTTTGCATACAACTTCTCCAAGATTTTTCCGCAGTTTAAATTGATAAATTGATGGTTACAAAAATTGTCATTTTCTGTAACATTATTTATGCTTTATTATAAAATTCATGTCAGTATAAAACACTTATTCAAACTTTGTACTGATACGAGGGTACGAGGGCTGCCTTTTAAGTTTTGCACCTCGGCAAAACTAAGTATTGTCAGATGAATTTTTGACAGTTCCATTTAAAAACTTTACATTTTCTAGCATAAACGTACTCACAACGTTTTGCAAAAAATCAAATTAACACATGCAAAAAAAAAAAACAAAGCAAAAAATGAAATTAACACGTGAACATTTTCGGGTGATGATTTTTTACGATTTTCGACGTGGTTTTCGACAGTAAATTTCAATGCATCTATCAATTTAGTTTTTTTTGTAATAAAGCACCACACCCAGCGACTGTAAAACATTGGCTCAATGAGTCGAGCGTGGTCATCGTTCTCGCCAAGATGAAATTCGTGAAGGTTGCCCAAGAACGGTTGTTGTGGCAGAAAACATCGATGCTGTGCGTGAACTGTTGGTGTGCGTGTGACATTCCAGGAGATGACCATTAGTGTGACATATTTGTGACATCTTTGAGCATTAGTGGGACTAGCATACATATGATTTTACATGAGTATTTAGGCAGCAGGAAGGTTTGTTCCCTTTAGATACCCCATAACTTGACGGTTTGTCAAAGAAACGCTCCTGTCGATAAGTGCAAGAAAATGCTAACTAATAGCGCGGGGTTTTCTATCATCACAGGTGACGAATCATTGATCTAAGTTTATGAGCTCCAACCAAGCAGCAAGTCACTGTTTGGACCTTTCAAAGTGAGCAAAACCCGACAGAAGCTATCCGCGGACGGAGCACATCCAAGCAAATAATTGCCAGTGTTTTCAGAAAACAAAAATTTTTTTCATGTGACAACTGTACCACTTGAGCAACGGGGAACTGTTAATGGCGAATGATACACAACCATTTGCTTGCCGGCAGTCAGCGGAGAATTGAGGAAAACCAACCGCTGAAGGAAGATCATCCTCCATCACGATAATTGGAGCTACTACACATCAACTCAATCAAAAGAGTTTTTGAACACTCAAAACGTGGAAAAATTAAAATTTTATGAGTTTTAACCTTTAAGTGGTGACGCAAACTTTTTTTCAGTACCAGGGCCGTGGGGTCTCACAGACTTCTATACTTCATTGTTTGAATTTTGGTTTTTAATGTTTTTTATTCAATCAATATAAATTCAATTATTGCAGTCATAGCACAAGGGCTTAGAACACTGTAGGCTTGGGTAGTTCATGAACGAACTAGTTCAATTGAACGATTCCCACTCATGAACTATGTGAACGACTTCAGTGTTTCTTTTAGTGCTTTTAAAAAAGTTGTAAAATGAACTTTAGTTCTTTTAGTTCATTTTGATTCATTTTGAAGTTCAATTGATTTTGTTTGCAGCGAGTAGGAACAAAACGAACGAGAGCAAAAATAACTAAATTTGCCAAGCTATGGTTTGAGTCCTTGGTTTGTCCAAACTAACTAAAAGAACGAACGAATTAAAGCTGGAAATTCATTCGCTGCATATGCATATGCGTCCGTCTACTCGCTGGCGTAATTTACGTAAGAAAATTATCGCAGAGTTCAATGATTGCGTTTTACGTTCAGAGTAAGCAGGGCTACAAAATTATAAAACATTTGGTATGTTCTTAATGTTGAGTTTTTATCGTATCTATACACAAATACTTGAAATGTCTTTATTTATAATTAAAAAATAACCTAAATCCTGAGTATAAAAAGTTATTTTGAGAAATAAACAATGAAAAAATTATAAGACATTTTTAATTTTTAAGATTTATTTACAAGAGCCATCCCTTAAAGTAATGAGCTACTAACTCGTTTCTCTTATTTCTTCTCTCTGTTCGTTAAAACTAACGTGTTGTCAAAAAACGCAAATTAGGCAAGAAAAGTTGAAATATTTTCGACTTTGCTTGTGTAGCAAGTAAACGGACGCATATACAAATGCAGTAAATGAACTTTCATCTGTAAGCTTTCACATATTTCTATTGTATTGCGTTTAGCGAGTAGACGGACTCATATGCAAAAGCAGTGAATGAACTTCCCGCTTAAAAAACTAACGAACTAAAAAAGATACAGCAGTTTCGACTATTTCGTAACACAAGACGTAGAATTATTCAATTCGCTTTTGATGACATCTTTTTTAAAAAATATTTAGCAAGAATGGATAAATAAAGCAACAGCGGATCTTTTTTCACTACCTAGTACGCTGTAGAGTCGAAAAATTTGTTCAATGCTAGCAAGTTCAACAACCCATATGGAGAGTTGAAATGTCAAAATTTCGCTGTCGATTATATGCCCAGATATTTAATTGGCTGCGTAATTTTGACATTTCAATAGGAGTACAGTGCGAACTCGCTTAAGAGTACACTACTATTATCGCAACACTCAAAAATTTACATTGTTCACTTGGTAAACGCAAATTTAAAGAACAAAATTGCACAATTATCGCAACTTACATTTGCGTTAGCTTGCATAAACTTTTACCTTATTTCCTTTCAGTTCTTCTTTGCTTGCAAACTACATGTTTTATATAGGAAAAATCTATCTAGTTGCATTGAGGAAGGTTGTATTGTAGTTGCTTTTTTCTCCACACAAAAATTTTGACTCTACACTGTGTGGAATTGTATGCCGCGGAATTTTTGTTTCTACAGCATACTAAGCTTTAAACAAAAAGCCATGCGCAAAGCAAACAAAAACATCAAATATTGGCTTTATATAGCATGTAATTGTGTAAAATTTATAAAAGTTAGAGAGTTCAAACATGGATTTTTCTCCCAGTGAGGATCAAGCAGACCAACAAGTGTTTACATCAACATTGGACGATCAGTACTTTAGGCACACCAAAGGCTCAAAGTGTGACCTAAAAACTCTATCAACCGCCCTACTAACCTCCGAGAATGACGTAATTCTACGTCAAAAACGAACGAAGTAAAATATGCAACGAATAACAAGAACGAACGAACTAAAAGAACTAAATGAACGAACTAGTTCATTACATATGATTGAACTAAAAAGAGTGATATTTGGGATGAACTAAAATGCCCAAGCCTAGAACACTGCTGGCATACTGGTCGGCTGAAGCTCACACAAATATGGGTGAGAGTTTTGCAATGAAGCTTCGGTGAGCAGAGTCTGCAACTTTTCGCTTTCCTGGAACAACTTTCTCAGTAACTGTCTTGCATAGAGGGACTAGTAAGAGAGCCAATTAACTTTTTGTCGCGTGACTTCCACTATTCAAGGGATTTATATTGCCATCAATTTGTAGTTCCGCCAGGTAATATTGGAACTGTTGAGAAGTTGGAGTTGCTACATAACTGATTTTGACTCCTATTAAAAGAAAAAAAAAAATTCAATTCACAAGTATGCAAAGTTGTTGTTCCAAGCAAAAACCCTATTTAACTTCCTCCGCAATATTTTTCCTATTTGCTGTTCTTTGTGCAGGCGACACAGCTTGAAGATCTTTGTGTCGCGGTTGCAAAAACGAAGCTTTGTGGGAGAGTAAAACTTTTGTCGTGTCAATGGCAAACCGCAAGGACAAACCTATACCTACCTTAATAGCGAGGTATAGGTTTGTATCGATTTTCATCCATTAACAAGTGGTTATCAATTATCGCTCTAATAATTGGCCCAATTGTAGAGAGTGATCCACCAGATAGCACAGTCAATGAGATTTCGCGAGGTTTAAGGTTTGAGATAACATTCTTAAATGCACTCCAATTGTCTTCGTTAATCTCAAGCATTTTGGCTAGAGCCTGAGGAGTAACAACGATTGCTAATTACAGCAGTTATAGTATTCCGATTATGTGGCGCAGAGGGTAGAGTTAGTGTTGTCATTCCCGGTTTCGGGTTATTCGAGAAACCGGGTTTTTATTGATTTTTCGGTTTTTTCGGTTTCGGGTTTTTTTAAATTGTGCATTTCGAATAATTCGGAAAACCGGGTTTTTCTGGCCGGGTTATTCGACATTGAATAATCAAAATTCTTTACTTTTCCATTTTTTTTTTGTTTTTTTTTTTTTTTTTTTTTTTTTGTTAACATCCATCGTATAAAATTATTTACAAAATAAAAGTTTATTTATAGAAAAATCTGCAGCAAATCAAGTGGCAGCACTATTTTTTCTATTAAACACATCCACTAAAGTGCAACACTTAAACAGCTTTACTAACTATTTGCCCAACATCTACAATAAGGCCGTGTGGTATTCGGAAACTTTTCACTCGTGTTAGGAGAGAATTTACTGAGTTGAATACAATTTCTGTCTGTTGAAATAAATTTTCAACATTCAAATTGTCAAATAGACATTTCAAATTGTCTGTTAGAAATTTTGACGTTTTAGATTTTGGTAGTGCATTAGTACAAGAATTTAATTTAATTTGCAAAATTGTTAATATATATTGAAAATTAGCAATTCTGGTTGCTATGCTGTCGGAAACACAAAATTTTTAACTTCTTTACGACTCACAAACTCACAAGTGTTTTTTTTTTTTCATTTTTGCTTGCGTCAAAAATTCTCTTTTCGATTATCAAAATTTATACTAGCCCCTGGGGCTACATGAATTTTTGACACTCATATTCATTTCAAAAGTGCCAAATATTCTCTTTCAGACTGTCAAAAATTTCATCATCCGAGTGAAAAGTTTCCGAATAGCACACGGCCTAAGTGAAAGAGTATTTTCCGTTTCAATTTCAATTAAATCAAAACAAAGAAATAGATTTTTTTGTTTTCTTTTTTTAAGAAATAGAATGACACCAAAGCATTTAAATTGAATTTTATCCCTCAAATATTATTTTGAACGTGAAACGAAATGTTAAGCTGTGTACTTATTTTTTTAATATCAATGGAATTATTTCTTTTTATTGTATGTTCCTTGCAAGTCCTTACTTTTTTCATACATATATGCATTGAAATAACTATTTTTATTTTTGTCTTACTGTACTATTGAATACGCTTTATAAAATCTTTATTTAAACGGACTATATATATATATATAAAAGAAAAATATTTACGACGCCTTTTATTTTCCTCTCAATTTTTTATTAAATTTAAAAATATATTTTATTAAAAACCGGTTAATCGGTTTGAGCCGGTTATTTTTTTTTTAAGTATTCGAAAATCCGGTTTTTAAAAAATTTTCATTTTCGGGTTATTCGTGAAACCGGTTTTTACATTTTGTCGAATATTTGACACACTAGGTAGAGTGCGTGACCCATACCCCAGGTTCAATTCCATCTGACACAGAAAGTTTTCTCCAACTGAATTAATTCGGCCGCCACCTCTCTGCAGACTTGACAAATCAAAGCAGATTTTTGCAGACAATAGCTTCTTGAGAACATTCACATTAACCGTTTGGATTCGGAATAAAACTAGTAGTTCCAGTTCTCGCTCAATTGTGTACAAACATTTAACAAACACGCACAACATAATTTGATATTAGAAGTTCGGTCAAAGTCCTTTCAAGGGCTAAATTTGCCAGTTAATATTCTCTTTAAATCTTTCCATCGTCGGTATTCCACCTTGTGTTTACACCAGTGATCTGCAACGGGTAGCTTTTTTGTGACTCTAAGTATATCCGAAAAAAATAAGTACAAAAACCTACTCAACCCATATCGCACGCAACCCGACTCATACTCACTTATACGAAGCTGCAATGCGGCGGCTCAAATGAATATGAGTATCCTAAATCACAAGTCGGATCGGGTAAAGTTCGGGTTTTTCGGTTCATTAATACTTATGGTTGTTGTCGTCTTGTTGATATTTATTCTACGTACCCAAACACTCGGGTTCGACGCAAATACTCAAATCACTCGGGTCATTCTGCCATTGATATAAAGCAGAGCGCAGTAGAGCGTAGCAGTGAGAATGAATGAGTTTTTTTGTATTTGCTTTGTGCTTCTTTTTCCTGAGCACTTAGTTAGAAACAGAAAAACACATGTTCGTCTTGTGTTGTTTTTTCTTTTTGTTTATGCAGTCTTATGTGTTGTTTTTTGTTTTTATCTAACGAAACCATTAACAACGAAACGCTAACACTAACAACTAAATAAAATATCAACAACAAATTTGCAGCATAAAACTGAAACAAAATATGCGAGCGTTAGATTTTACTTATTGTCGCTTAGAGACGTTGGCAGAGAAAAAGCAGTATTCAGAGTACACTCAAAATATACCCGAAAATACTCGGATATAGCGCCTTTTCAAGACCTAACTCGACGCACTCATTGAATACGAGTCTTAGTGCTTCGGGTCACGCCGCGCTCGAGTATAAGTATGTACTTATACCCGAAAATATGCTAATGAGTGGAATGAGTATAAGTATTGTACATATTTTATTGTGTACGGATAGGGTAGAGAACAACAAGTAACTCGAGTATGATTCGAGTATCCGATTTCTATCGGATACTCATTGCAGTTCTCTGGTTTACACTTTGGATCAACTTCCTTTGGGGCAGCCCAAGCTGCTCTCGCGTCATTTTTCAAGACGCGTTAACTCA
Source organism: Pherbina coryleti (assembly GCA_943735915.1). Classification (NCBI taxonomy): domain Eukaryota; kingdom Metazoa; phylum Arthropoda; class Insecta; order Diptera; family Sciomyzidae; genus Pherbina; species Pherbina coryleti. The sequence continues at coordinate 169,664,810 of OX030948.1, forward strand.
CTAATGGCAGTGAGAGATGATTGATTCTGCTTCCTTTGACAAGCGTTTAGCGACTAAAAGTACTGTTTACTGTGCCGTTTAAAGGCGTAAGTAGGGGGAAAATATTTAATTCTCGGAAATCGCGACTAGGGAGGGGCTTATGAGACTCCACGTCACCACCAGTTTAAGATTAAGCTACCAGTACAAGGTATCCAATACCCGAATAACCATTCTAGGATTCCTAAATCACCTGAAAATAAAATATGGCTTCTATCGAAGATGACCCTTTCTAATCTTATCTCTCTAATTTTTGTTGACCCTGTGATATGACTACAAATTGTGTTTTGCTTCAAATCTATACAAAATTAAACACTATTTTCATAGATGGCTCTTGAATACACATAAAACAGGTTTAACTTTTCAGTAATGCGTTTACAACAAAACTATGTGACGATGATATGTGACGACTTTTTATTGGTGTCCTTTTTGCACTCTCCTTGGCTCTGCTGCTGCTGCCGAACTTTAAGCGGAACGTACTTATTGTTATTCAAAAATAAGAAAATGTCTAAAATTTTTTAGGTGCCAAACCTGAAAACAGAAACTATGTATTCTGTCCATGCGGGTTTTTTTTTATTACATCTAATTCTGCTGCTGTAGGATGATCAGATAGCAGCACACTATCAGAAGATGTTCCATACAAATAAAAGCACTCACACACACACATACGCACACAGGCTAGCAATCACTCAGTGATGCTGAGTGACCGATCGCTTGACCAGTGTATCCAACCGGTTTGTGTGTTCCTCAATCTTGCGATGATCTTGAAGGCAGACTTCTGCAGAAAGGGTTGTTTCTGTGTTGGACAAGAGGATGCTCGTACGTTTGATTGTATATTCTATGAACAAGTAAAAAAATGCGGGTCAGAGTTCATGTGGCTCTTCTGCTGTGATAGAGATCCTTTTTTGCTTATTACTGCTATAGCTTGTCCAGTTCTTAGAACCGGACTTTGTTTCCTTATCTTGAGAACTTTTCATTTTAAGTTAAAAACTGCTGAAATTGATGTGAAAGTTCAAAAGAGTTTTCAATGCATATTCGTCGGATTCTTTTTATTTCTGATGATGTCCTGCTTGATGATGATGCTGCTGCTGCTGCGAGTGTGAGAAAGTTTTTATTCTAGAACGTTTTTTTGCCAAACTGGTTGATAATTGTTGTGATGCTTTTAGGGAAGCTGTCGATGTGAACTTTGGGCTACATTTGTTCTGTTGATGACGATCGTGATGAGGATGAAAAACAAAATTTCTTCTACATAAAGTTGTCGGAAAAAAAATTCATAGAAATACGTTAGAAAAGCAATAAAATTTATTAATTAACGTTCATCGAATAATGGAAGGTACGAAAACAAACAGATAAATCGTTAGGAGTTGAAATTTAGGCCGTTATTTGTGCATTTTTTAAAAACAAATCGACCAAGTCGCTTCTTAAAACATTTTATGTGACATTTTATGTGGATGATCTACCAAATCACGGTGTTTCGAGAAATTGTCAAAAGGAGTGTTTTGAGATTAAGCGTCTTTTCGAAGCTAACCCGACTATATAGCTTCGAAAAGCTTGAGAAAAGCTCGAGAACAAATGTGTCCATAAACGCAATAAGAAATACTCTGCAAACGGGCAGGAGTTTCAAATCGCGCATCGATCCACAGCAAGAAAATCATTTTTGATGCAAAAGCAAATCGAAAAGCGGAAAGTATAGGCACATAAACATTTGGACTACGCTTGGAGCTCAAAAGTCTTCACGAACGAGTCTTCTTTTTGGCAATTCAATACAATTAGACGTGATTGGTCAAGAAAAGGTAATTTTATAATCCAACGAACAGTAAAGCAACCAGCGAAGCTCCTTGTTTGGGGGTGTTTCTCAGAACTTGGCTTTGGAACACAAATTGTGCTCAAACAGAATTTGGAAGCACAATTCATTACCAAAATATAAACACGTGGGCTCCTTCCTTCTGTTAGTCAGTGGTTTGGAGCGAATACAAAAAATTGGGCCACAAGAGGATAACAGGATAACGATCCAAAGCACCGCAGTCGCTTGTGTATTGCTTGGAGACAAAAAAATGGGATAAGCCGTCCTGATTGGATGCCTCAATCACCGGATGCGTATCTAATAGAAAATAATGAATAATGGGCAATAATGAAACTATAGCTTCGTCATAAACATATAAACTGCATAAACTAGCTCAAGCGCCTTCTTCTGGCAATATGGCGCAGTTTACCGCAGTCATACGTAGAGAAATTAATTCAAAGTATGCCGGTGAAAATTATGAACATTTCAAACTTGTCAAATTTTATGATGAACTCCGAATTAAATTATCATTTGAGAGGTTCATATGAAAAATGTAAAGGGTGACCAAATAAGAGCAATAGGAAAGGAAATTTTAATAAAACAACAACGGTGTACGATATCCAATTGAGCCTGACTTAATTTTGAAGCCACATTCAATGCCATTATGTATGAAATAGCAGGAAATTCCTTAAATGGTCACCTCAGCTTCTCTGACAGTATTTTAAGCGGTCGCTCCAATTTTTGATGACTCGGGCCAATATATAGTATTTCCGGCAATAGCGTCTTTACGAATGCTGACCTCGAGCTCATGCAAAGTGATTGGTTTGTTTGCGTAGACTAAGGCATTGACGTAGCCCCAGAGAAAATAATCGTAGGGTGTCAAGTCGCACGATCGTGGTGGCCATAACCGCCATAGCTCGCCGTGAGATACCCAATTTGCCGAATTTCTTCTTCACCACATCGAGCGTTACGTTGATTGTATGACATGTAGCTAGTTCTTATTGGAACCACAACTGTGATATATCGATGTTGTTGAGCTCTGGCTACAGAAAGTCAGTTAACATCACTCCATACCGAGAACCATTGACAGTAAGGGTGTCTCTTTCCTCATTTCGAAAGCAATAGGGTCTGAGGATGCCGTCGTGCCTTAGACCGTATCAAACAGTAAATTTTTGTGGATGCATTGATGCTTGTTGTAGCCGCAGATTCCGCAGATTCTGGATATCCAGCCAACTTTCAGCGCTCATGTAACGAACTCATTGTGTTGTCTATGGTCGTCCGTCTTCAATTCTTGCGTCAGCACAGATTAAAATTCCTAATATTTGAAACGCGGACACCTGCCGTATAGGCTTAATTCCACTTTGACCCATGGCAATGGGGTCGAGGTTCATGGAATTGATCCCTAAATCTTTAGGACGTCTATGCCATGCTTATGGAATATACGTCGTCCATCATACCTTCGAAACCACATCTTCTTAGAAAATGAGGCTGGGAACGACGTTTCGGTCAACGGTGGGCCTTACAAAGCCATGTTAACCGACTTATTTTTTATTTCAAATTGAAAAAATTAATTTTGACGACGTCTGGGTCATGCAGAATGACGCACCGTGCCACAAAGTCCATGCCACAAACGATCTTTTGCGCACCAAATTACCAAATCAGGTTATCAGTCGTCTTGGCGATGTCAATTGGCCGCCTTGGAGCTGTAATTTGACCCTTTTGGACTTTTTTTGTGGATATCCGTGAAGAACCGATGTTATGCCAACAATCCGGAAACGATTTAAGCACTTAAGGCCAATATCAACAAAGCAATCCGTGAGTTACAGCCCGAAACCACCAATGAGGTCTTAGAAAATTGAAGTGACTGAATGCGATACTGCGAAAACAGCCGAGGCAGCCACTTGAACGACGTTGTGTTCCATAATAAATGGGAATGTTTGCTTTTACTAATAAAACCATAACGCATGGAAAAAATTTAATTTTGCTCATTTTATTGCATTTAAAAAAAAAACTTGTATTTGGCCCACCCTGTATATGTAAGCATTTCTTCCCGGAATTTTTTTTTTATAAACCAAACAATTGTTTCGACTTTTTCATTGTAATTTTCAAAAAGTACGTCCCTATGACGTCTCCCATCCATAATCCTCAACAAACAATCAGCACCCTTTTGTGTTTAACGAAGACACCTGCTTTGATGTCTTAATTCTACGTACCGCTTGGCAGGGAGCTTATGGTTCGAGGAATTGATGCCCAACGGATAATCTTGCGGACATTAATGCCAAGAACATTCATTTATTTATGGTAATCCAAATAGATCTTCCGGACCTTAATACCAGCAACATTCATTTCTTAACGTCCATTCGATCTTCTCCTGGGATCACTTTCTCTATTATAGTAGTTTCAATACCGGATACACATCATAATTCAACGTAAGTAATTTAATTTAATTTAATGAATATACTGTATGGATAGTTACCAGTATTGGAACGCAACAGAACCAAATTATGGTAAGTTAGTGTTATCACCATCCATATTTATTGGTGGAAATCGAGACCGATTTATAATCTCTGACAATATATTGGCATGTTTAGCGCAACTCCACGCCGATCACGGACCTGTTAGTGACATTGAACTACCATAGCCAGCATGATACTCCCCGAAGGACCAGCCATGCGATAGTCTCTGCGATAATCTGCACCGTCATTCATGACTGTGAAGGCAAAGCCACCACTATTGGACATGCTACAGAGTAGACCACATCGCTTCTGACTGTGTGGCTACTAAGAAAGACTTTTCACCTCGGAGTACCCAAATTTTACACCACTTGTTCTCCAAATTATGCACACTAAGGGAAAAAAAATATTAAATTTATCCAAAAACATTTTTAATTTATCCAAAAAGCGAGTAATTTTTGCACCAATAACGCATATGAATAAATCGACTACGTAAATATTTAAAATGTATTTGAATACTTTTTCAATTAAATTAAATATTTAAATATTTAAACAGAATTAATAAAAAATATATTAAAATTCTGCACGAATTTTTTTAAAATATCTTCAAATATTAACTATTTGAAAATAAACTATCGCATTTAAAGAAAATTTATATAAAAATATTGAATTAAAAAAAAAACATATTTAAATTGAATATGTTATTAATGGTTTTATGGTATTATTTTCTTCATATTGCGTTCATCAAATGCCATTACCTGTTTAATTTATTCTCGCTTCACTTTTTTCGTTCTCTAATTTATACTAGTTTTGACAGTTGGTGCCCAATATTGCACCAACTGTCAAACATAGTATAAAATAGAGAACGAAAAAGTAATGTCCAAAATATATGTAGGTAGAAGCAAATTATGCAGGTAAATGACAACCGGTCCAAGATGTTCTTGAGAAAATACCGAGTTGTCACTCCACCCTACATAATTTAATTTCTTTGCCAAACATGCATACTATATTACTCTTGCAACAATAACTAAATGAGAACTATAAGAACTGCAAATGCAAGAAATAAACTGCAGGAACAGAGTGCAATGCTACTGCTGCTTGTCGGAGTATGTGTGTACGTGTGCGATGCTGTTGCTGCTTCCCAGTAAAACAGTGGATCATCCTATGAGCGATCCAGGAGTGCTCCCTGAGGAGCAGTGGATTGCTCCCGATTGATCCAAGCTGAGTGCATTTTGTGCTCTCTTTTAACATTGCCTGTCATAGGAAGGCGAGCGCTCCTTATAAGATCCCAGGCGAGCGGATAAGGAGCGATCAATATATGATCCATTGCGATGTGCAATGGAGCGCTCCCCATAACATCCCAAAGGAGCGGATAAAGAGCGATCAATATGTGATCCATTCTCATATGTAATGGAGCACTACATTCCTGAACCATGGCGATACGTGGTGAAGTATTTTTTAAAAAAATTAAACAATATATTTTCTATATTTTACCATTTATTAACCAAAAATATAAAATAAAAATAGTTTAAAAGTTAATTTTTATTTTAAGAAATAAATATATATTAATATTTTCTTAATTATTAAAAGTTGGAGTTCAAATAAAAAATTTATTCAATACATAGTATAAAAAACTTAATAAATTTATTTTTTTGTTTTAATCCTATATGTTTGTCGATAAAAAGATAGTTTCAGCTCTATAAAAGCATTTTGACAGCCTTCTCATATTCTGCATAGTTGTCAAAGTTTTCCTTCAATGCTTTTGGAATATAAATACCTACTATAAGTTGAGAAATAGATTAAATTTTATTTAAAAATTTACCAAACAAATAAAGAGTCAACATTTTATAGTCTTTAACCGCCGCCTTAGCTTTGGTTCCATCTCAATTTGTGCTTAAAATATATTTTTCGTTCAAAATTTCTGTAATAATTATCTTCATTTCGCGCTTCGTGAATTTTGATTTGAGATATTTAATCTGAAGTGAATAATTAAATTTTTCTATTCGATCCACTATATCCGTCAACTATGTCCACCGCGTCCACACTTTTACTTATCTCCACTTCTGCAATATCACAACTTTCTCACTAGCTGATTTTTCTACTAAAGTTTCTTCACTTATATTTTTCTTTTCAGTTTTTATAAGGCGTCTTAAATGCCTTTTTGAAAATAAATTGTTGCACATTGTTTTTAATTTATTTGCTTATAAATTATTTTTGTTTTTTTTTTTTTGCACAAGCCTACAATTTGTAACACTTCAATAACACTTTCAAATCACGTTTAATCGGTACCGCTGTCGATATACTATTAGGTTGTTGACACGCGTCTCCGCATGTTTTTTTGTATTTTTGCATTCCAAATATTTTTTGCCAAAATTAACTGTTACAATTCCTTTTGTGTTTACCGTTTTCTTCCTCAATAGTGGTTTTATAATGCACTGTTTGCTCGCATTTTGATCCAAATGGATCAGTAAAGGAGCTTTTGAAATATTTTTTTTTATAACAAAACGTGAGAGCATTTTGCGTTTACCGTTTTCTTTTTTAATTAGTGCTTCAATAAGACACTATTTGCTCGCATTTTACTGAAAATGGATCACTAAAGGAGCTGTAGAAATATTATTTTTTACAACAAAAAGTGAGAGCATTTTTCTAAAATGCACGTACCTCACTTAGTTTTCTTATTTTTGTATTCATTGCTCGCCTATTGCTCCAATAAAACAGTTAGGGAGTTCTAGCGCTAAAAGCTACCTTTTTGCTCCCATAAAACAACAAGAGAGCGCTCCCTTATTGATCCATCTGGGAGCGATCCTATATTTTTTACTGGGTTGCTTGTATGGAATATGTGTATACGTGTGTGGTATAAATAAAATTCAAATATTTGAATAAAATGTATACTCAGGCGTGGATAATGCTAATATGCGTTATTTCCCTTAGTGCACCGTTTAAACTTTACCTTATTTAAGACATCCATAAGACTAATCCCAATGTGTCGGTGGAAATTGTGACAGTACGTCTATCGAGCCTAATCTTATATGGATGTAGACACAAATCGAACCTCAAAATAAGCCTGGTTAGCACTAAGTCGATATTTCTGGGTCATCTTCGTCACTGGCCGTTACAGCGACTACGTTTTCTTCACTTTACACAAATCTCTGTCTAGTTGGTGGTTTAAGGTCCAAAAGAGTGTACTCACGCTCAAACTTTGCCACAGTGCGACGAATTGCCTGCGCACAGAAGACATGATGACGACCGACCTAACGACGAAATTCATAAGCCAGAATTTCGACACTATTTTTTAATAATTTGCACACGTTTGTCAAACGTAAATTGATGTATGATAAAATACATACACAAAAATTTTGACAGCCGAATATAATTTGTAACTTTGACAGCTGCTGAAACAAAGCAATTTTAAAAACTGAGTCTAATAAATCTCACTGAGAAAGTCAGTCCAATAAATCTTCATTCATTACAAGACAATTACAGGTATTGCGCGTTAGTTTTTGGTGTGGCAGTATCGCTGAAAAAATTTGCTGGATATATTCTTAGCGACATTACTAGCGCCGCACTTGATTTCTTGCATTATGCAATTCATTTACATTTGGGTATTAAAACAGTCTTAATTTCAAAGTTTGGGCTCTTACCTCTATCATACATAAATATTGCAAGTTTTTATGAAGATTTTCATTTTCAACTTGAAAGTCAAAGTGATACAAGTGAGAAAATGTCAAAATATCCCTTAAATAAATATTGGGGTCTGGCCAGACTCTTTTAGGTTTTTTTTCCAATTTTTTTAATACTTTTACTTTTCGTATCGATTTCATATTTCACGAATAACTTTATAAAAAAATATTGTTCAAAAATACAGGGTGAGCCCTGCTTTTTTGTTGAAAATTAAAATTCTAATCATAATCGCAACCCCAGCCTATGCATTTTGTAAGAATATATTTTGGAATTCCGCTTTTAGTTTCTTTGTTGTTTTATGCTAGTTGATAACCAGAAGTGTTGCCATATGATCCGTTTAGCAGTGTTACCATATGGTCCGCCATATATCGGATTTCTTACGAATTTTAGACGGGAATCAGACTACCTGATATTTGCCCATAATTCTTCAATATGTTACGATTTTATAAAAAATAAATCCGATCCGATTTCACATAAATTTTGTTCATATATATGTATATGCGTCGTGGCCGTGGTGCAGTGAGAAGAGTGCGTGGCCCATACGACAGAGAACCCTGGTTCAATTCTCACCAGACACAGAAAGTTTTTTTCAATTGAATTAATTTTTCTGTTCGGCCGTCGCTTATATGGCAGACAATGGAAAACTTCAGAGAGTAAGAACTACAAATAAATAATAAAATTCAGAATTAAACAATTTCTTTTCTTTTTTTAGCTATGAACCAAGGATTTTAGGTTTAAAAACAATTCAGTCAAGTCTACCTTGGTTTGAAATGGGGTGATTGATTAGTGGGAGGGAAGGGGCAATCAAGTGAAACATGTGTAGGATGTTCTAAGCGTGATAGAAAGTCATAGACACATGTGAATTTGAATCTGAAGCAAGTGTTATACATTTTACCTCAGTCTTCTCAAACTTTTCTACCACCAATTACAACTTCAAGTCGCCTGGTCAAACAAGAGACCTCTGGGGTGGCAGTCAAACACGCTACCTACTCGACTACCGAGGCCGTTGTCTTTTTCAGACAACAACGGACTAAATGTGTTCCAGTAAGAACAACGCTTTGGAAAAACGTAATTGTCGGTCATGCCACGTCAATGATAAAGCCAAGCATAAAACTCGTATCTAATGCGAATTATGTTTGACCCTGTTTACCAGTAGCATTTCACTTGCTCTTACAAATGTTTTAAATACAGTCGTATAAACAAGTAAAAAAATTAAATTTATACGTTTTTCATTGCAATTATTTCACTTATGTATATATTCGTACATCTCAAATATGAATTTTACATATTTTAAATAAAACTATCAACAATATTCTGAAATTTTTCATTGAAACTCATATAAATATGTATGGGGTCTGGCTAGACCCCTGCATTGCTAATGTGACAATTAAAGTGGTCAACACACGAGGGATATCAAAGATTGACCAAAGAGCAAAAAATCAAAATTTGCACATATACGTAGAGCAATATTTCAAATAGAGACATTGCAAAGCTTATAAAATGCAATGAGTACGTCGTTTTCTGGCCTCTTATCGTTCGACCGGGATCGAGGACGGACGGAAGTACTGTGGAAGACCTCGAGTATTAAATAGCCGGAATTGCGCTCAATTAAAGCGGTTGTGCATCAAAAATCGGTTCGCATCTGCCTCAAAATTGAAGGAGCAGCTTCTAAGCAAATCAGGAAAAAGCTTCTCAACCCGAACAATACAGCGAAGACTGAATGACATGGGCCTTGAGTTATACCGACCTGCAAAAAAAACCCTTTTGACGGCGAAAATGCGATGTAAAAGGCTGTAATGGTGCAAACAACATAGGAATTGGTCAGCTCATGATTGAGAACAAGTCGTATTTTTCGATGAATCCAAAATAAATTTGATGGGAGCAGATGGTGGCGACAGAGTGAGGCGGAGAAAAGGTGAACGCTACAACGGAGACTGCATATTGCCAACGGTGAAGCATTCTCCAAATATTATGGTATGGGGAGCCATAACAAAATACGGAGTTGGCTCAATTTTGATGATTGAGGAATCAGTGAATGCAGCAGCGTATAAAAAAATAATCAACGAAGGGGTTGTACCCACAATTGAAGGGCTATCACAGCACACGCAGAATGTGATTTTTCAGGACGATTCACCTTGTCATCGAGCAGCTTCTGTAAGTCATGCATATATTTTTTGCTATAATTTTATGATTTTCTAAAAATTTGATGTTTTTTTTTTCTTTACATATAAAAAATATAAGAATGCATTAGGAATAAATTCACTGGAATGGCCTGCAAACAGTCCTGACCTTAACGCAATTGAAAACGTTTTGTCAGTAAAGCCGAAAACCATTGGAGATCTTAAAAAAATCATCGAAGAAGTCCGGTTTAACTCTTTGAGCGACGGAGAATTGATAAAATGTACCCCCTAAAGTGGCAAAAAAAATTGTTTGTACACTACGCAAAAAAGCATTTTATTTGAAGCGTATGCATTTAATGTTTATTAATTATATTTTATTTTATTTTTCGTATAGATATTTTACCATTTATAGGTTAAAAAGAAGTGGCACAAATTATGAACCACTCTTACATCAAACTCGGTGATAACCTTTTAAACATGTTTTATTTTTGCCTAAACAAAACGGCACAGTACATGTTGCGCAAATCCAATCTGTGCGAACTTGTTGTTTTGCAGTGCTGCACAATGCCCACCTTCTGCGAGTACTTCGTTCAGGTTGATGGGAAGCACCCATACTCCGAATTTCAGTTGGTACGAATGGTTTAGATTTTTTCAATGAAAGTACTGGAATTTCTGTTCCGGAACTGTGTCTTTTCACACTTCGATCTACAATTGTTTTTGATAGTAAGCCTTCAGTCACTTGCAACCGAAAAAGCTTGTTTGTAATTGGTTCTGTCCAGTCAATTTGTATAAGATGAAGAAGTTGATCACACAAACATCTACAAAATAAAAAAATATTCGATGCCACCATTTGTGACTCTTCCTATCTATTTTATAAGAGGATAATAATTGATCAAACCGATATACAAAATTTATATCTGCATTGTAATCTTTTATGACTTGAGGAGATGGAAAAGTGATAATTTTTTCATTTTTTTCTCTTCGTTGTAACGTAGTCGATTTTTCTGGATAATGATAATTTGAAATCAAATGTACACTCCTGTTGTCCTTCCACTTGATAGCTGCTAAGCTTTCTGTGGTGTACCATTCATATTCTCCTCGTTTGAAATGCTTATCTGCTTTGAAATTAGGCAAAAATTTTCGTGTTATATTAACGGTACCGCAAGCATTAATCTGCATTGCTTTTAGATCTTCCATTAGTGGCACACTTGTGAAAAAATTGTCGAAAAAGTATATATGATTTTTACCTCCTAGTTACGCTGTAAGATTTTTCACTACCCTCGCTCCAAGGTTGTTCTCACAAATCGCACCGCTACTTTTCCCGGTATAAACGTTAAATTTCCAACAATATCCATTTTTGTCTGCCAATATCCATACTGTATAGCCTCTTTTGATTAGTTTTTTAGGCATATTGCTTCAGAGAGCTTCTGCCTTTGAATTTTATCATGGACTCATCGATTGCTATTTCTGTCGATGGAAGTTAACACTTAGTAAAATTTTCTGTCAAAGCATCCAATAATGGTCTAACTTTATACAGCTTGTCAAATGATTCGCTCGATCTTATTAGCATTATTGAATTATCATTTAGATGAAAGTTTGATAACAGAAATTCAAAGCGTTTCAAAGTCATAATATGGCAAATATAGCTGTCTCCTAACATTGGGTTACTGGACCAATAATCCTTGTAGCTTGGTAATCTTTTTATACCCATCAGTAAGTTTATCGCTATGAATCATTTTATCTCCGTCTCATCAGTTGGACTATATCGTTTACCAGCCATGCTGTACTCTTGTTCAGCATAGATTCGTTTGAAAAACCACGTGAATTATAAACTCTTCTGTTAGCAAAAGATCAAAAAGTTTTAATGGTGTCTGTTCTGATAATTGCAAAACATGTTCAGTCAAACCCTGAGGTCCTAAAAATTCAGTTGCTCGAAAAGGCTTCGAAGTTTTATCCCACTTATGTGAACTCTTTTGTTGGTTAGTGGAAATCTTTGCTTTAGTTGCTGCGTCTAGTAAACTCGACAATGGTACATCTTCATCTGAATCAAACGCATCATACAGGTTAATCGATAACGGTATGTTAGAAACCGTTGTCTTCATTACCGTCGTCATCGTCTAAGACATCGAAATCATCTACGACTGACTCGCCATCGGATGGTATTTCCAACGTATCCAGTAACTCACAAATTTCGGTTTCATTATTGAAATTTTTACGTTTACTCATAATTTTCCTAAAAATGAATTAAATAGTAACGTCGTTCCAAATATGTACCACATTAAAAAACTCTGCCAACGCACACTCAATTACACTGGTACTTCAAAAACAAAAAATACTTACAGCAATTAATATTTTCCACCAAAATAAATTAAACTTTTAGCAATATTTGAAATCAAGTATAGGGTGTTTTTTTTAGGGGTTTGTTTTTCGAATAGAGATAAAACTGGCATTTTGTGGTCAAATCTGGCAACTCTAATGTCATTTATGTTCAGTTTGGTTTGCCATTTCATCATGAACAGGTTGACAAAAGAACAACGCTTGCAAATCGTGCAAATTTATTTCGAAAATAATGGTTCAGTTCGCGAAGTTTACTGCAAGCTCCGTCCATTTTATTTTCGACATAATCGTCCATCAGAGCAATTAATTCGGTTAACCATGGGTCGTTTTCGCACTACGTTTACTCTATGTGATATGTTAATGGTATGTTAATGGTATATACCGTTAATGGTATAGAGCCATGATAACCGACTATTTTGTTCCCGAATTGGATGGCATGAATGTGTATGAGTTGTGGTTCCAACAAGACGGCGCTACATGCCACACAGTGCACGTCACAATCGATTTATTGAAGGAAACATTCGATGAGCGCATAATTTCGCGGAATGGACCTGTCAATTGGCCACCAAGATCGTGTGATTTGACACCATTGGATTATTTTCTTTGGGGATATGTGAAGTCGCTCGTCTACGCCAACAAACCAGAAACGTTAGGGGACTTGGAGGCCAACATTCGTGGCGTTATTGCCGACATACGGCCCCATATGCTCGAAAAAGTGGTTGAAAATTGGACCAGTAGAATTGGCTTTATTCGAGCCAGCCGCGGCGGCCACATGCCCGAAATCATATTTAAACATTAATGGCATAAAATTATCCTTCCAATAAAGCCAAATTGATGGGCATTAAAACGATTTTCTTATGTTTTATTTCAATTCGAAGTTCTATACCTCTAAAAAAACACCCTTTAGTTACGATTCACGTTAGCAAAACGCGTCTTGCACTTTCTTGCTTTATTTATATAATTCAATTATAAACATACCATCTGCTTCAATAAAAAAAAACCAACAATTGAATAGCGATAAATTGACTACTTTTATACCGTTTGAGATGGTTGGTTCATAATTTAAACCTTTGTTGTATCTTAGATAAATTAGGTTGTTTGGTGTTTAAAAAGTGTACCACCGCCGCGCAATGTGATGGAAAAACGTGGTTCAAGTTGAGAACCACCCATGCTCAAAGAGTAAATTATATTGGTGAAAATTACCTCCAGGCGCTTTACAATTTCATGCCGGGTAGACAGAAGGACGTCATAAAGGCAAAAGGAGGCCATATAAACAAATAAACAAATAACAAATACTAGCTTTAAAGCACCACTAAATATTAAATTAAGTCTTACTATTTCTTATAAAATTTTATAACCCATATTCATTTTCCGATTTTTATTTTGGTGGTTCAAAGAGGTGTTGTATGATGCATAAATTGGCAAAATCGCAAAACTTTGCTAATTTTGTCCCTTTCTTTATAAAAGTCATCCAAAGAAGATTACACTGTGTGTAATTTTTGAAGTCATGGCAAAATAACCATATACGGACACCACTACGTGATAAAAGACTAAAAAAAAAGACCCGTGTCTCCCAATTTTTCCCAAAGTCATGCACTTTTTTGTTTATGGACCGCCAAAGATTTGGGGCCTCGGTATTGTTATAGTTTTCAGTTGTTTGATTCTTTATTTGTTAAATGTGTGCACAAAACTGACTTAACAATAACAAGATAACTTATATTTATAGCTTAAATTACTAAGCCAGCGAAAGCGTTTGTAAGCTCGCTGACTAGGCGGTGTCATGAATAAGGGTAAAGAACTGCAGGTGCAATGAACTGCTAATCTAGTTCGATCAGCTTGAGTCACAACGTATTACATAGTTTTGTTAGCTCGAGTTCGGTCAGCTTGGCTCACAATGTATCGCATGTCACATTGGGCCGATGACCTACTCCAATCAGCTTGAGTCATATTGTAGCGCGATATATTTAATATTATTATCAATCGTTGAACCTTTATCCATGACACCTCCCCTTTTTGGAAAAAAAAAAAAACTTTATATAATTTGAAGAAGAATAAAGATTTTTTTTTTTTTTTTTTTTTGAATTGAGTTGAAGTTATAATATATAAAGCATGTGTTGATATTTCTTAAAGTTATTTAATTATAAAATTATTAACTACTGCTAATTGTATAAGATAGTATGGTTTTTTTTTTTTTTTTTTTTTTTTTTTTTTGATTGGTAAATATTTTTTTTTTTTTTTAGAGATATCGGCCGATATTACTTATATTTTCTAGTGTTCTTATTCAAAAATATTCTTAAACTCAATTTTTACTAGATTTATGTTTATGTTTACTTACTAATAATAAAATTTGAATTAGGCTAATTTTAATCTATTTTTATGAACTATTATAATTTTTTGCTTTGTGTCGATTTTGCAATTTCCTAAATTGTCAATATCAACCACTTTATATGGACCTTTAAAAATGCTATCCAGTTTATGGCCGGTTTCGTTCTTTACGTAAACCACATCGATTTTTGTTGAATAATTTGCGGTTTTGTCTTCTTGTCATAGCTTACTTTCGTTCTCACTTTAACTTTTTCTAACATTTCAATAGCTCTTTTTTGGGCTGTTTGTAGTTTAAATTTGAGTTCTGTTACGTAATTGTCAATATTGTATATTGGATCTACTTTTCCTTTCAACAGAAAGTCATAAGGCGCTACGGATTTTCCATATACTAACTCAAAAGGTGTGTAGCCATGTGTTGTTGATGGGGTTGTATTGTAGCAATATGTAAAGTATTTGAGCCAGTGGTCCCAATCTAGTTTATTTGTTGATATATAAGACCTTATGTATTCGTTAAAAGTTCTATGGGAGCGTTCTACTGTTCCTAAAGTTTGGTGATGATATGGAGTCGATGTTTTGTTTTCTATTTTTAGAAGTTTGCATATTTCATCAAATACTTGATTTTTATATTCAGTTCCCATATCTGTTAGGATTTGTTGTATGGGTCCATGAACTAGTATGCAATTTTCTACTATTGATTTGGCAACTATATTGGATGATTTGTTTGGAATAGCTATTGTTATAAGGAATTTTGTTAAATCGCAAATTATTGTAAGTGCGTATTCGTTTCCATTGAAAGACTTAGGAAGTGGACCAATCGTGTCAATTTGCACGGCATCAAAAGCTTTAGTTGGAGTAGGTGTTTTAATTAAAGGTTCTATGTGATTTATCCCAGATTTATTTTTTTTACATTTTTCGCAATTTTTTACATAAGATTTCACGTCTGAAATCATATTTTTCCAAAAATATTGTCGTTTTAGTTTAGATAGTAGTCGGGTGACTCCTGGGTGGCCTCCAAATACAGGGTCATCATGATTCTTTTGTAATATTTCAATCTTTTGTGAGGGTGAAGTAATTTCAATGATTTTTGGTGTTATTGCAAGTGTTACCTTTTTTAATTTCTTGTTGCCTATCTTCTTGAATTCCTCGACGTCGACGTATTTAAATAATTTATCATTAATCGCGATTTTAATATTCTTAAAGTTTGCATTGCCAACTACTGTTTCAAGTTTGGGAAAAAATTGATCTAGTTCAATCTTCCCATAAGCAATAAAATCTTTAACATTTATTTCACATACCTTCTTTTTTCCATGGAATAAAATTAGGTTAGAGGAATCATTTAATTTTTCATTATTTTTTTCATTTTTGGTGCACCTTTTTGTTATAAGTTTTAGGCATGGTAACTTTTTTACTTCGTGTGTCGTTATAGAGGTATACACATTTTGTTTGCAAACATTTTCTTTCTTGTAAGTATTGGTATTAAGGGGTATATATTTTGCTTTGGATCTTGTTATTACTTGGATGAAAGCAGAATTTTCTTCTTTAAGTCGTTTGATTTGCCCAAAATCAATACGAGATAAAGCGTCCGCACCGCAATTGTCTTTTCCTTTGATATATTCAACTTCAAAATCAAATTCCTCGAGATCTATTCGAATTCTGGTTAATTTTGATGACGGATTTTTCATAGAAAAGAGATATGTGAGTGGCTTATGGTCGCTTTTGACCAGAAATTTCTTTCCAAATATATAGGGTCTGTAAAAGGTTATAGCCCAATGAATAGCGGCTAGTTCTTGTTCGATCACGGATTTATTGCTTTCACCTTTTGTAAAGGATCTAGACGCGAAAGCAATTGGCAATTGTGTACCGTTATAGTCTTGGGAAAGCACTGCACCACAAGCAATTTTGCTGGCATCGGTAGTGATGCAAAATTCCTTATCAAAATCTGGATATTTAAGGATTTTTGGCGACAAAAGGGATTTTTTTAGATAATTAAATGCGATTTCACAATCATTTGACCAAATAAATGGGACATTTTTCCTAGTAAGACGAGTAATATGTATGGAGTGGTGTGCAAAATTTGGGATGAAACGCCTGTAATAGTTTACGAATGCTATCCAACGCCGCGCTTCGTCAGCATTTGTAGGCCTTGGATATTCTTTTATTTTGTCATATTTTGATTCGTCTGGTAAGATACCTTTATCCGTGCATTTGTGACCTAGGAATGTTACTTCTGAATTAAAGAAATTACATTTGTCCGGATGAAGCTTTAAATTTGTTTTACGACAAATTTCGAAAACAGATTTTAGATTGGCAAGCATATGCGCTTCAGAACATCCAATTACTATAAGATCGTCCATATAGACAAATGCTTTATTAGGACTTAAACCTGAGAATGCTAACGACATCATTCTCTGAAATGAATTTGGAGCTATTTTTAGCCCGTATGGTAGTCTCTTAAAACGGAAGGACCCTTGCGTAGTTGAAAAAGATGTTACATCCCTTGAGTCTTTATCTAGTTATATTTGATGGAATCCGTTCATAAGGTCTAGACAGCTGAAGTACTTGGCTCTTCCTAATTGATCCAAGATATCGTCGATTCTTGGTAACGGGAATTTATCAGCTACCAATTTTTTATTCACTTGACGATAATCAATTACTAGTCTCCATCTTTTTTCTGAGCTGCCGGGTAAAGATTTTTTGGGCACTAGCAGGATTGGACTATTATATTCTGAAATGGCTGGTTCTATTATATCGTCTGTTATCATTTTTGTGATTTGCTTTTCTATTTCGTTCTTGTGCGTATGGGGTATTCTATAATTTTTAATGTAAACTGGGGTTTTGTCATTGATACGCAATTTTTGTTTATAAAAATTGTTATATGTCACATTATCTGATTCAATGGCAAATATGTCGGTATATGACGAACAAAGTTCCAAAAGTTTTTCTTTAGCTTGAGATGGGCAATTTTGAGAAATTTTGTCTAGTATGATATTTTTCCTTTCAGAAGAGTCATTTAAGCAGTTAAAATTAACAGCGCTATAACAGTCAAGACTTTCAGTTTCCACTGAAACATTTTCTAGCAATAAATTTGTATCTGTTGTATTTAAAATGCGCACATAAGCGTTATTTTTGTTAACAATAGTATTTCCAATAAAAACGCCATTGGCTATCTCCTGAGACGGAATTAATAATTCATTCTCCGTAGAGTCGATTGATAATTTCTTGACCACTTCAGCTCTCGCGGGGAGCGTAATGGAATTTGCTTTGGGTGCGTCTAAAATTTCTATATAAGCAAAAGGTCGCAAAGGATTTGGTCTAATAATAAAATAATTTGGTTGATGCCAATGATAGTCTAGAGCACAATTATTCTGTTTTATGAAGTCAAGTCCTATAATACCATCGCAGGGAATAGAAAAATCATTATTTACAATATGAAAATCATGTGTAATTTTAAATTCGTCTAAAAAAATTGTATTTGCAATGCAGCCTTTTGTTGAAATTACACCTTCACCAATACCTAACAAATTTAAAATAAAATCAGTTTGGGTATTGTAATTATTTTGAACAAATTTTTCTTTAATAATGCAAATATCAGAGCCAGTATCCAACAAAAATGTATTTTTGAAGTCATTCAAGGAAGTCTTTACGATTATATAATTGTTAAATTTTAGATTAATATTAAGAATCGTACCAAATGGATATAATTTCTTTAGAAGTTCCCCAGTTGGGCTGACTGGGGAGCATTCTCGTTTTCCGGAATGGCTTCAATAGTTCGTACATTAGTGGCTTGCCTACCACGATTACCGTTTCTGGTATTATATTGGTAATTGTTTGGAGGCGCATAATTTCGGTTACGGTTTTGATTGCTTGTATTCTGATCTGAGCTAGAAGCAGACTTCGCTTGCTATTCCTCTTGTCGTTACAGATATCAACTATTAAATAAACAGTGCTACTCTGCCTATATAACCAAAATAAAAATTCAATTCAAAGATAATCCGAAACTTTTCTACACTTTTGTCAACTCAAAACGAAAAACCTCTAGCTTCCCACCTCTTATGAAATTCAATCATGAAGAAGCATCTTGCGACATCGATGTTTCCAACATGTTTGCAAACTTCTTTAAAACAACCTACTCCGAAATACCATTGAGCATGAGTCTTGAATATCCTTACCTACCACCAGTTAACTCTTTTGAAACCCCCGTAATAGATTCTAATATAGTTATGCATTACCTTCGACAAGTTAAATCTTCTTTTACGACTGGTCCTGACGAAATCCCGAGCTGCATTTTAAAACATTGTTCTATTAGTTTGTGTTCTCCCCTATCAAAAATTTTTAACATATCCTTGCACAGTGGTCATTTTCCCTATATATGGAGAAAATCTTATATAATACCTCTTCATAAATCCGGCTCAAAAATTGATGTTTCCAATTACCGAGGTATCGCAAAACTAAGCGCAATCCCTAAGTTATTTGAGAAAATTATAACTGATCAAATAACCCACGTTGTATCTTCCTCCATTTCCACCTCTCAACATGGTTTCTTAAAGGGAAAATCTACATCAACTAACCTCTTGGAGTTTACTTCGCGTGTCATCAAAGGTTTTACTTTAGGACGACAGACTGACGTTATTTATACAGACTTTAGCAAAGCTTTCGATTGTGTCAATCATTATCTTCTTCTGAAAAAGCTTCATCTAATTGGGTTTCCCGTCAAACTATTACACTGGATTAACTCGTACTTGTCGAATCGTTCTCAAAAAGTTTTATATAAGAATTCTATGTCAAAAAATATTTTGGTCACATCTGGTGTTCCGCAGGGAAGTCATCTTGGTCCGGTTTTATTTTTACTGTTTATAAATGACCTTCCTTCTGTAATAAAACACTCTAACGTCTTAATGTACGCCGATGACGTGAAACTTTTCCTAACTTACAAATCGCCTGAAGATCAACAACTCTTACAATCGGATTTAAACAGTCTAGTTGAGTGGTGTAATTTTAACCTTTTAAAATTAAACTTAAAAAAATGTAAGCAAATGACATTCTCACGTCGAATTGCTAATAGTATAAATTACACTATAAATAATACTAATTTAGAAATTGTACACAGTTTTCTTGATTTAGGTGTAATTATGGATCCTAAACTTCGTTTCAATCTTCAAGTTAATTTGGTGGTAAATAAGGCTAGAGGTGTCCTTGGTTTCATTAAAAGATGGGCTAAAGAATTCAACGATCCTTTCACTACTAAAATACTTTATACCTCTCTTGTTAGACCAATTCTTGAATATGCATCCGTAATATGGAACCCTCAATACAATGTCCACATCGATGCATTAGAATCGGTTCAAAAACAATTCTTACTTTTTGCTTTACATTATCGTTGGAACCCCAATATTATTCTTCCCCCTTATGAATCACGCCTCAAAATTATTTGCCTGCCTTCCTTAAGAAGCAGAAGAATTATGCTCAATGTCTCTTTTTTATACAAATTACTCAGTGGTGATATAGACTCACAATACCTCCTTTCTTCATTAAACTTCAACATCCCCAGGAGCGGAGCCAGACATTTCCAGCTTTTTAAGTTGAGTCACTGCACTTCTAATTATGCCCTTCACGACCCTTTGCGATGTATGTGTAGTGATTTTAATGGCAACTTGAACTTGATAAATTTTTCTGACTCGGTGGATGTCTTAAAACGCAAAATGATATTACATTTGAATACTTAACGCATTCCTTGTGATAACAAATATAACTCGCGATAATTTGTGTAGATTTTACGATTTAACAAATAAGCATCATCGAATATGATAGATACTTTAAGTTTTCGTTTTATTCAGTTTCGTTGCTTTATTTTTTCATGAAATTATTTTAGATCTTTAGTTCTTCCTTATTTGACCATGTATACCGTGTCTCTTGGCTTGGTGTGTCAGAGTTTATCTCTTTTCCATACAAGTTTGTACCTGCGTTGGCCCAAATGCATATCCAAATAATAACTTTAGCTCGGTGTTCCCTTATTTTAGTGACCCGAATATATAAATATATTGTGCCTGCACAATATATACTTGTATATCTGTGCTATGTTTGGTATTGGTTTGGTGTTTGAGAGTTGCATCTCTTTTCCACGTAGGATCTTGGGTTGGACAGTGGCCCCAAGCCGAACGACAACAATTATAAATGCGGTTATATATGGTCTAATAAATAACTTTGGATGTTGTCTTGTATTGCTTCGTATTATGAAGAATGTGCTTTTATTCGATGATGTTTATGAAGTTTACATAAGCACAAAAAGTTCTCAAATTTTATTTAATTTTAATTTCCGCTGAAAGGCCAAGCAATTGTGCTTAGTGGAGGCTATTATTTGCCAACAGGTGGTAAGTTTTAGCACGTAGGTGCATTCTATCAGTCCGGCTGATCCGGGAACTTCTTAGAATGTAAATCGTGCATGCGTATGGCGCGGGTCATACGTATCTATGAAGATTTCTTACCTCCGGGCGAATCCAAAAAAAAAAAAAGAATAATTTTGGTTGTAATAACCTCCTCTGCCTCTATTCCTATATCCTCTTCTACCTCTATACCTTTGGTTGTATCCCCCTCTGTTAAATTTGTTTTGTATAAAGTTTATGCTCACTGCGTTATCAGTGTCTGCATTTAGATCTACAAATTTTGTAACTACCTCGTTGACATTAGTAAAATTTCCTGCTCTCATTAAGAGTTTTACTTCTGGTGAACGAGCGTTTTTTACGATAGATTTCACAGCTACTTGTGTAGCATAGTTTTGAGCTATTTGAGGACTAAGTCCATCTGAAAGATATGCATTTTGCAATTGTGATGTTAATTGCTCTATTTCTTTTGCATACTCGTTTGTGTTTTTTAAATTTTGTTTGGTGTTAAGCAATTTTGCAGCTGCTGATTGTGCTGATTCACTTTTGATTTCTCGTTTTAACGTAGCTTTTATGGCTGAAATTGTTCTTTCATTACTTACGGCAGTTTGTGCTACGCCAGATAGTTTGGTTTTAATAAGCGAAATAGCTATTAATTCGTGTTCTCCTTTAATAGATTCTATAAGGTCTAGTGCGTTTAGAAATTTAACTAAATGTTCTTGCCTGCCATCGAAATCTGGCAGTAGCTTTGATGCTAAACCAAGAAATTCCGCTGGAGTCATATTTCTTTTTTCTTTAGCTGTATTAACCGATGACATTGAATTGTCTGCTTGGGGTATTATACTTTCGTCGTCGGTTTTTGACGGAGTTTCTAAATCTGATTCTGGTTCTGATCCCGAGTCAGGGTCAGATTTTTCTTGAAATTTAAAGTTTACATTTATGGTTTCTGTTGGTGATTTGGGTATTTTTTCAGATATATCTAATCTCTTAAATAAAACTTCTAATCGCGTTTTAAGCGTTTGGCAAAATGTTTCTATTTCAACCTTATGCTGTGCGGTTAAAAATTTGTATACTGTACTTAAAAGAGTTGCTATTTCGTTATGCTTTAGTACTAATAACTTGATATGCTTTGTTTGAGTTGATTGTGAGGGAAGATTTGACTTGTTCAAACATTTAAATGATTTGTCAAAAACCAACTTAATTTCTTTTAGTTTTGCATTTAATTCCTCCCATTTAATCGACATTGATTTTGATTAACAAAGAATAGAAACATTCAAATAAGGGATTTATTTAGTTAATAAACATGATTAATTTTTTTTTTTTTTCGTTTTAAAATTTTGTTATAATTGGTGTAGAATTTTATAATCATAATTAATTCATAAATGCATTGCATCATATGTGCAAATTTACATACAAATTTCATAATTATTCTAAATCACATTTCCTGTATTCTTAACCAATAAAATGAAAATAAAAAGAAAGTATACTTAAATAAACGGCAGACGATGAGTCGGGTACTTTACGTTCTCAGATGCGGATTCAGATGCTGGTGTTTGATGTCCGCAAATTGCATATATGAAGTTGATAATTTTGGTGTTTTCATCCCCCATTCCCAATCGTTGGGGGGTGTTGGGCCTTCAGCTTTAAGGCACTCTCTTCTTTATACACTCGGTGTTTCTATTTGTCTTACGCGTCGGCTTAAATAGTTTTTAAAAAACGTATAAATTATCATTATTGACACTAATATTGCTAACAGTGCTATTAATTGCCATGTATTTTGTTTGCTGTTGCTATCACTTTTGTTCTGTATTTGTTGAGTTTCACTTACTTGAAAGTGTCTTTCAACGTATTTTTCGAGCTTATTTTGCTCCACCTCTTGTCCAACTTCATATCCTGATATTGCTATCAGAATTGCACTTAGCACTTTGTTCCACCAGGACATAGTAAATAATTTTTCACTTCTCTTTTTTTATATTTTACACTTTCTGTTGCTTATTGTTTTATGGATAAGTAACCACCAGTTTTCACAACATGTTTATTATTAACAAATGTTGTTCTGTTTTTATTTTATATTTTTTTTTTTTCACTCTTTTTCTCTTAAATGTCAATAAATTTTCCCGCACTGTAGATTGTAGTTACTTTTACTCCGCTATGAATTTTATTTTTTTGGTTTATCCGCTCGACGTACTAAACTCGTTTTTAGTTCTAGCCAAAGACTGGCAGGATCGCCATGTTATAGTTTTCAGTTGTTTGATTCTTTATTTGTTAAATGTGTGCACAAAACTGACTTAACAATAACAAGATAACTTATATTTATAGCTTAAATTACTAAGCCAGCGAAAGCGTTTGTAAGCTCGCTGACTAGGCGGTGTCATGAATAAGGGTAAAGAACTGCAGGTGCAATGAACTGCTAATCTAGTTCGATCAGCTTGAGTCACAACGTATTACATAGTTTTGTTAGCTCGAGTTCGGTCAGCTTGGCTCACAATGTATCGCATGTCACATTGGGCCGATGACCTACTCCAATCAGCTTGAGTCATATTGTAGCGCGATATATTTAATATTATTATCAATCGTTGAACCTTTATCCATGACAGTATCATTTTCGCAAAAAAGTGATCATTTTCTCGGGCTCATATCTTGCAAACCGTTCAGAATTTCGATTTACTCTCTGAGGCAAAGTTGTAGCTCTTGTCATAAAGAACTTGCGAATATATAAAACCAAAAAAACTTCACCTTCCAGATCAAAATCGCAAAAAACTTAAAAAAATTCGATTTTTTTTACCTTTTTTCCCGTGTTCAGGTCCATAGGTAGCAAACCGTTCAAAATTCAAAACAATCAACTACAAAAATTTACCTAAGATCTTAATAAATAAATTTCTAGAACATATAAACTTCCTGGGAATTATTCTTAACACTGTTTAGGTAGCACGCAAAAGTGAAAAAAGTGACGCGGTGAAAGTTATATAAAGTGCTACAACATAATTCGTACACAACAGTGGCAACTGACAGTTTCAGTATGCAGTGTGAAAAAATTGATTTATTTTGCTACGTTTGCGGTCATCAAACCAGAAAAAAAACATCTACAAGATTTCAGAAGGAAAAGAATCTTTTAACTAGTGAATTCAAAAGAGCATATACATTGTTTTTCGACGAAGTGGACTTGACCGGTGAAAATTGCACACCTAATACAGTGTGTCGCCAATGTTATAACAATCTCATGGCATGGTTGAGTGGAGGCAGAGGTACTATGAAGTATTGTAAGCCGGTAAACTGGATTAATCGCCCAGGTGATCATGATGCAACCAGTTGCTATGCATGCGTAAATTACACATGTCGTCTAAGTCGACATGCTGAGAAGAACAAAATTTATAAAGCAACTGCAACAGCCACACTACCAGTGCTTGCACCTGAAAATTTTGTATCACCAAGGCCGCCAACTCCAGATCGTACTACAGAATTTACAGCAATGAGTACAGCAAGTGGTGTTACTTATGAAGATCCATTTGATACCGATTATGAGCCCCAACAGGGAATAGATGGACCACAACTAATAACACAAATGGAAATGGATTTCATTGTGGCCATATTGGGATTATCGCAGCGACTTGCAATATTTTTGACAGCTTTTTTAAAACAAAGAAAACTCACACATGCTAATGTTAACTCTACGGCGTACCGCAAACGACAAGCTGAATTTCAGATGCTCTACACTCTAAATGATGACAATTCGTTCGCTTACTGCAACGATATAAAAGCTTTGGTGGTAAAAATGGGAATGAACTACATCGCTAGTGAGTGGAGATTATTTATTGATGGTTCTGTTTCAAGCTTGAAAGCAGTGTTGTTGCATGTGTCGAACCGAAAACCTTCCATTCCGCTAGCAATGGGTATCAACATGAACGAAAGCTATGAAACATTGAAAGATATAATGGAAAAAATCAAATATTACGAAAATAAATGGAAGATTTGCTGTGATTTGAAGGTCATCAACATTTTGCAAGGGATCATCGATAAGGGCGGCTTCCCAAAATTCTTTTGTTTTCTTTGTAATTCGGATTCACGCTCACCTCTGAATCAATTCCAATGTAATTCGTGGAGGCCAAGAGGAAGTGTGGATGAACAAATACAACAACATAGACTGAAGAATGCACCTTTAATTGACAATACTCAAGACATCTTGCTGCCACCGCTCCACATAAAATTGGGAAACGAAGTGGCCGTTGTAAATTGTCCAAACGCATTCGACTATTTGAAAAGCGTTTTCCCAAAGCGTAGCGATGACAAAATTAAAAAAGGTATTGTAGTAAATTTAAAACGAATTTTTGTTCACCTAATTGTACTATTTACACTATGTTAATGGTTTCTTTTCTGTCTTTATTTTTTGTTTTCATTTAACAGGCGTACTTAATGGCTTTGACATTAGAAAGCTATTCAAGAGCAACTTTGAGTCATCGCTTGATGAAAATCATTCAATGGCATAGATTTACCTTCAGCGTGTATGCACCAGAGTCTTGGGAGGGGATCGAGAAGCGGAACCGGAAGCAAGAGAATGGGTGAAAGAAATGCTGCATTATTTTGAGATAATCGGCGCATCGATGACATTAAAGCTGCATTTTCTTCATTTTCATTTTGACGATTTTATGAAACAACTCCCTACCGAATCCGATGAGCAAGGAGAACGGTTTCACCAAACCACAATGCCCATGGAAAAACGGTACAAAGGCAAAAACCTCGACGCATTGCTTGCAGAGGTATGTTGGTGGAGTCACAAGATCACCCTGTATGATGTAAATGAAGTATTTGAAGAAGAAAGAGCTGATTATGAAGGGCAGTCTGAAAGCAACGTGCCTGTGTACACCATAAGTTCTGAATCAGAGTGAGATTCGGACGATTCGGACGACGATTTGGATCCACAACTTAAGAGAGCGCGATTTGCAAGTCCAGGGCCATCAACATTATAAACATAATACGAACACTTTTTTTTAATATTTTTGTAATAGATAGCATAGTATCTCAATGTTGAAGTAAATAAAAAACAAATGAAATTAAAAAACGGTGTTAAGAATAATTCCCAGGAAGTTTATATGTTCTAGAAATTTGTTTATTAAGATCTTAGGTAAATTTTTGTAGTTGATTGTTTCCTTGAATTTTGAACGGTTTGCTACCTATGGACCTGAACACGGGAAAAAAGGTAAAAAAAAATCGAATTTTTTTAAGTTTTTTGCGATTTTGATCTGGAAGGTGAAGTTTTTTTGATTTTATATGTTCGCAATTTTTGTTCTTTATGACAAGAGCTACAACTTTGCCTCAGAGAGTAAATCGAAATTCTGAACGGTTTGCAAGGTATGAGCCCGAGAAAATGATCACTTTTTTGCGAAAATGATACCGAGGCCCCAAATCTTTGGCGGTCCATAAACAAAAAAGTGCATGTAATATGTAATAATAATACAAAAATCATAAACGTATGACACTAATATTCTATATCCAATATTCCTCATAATATTCTCTTAAATTCTCATAAATTTTAAAATGCAGGTTCTGAAACATCGAATGCCAGAAAATTTAAACACTACTGCAAACAGCATTAATGCGAACGATTGACCAAAGCAAAGCAGGTGAGGGTGTGAGCACAGAAGATAGCTTCAAGGATAATGTAAGTGGAGAGTACCTTGCAAGGGGCAACTCAAACACCACAATGAAACCCCAGAGCAACGCTTCAGCAAGCGTCAAATTAATGCACGCTGCGACGAGAACTTAAATAATTTGTTGTGTTCATAGTGCCTGTTATTGTTGTTGTTGTTGTTGTTGTTGTTGTTGTTGTTGTTGTTGGTGTTGTTATTATAATTATTTTTGTTGTTATGAATAATAACGATGTTGTTATTGTTGTTGGGGTTATTATCAAACTTCCATCAAGTGCCTCGCTTTTGTGCCAAAAAAAAAGAACCTTTACAAAAGGGGAAATTTTAAAAATGATCTGCCTCTCGTGGTAAGCACGCTGAAGCGCCCTTAATATATGCAACATTATTATAAAATATATATTTATTTATTTATTTTTTTTTTTTTTTGCATTTTTGTTTCATTTTGTATGGTCCTCGTGAATGCGTGCATGAGTGAAAAATAAAATGCAACGAAAAGTGTTGCATGCACCACAAAATAAAGGGGTAAAAAAAAGCGAGATGCCAAAATTGCGAAACGCATGCAAAAAAGTAGAAAAACCATATGAATACGCAATGTAGCTGGCTAGGGCGTCCCGAGACCCAATTCCCAAACTGAGCCACAAAAAAGGTGGATACGCGGTGGGTATTTTTTTTTCTTATGAAAAACTCGCTGCCAGTTGTTGGTTGAGAAGAGTGCGTATGGCTGCAGCAGCAAAAAGTGCGTGCTGCTGTCGTTTTTTTTTTTGCTACCCACAACTGTAGGCAGTTGTTTGGTGGGTTGCTTTATATGGAGGGGTGTGCAAAATTTTTTATTTAACTGGGTTAGTAATTAAAATTTATAGATATTGTGGCAGCAAACGTTATGAAATCCAAAATTATACTCAACAGCAACAGAAAATTTTGAAATGTGAAAAAAGACTTTTTAATCCAAATATTTGTTTTTTTTTTTTTTGTTTAATTTATGTAATTTTTGAAGGTGGGCTTGGTAATCAATTTTTTGTGCAACAAAAAATAGATACTCCATAAATAGGGTTGCTCTACATTATTTTTATTTTCCTTTTTTAATGGCTGACTGCAGTGAACGCTCGAATTTGCTGTAATTCTAAGCACTTTTTTGACATTTTCTAATTGATTTTGCAATTGACATAGATTTTTTTTGTTATTTTGGTAGATATGTCTGTGGCATCAACTAAACAGGACTTTTTTGCAACCATTTAATTAGTGCTCAAAGCTTTTTAATCGATTATGTATGGACCGAATGCAGTCAGTTATAAGCGAAAATCAATGAATGTCTGAGATGTTTATGATTGGTTGTATGATTAGTGTGGGCATGAGAACTTGTAAAAAAAGCGGAATTCCTCTCTTTAAATTCCTTACGAAAACCATTTTCTTGTTTTTCTGTGAATAGTCTCAGGCATCTGACAATTCAATAGAGTTTGATCTAATAAGAGGGCTGCCTTTTAAGTCTTGCGTCTCGGTGACGCTAAGGATTGCCATATTTTTCGACAGCTCCATTCGAAAGCATCCCAGCAAACATTATGATTCTTAAAAGAGTATTTTAAGACTCATATAAATGAGCTTTTATCCTCATAATGCGCCTTAAAAAAGACTCTTTTATGAGTACATTTTCGTAGGTTTCGGGCCTCAAAATATGATTCATAATAATGACTGCTTTATGCCTCATTTAAGACTCAAAATGTAGACTCTTTCAATACTCATATTTAATACTCTTTTAAGACTCATAATGAAGACTCTTTTATAACTCATATAAATTAGTGTTTTTGGACTCGAAATTTAGACTCTTTTAAGACTCATATTTAATACTCTTTTAAGACTCATAATAAAGACTCATAATAAAGACTTTTTTATAACTCATATAAATGAGTCTTTTTGGACTCAAAATTAAGACTATTTTAAGACTCATTTTAAATACTTTTTAAGATTCATAATAAAGACTTCAATTAAATACTTTTTTAGAACTCTTTTGAACACTTTTGATAGTCATATTTAAGAATCATGGAATGGAATCTTTAACTAATCATACTTAGGAATCTTTCAGAACTCATAGGAGCAATTGTTATCCGTTTAGGCTGATATATATTTTTTGATTCAAATTTATTTAAAATATTTATAGTTGAAAAATAAAAAAAAATGACAACAATATCTTTTTTAAACATTTCAAATAAAAAGTAATAGTAGAAAAATTTAAAGTCATTTTACAATCATATAAAAGACTTCTTTATGAGTCTTTTTATTGCGTACAAATAAAACACGCATAAAAAATACTTTTTTTAGAGTCTGATTTCTGAGCAATCATTTCACAATCATATCAAAGACTCCTTTTAGAGTCTTTTTATTGCTTACTCATAAAACACGCATAAAAAATACCCTCTTTAGAGTCTTATTTCTGAGCAATCATTTTACAATCATATAAAAGACTTCTTTATTAGTCTTTTTTATTGCGTACTCATAAAACACGCATAAAAAATACTATTTTTTGAGTCTTATTTTTGAGCAATCATTTTAGAATCATATCAAAGACTCCTTTATGAGTCTTTTTATTGGGTACTCATAAAACACGCATAAGAAATACTCTTTTTAGAGTAATTTTTTTGAGGCACTCAGAAAATGTTTGCAGGGATGACATTTTCTAGCATAAACTTACTCACAATGTTTTGATGTACATATGTGCGCTTATTGTGTTGTTTATAGTGTTTTAAAAACTGTATTTCCGCAAGAAATGGAATTAACACGTGAACATTTTCGGGTGATGATTTTAACGATTTTCGACATGGATTAAAGAGAAAAGAATGCATCGATCAACTTAGTTTGGCTTTTGATGATGAAACACTGCACTCAGCGACTGTAAAACACAGATGCAATGAGTTCGAGCGTGCTCGTCGTTTTCTGCGAGAGGAATTTCGTGAAAGCCTTCCAAGAACGGTTCTTCTAGGAGAAAACGTCGTTGCTGTGCATGAACTGTTGAAAGTAGACCGGCATGTGGCATACTGTGGGATGGAGTCATCTTTGCGCATTAATGGGACTAGAATTCATATAAAAAGACTCGTGTTGATTGGTGCAAGGAAATGCTGAAAAAATGCAGAGGGAGTATGGCGAAATACAGGGTGGCGCACGAATCGTGCTACAAAAACAAAACGTAATAACTTTTTTTTTTTGTGTGAGTAATCGGCTTATTTTTCTTTTATTTTTCAGATTAGTATTTAGATTTACTAAAATGGATGCTTGGGATACCGAAAAGAGGATTTGGGTAGTGCAGCGGTACCATACTTTACAGTCCATCATTTCCGTCCAAAGGGAATTTAGGAGGGAGTTTGGCGGCACTCCCCCGAGTAGATGGACCATTATGAGGTTGGTAAACATGTTTGCCGAATCTGGAAGCATCACACGCAGACCGTATCGAGATCCCTATGTTCGGGTGCAAGAACAATCGCGGCTGTAGCATCGTCAAATTCAGGCAAATCCACGCGTTTCGACACGAAACTTATCGGCGCAAATTGGAGTTAGCAGACGGTCAGTACAACGGATAATTCAAGATGACTTAAACTTGTTTCCATACAAACTCCAAATTACAAGCAAATTAAACCCTCTGGATTTGCCTATTCGTCTGGAATTTTGCCAAAAAATGATTCAAATGGCCGAAGAAGACAACAACTTAATAAATTGCTTGTTTATGTCTGATGAAGCCCATTTCGATCTAAACGGCAATGTAAACAAGCAAAATTGCCGTATATGGAGTGAATCTAATCCAGAAATACTCCATGAGACGGAACTGCACCCAGAACGTGTTACTGTGTGGTGCGCAGTTTCATCAAGGTGCATTGTCGGGCCATACTTCTTCGAGGAAAACGGTGTAACAGTAACCGTAAATGGGGACCGTTATTTAAACATGTTGAAGGAGTTTTTTTACCCAGAACTGCGGCGAAGACGTATCCCTTTTAACAGCATTTGGTTCCAGCAAGATGGAGCAAGTTCACATATAGCCAGACCGGTTATGGCGGAGCTCCAACGAAAATTTCCAAATAAATTAATATCCAGAAACACCACTTTCCGCTGGCCCCCAAGGTCACCTGACCTCACCGCGCCAGACTTTTAACGTAGAATACGTTATACGGGGGTGTTAATCTGGAGCACAAAATTTTGAGAAAATGTTTGTCACTTTCATTATAAGTTTTTAATACTTTATGCATGCATTGAAGAAAATTCAAGTATGGTCGTAACATATTTAATATGTCTTCTTTTGATTTGTATTTAAATAATCATATTGCTACACATAATTTTTTTGATTCTATAAGTAAATCAAAATTTAACTCCTTCAAATTTTGTATTAATTTTCATATGCTTTGTATTTTATGTATTATAACATCATGTGTAAGAGCAGTACGATTATCTGTGTGTTCATCACAGAACCAGTGTGAGAAAGAGAAGAAGTATAATGACCAAGTAGCGAACGATGTGTACATACACAACATTGATAAGCGAAGCAGAGAAACAAAATTGTGCTTACCTAGTTGGCCACGTCTTTAAGACATCCTCAATGTCTTACACCCTTATTCATAAACACATAAACACATTTTAGAGGCAGCGTAACTTTAAACGGGCTTTAAACAAGAAAACGTTATTCATAAACATTTTTCGTAGTTGTTTAAGAGCTGCGTAACTTAAACGCCGAAATTGGCGTTTAAAGGTTACGTAAATACAACCATGATTTTTGTTTGTCTTTTCTTTTAATATCAAAGACATACTCCATATGCGCCCTTTGCAGCATTTTTTTATGCGGCGGCCATTGTAAATCCATAGTAGAGATTAATTAGTAGAGATTAATTTTTGTAGAGATTTTCTATAGTTTAGACACAAACTTTACAATCATAAGCAGAAAATGAAAACATGTTTATGAATAACAATATAAGCAAGGTTGCATAGAAGCTGCGTAAAGCCTTAAACAGTGCGTAACTAAACAAGCGTTTAAAGGTTGTTTAAGGAAATCTATTGAATAAGGCTGTTAAGTACTAACGTATTCTACGTCTGACCTATGCGCCCATGTTATCTAACACAGGCTTGACCTTTTTTTTATGGGGTTATGTCAAGCAAGAGGTGTATAAAACGAAACCAAGGAATTTGACTGAATTGAAGCAGTCCATTACAACAATAATTGAGGCGATCCCGACAGCTGCCCTCCAGGCCACAATGAATAATTTTCTGATCAGGTGTCGCATATGCGTGAATGAGCATGGAGGTCATTTACGGTCTATCATTTTCGAAACCAATTAGTTAAATAAAATAAAATTGAATTATCTATACAAAAAAAGAAAAAAAAAATTAAATACATTGATTAGAAAAAAAGTTATAACGTTTTGTTCTTGTAGCACGATTCGTGCGCCACCCTGTACATCTACGATATCACGAGAATTATGGAACTATGGTTATGAGCCCGAGACAAAGCTGCAGTCCACTGGTTGAGTCTTTCAAAGTGAGCAAAACTCGTCAAAAGTTGTTCGCGGACGGAGAACATTTAAGCAAATGGTTGCCATTTTTTTCAGAAAAACTGGTCAAGTCGCAACCTTACCATTTGAGCAATCAAAGAAAAAAGTTTTTTGTAAAACTGTATAGGTAAACTGTAGGGTAATGTCTCCGGTTGTGAAAATGCTCCGTTTGTGGACACCCCAGCCTATTTTTTGACAGTTGACAGATGCTGCGAAACTGATTAATGTTAAACTTGTAGTTTGACAGCACACATAATATGAGCAAATACCAAAGCGTCAATACGCATACGGTTTCTTGTTGCGAGCAAAAAAAAAAAAAATCGTGAAAATTTTGAAGCGTTTCTAATATTTTTCATTTCCCAAGTGCGATAAATCGAAGCAAAACATCGGAAAGAGGTGAGTGTTACACTTTGTGTTGCAGTATATTTAGTGTACTTTGTGATGTGATATCAATTTCTAGTTAAATGTTTGTGTTGTGTTAATTTGCTGAACAAAAGAAAAATGGCTACCATTTCCAATTGTGGACACCCTCATGTACCCGGTTGTGGACACCCTTGTTTTATGCGTTTAAAGCGGGTGTTTGGTCAGAAAAATGTCAAATATTGTTGTTTATGTTAACGTTACAAATTTCAACAGTGTTTTTATGAATTTTTGAATAGGTTGGACATGCCGAAACCGAAAAAATCGGCCTTTTTAACAGGAATCAATTTTAATGCGTTGGTCGATGCTATTAAGCGCTGTTAAAGGGATGAGCAGTTCATTTACATTTTCTTAATTTATAATTGCATTTTACTTCATACTTTTAAGATTTAAAAGCGATTTTACAAGGGTGTCCACAACCGGGTACAAAAATTTGTTTGACTAAAAATTACCCCTTCACAAAATTGATGGTAAAATTTTCCTGATCGAATGAATTTATATGGTTACTTCAGGAAAAAGTTATCTGAGGACTCTAGCTTTCCAGTGGTGTACGTACTACTGCATAATATTGACTTGAACAAAAGTTATGAGCGAAAAATGCAAGTCCACAACCGGAGACACCCCCTACTGTAAAATATCTTTGCTACAGGGAAAAGATCGTTGAACTAATGATTTATTCCATGACTATTTTATCATTGATATCTTCGAAACAAGAGACTGAAATTCTTTGAAGCTAACTCAAAGAAAAAATCTTTGTCGTAAAGGTAAAATATTTAATATAACTATTTAATTCTTTGTGACATCAACAACTTTTCTTTGTGTTTTCGAAGATAAGCATAATTGTTTCAAAGACAAAGTCCGTAACTTTAAAGAATTTTTTCTTTAAAATCATATTTTTCTAAAAAACACACGCTTATAGTTCGCAGTTACTTTGTGGGAAATATGTACTATATAAGCAGCTATGGGCAGAGAGCGCTCTGGGAGCGATGAGTGTAAGAATTGAGAGCAAAGGCTTATGTAGCAACACAAAACGCAACAACAAATCAAAGACAAAAGACAAACACAGAAACAACAAAGAAACTTTAAATGTAGAGGTGCCCAAACCCGTATATAAGGCAATTGATAGCATTTATAATAGTGTTAAACAGCTTTGCCCCGAAATACATTCACAAAAGCAAAAGCACGAATATATCTCACATACAGCACGCCGAAAGCTTCAGTTTGAAATTCTCCGTCGAGCAGTCGACATCTATGCTGCTTGTCTGCTTATGTGCTCAGTTTTATCAGATCGTCTTCTTACACTGAATAAAATTTTATTTTATTTAATTTATGTAAAATTTAATTTTCACCAATTAACACTTAATTTAAAAATTAATAAATCAATACTTTACTTTATTTTAACACATACGTTTGTCTTTGTAATAACTTTCTATTATTTATTCATCCATCATTCTTAATTGAAATAAATAATTAAAAGAAATCAGAAGACTGCATTTATCTCATTAAATTTATACTGGTCTTTACCTAGTCGTTTCCATTCTCTTCATTTATTCTTGCTACGCTCATATCTTGTTTTATATACTTTTTCTTACTTTTATCAATTTCTCTTTTCTTAGTTATTGGTATTATTAGATTTTCTAGGTTTGGCTTTACCTTAATTTCGCTTTTACCTTATCAACCTTTGTGAATTACATAAATAAACTTGAAATACAAACTGTGTGCAATAGCAAGTCAACTTGCTTTAGTCTTTTTGCAAAATAACACGCAATTTTCTTTCAGTGAAAGCTTAAAAGCTCGCTTATGTTAAAATAAAATGAGAATGTATTTGTGGGGCAAAGCTGTTTAACACTGATTTATAATCAACACTAGATTAAAAAAGACCTTTTTCAAGAATTTTTTTAGAAAAAATTATTATAGTAGGTTTATTTTACATATTACTTTTTTAAAGAACAACATTTGAAGAATATTTAAAAAATTGTTTGTTAAAAAATAGAGAGAAATAACGGATTTATTGCTGATATCCGCAGGCACCTCGATAAAAAGTTTTTGTGCGGTGACCAGCCTACGGCACCACTGGATCATCTAAAAGCAAAAAAACAAATGCTTTCTTTAGTTTATTACTTTATCTCTCCAGTCCCGTCGAGTTTTTTTTTAATATTAAAATTTTTCAATTTTTGGCACCATTTTTAAGCCAAAATGACGATTTTTGACCAAAAAATCTACCTATTTGTTTTTGTAAGTAATTAAAAACTCGACGTCACTAGAGAGCTGCTTATATGTAGAATATGTGTACAAAATTTCAAAACGATCGTAGTAGTTTTTTCTGTAGGCTGGTCACCGGCTTTAAAAATTACATGTTTGGGAAAATCAATTTAAAATTTTGTACACTAAGCAACACTTAGTTGGAGTTACTATGCTGAATTCGAATCTGGCCTCAAAATTGCTCTATCACGTCAGGATTTCGAGATATCCTAACCAAAAAGTGCAAAAAAACCGTTTTTTCTCATTTTTGAAGTTATATAGCACGGCCGATCTTAGTTATTTTTTAAAATTAAAATTATTGATAGCATCTCAAAGGTCTTCTTCTTTAAAATAACGTTAAGTTTACTCAAATATCTTTTTTTTCGCTGAGATATCGCATTTTGAAATTTTCAAAATGCGTCAACAAAACCAAAGAATGGATTCTCCAAAATCATCGTTTGACAGTTCGAGATCTTACCGACCTTATTGGAATATTGGAAGGATCAGTTAAAACCTTGTTGAGTGACCATTTTTAGACTCAGAAAAGTGAAATCTCGATTAATGCCAAAAACGCTTTTCATGGTAAAAACAGCTTGATGTGTGTAAAACAATACTTTCCAACTATCAAGACAAAATGAAACGCATCATAACTAAAGATGAGACTTGGGTCTGTGCTTACGATCCAGAAACAGCTAATCAAGTAAAAAATCAAGGTAATTTTGACAGTTTTCTTCGATTATTGTAGTGTGGTGCATTATGAATTCCTTCCAACCAGCCAAACTGTCAGCAAAGAATACTACTTGAGTATTAAGCGTCGTTTGCGTAATGATGTGCGTCAAAATAGACTGGACTTTGCGGAGATACAATTCTTGGTTTTTGCATCACGATAATGCACCTTCTCACACTGCACTCGTAATTCCTGATGATTTCGCCAAAAACTCGACCCATATCATTCCTCAACCAACGTATTCACCTGACTTAGCACTATGTTACTTCTGGCTATTCGCTAAACTCAAGAGACCGCTCCCTGGACACCGTTTTGAACCGATAAAAGAGATATAAGCCGAAACGAAGAAGGAATTAAAGACTATACCGGAAGAGGACTTTGCAGCATGTTTTGAAAATTGAAAAATAGGTGTATTGCATCCGGAGGGGGGGGGGACTATTTTGAGGGGGACGGAATGAATTTAGAATAATAAATAAAGATTTTTTGATTTATTAACAAATTCCCGATATTTTTTGGCCCACAGTGGTAGACCAAAACATTGTAAGTACCTTTATTTTTTTTTCTTTTGGAAAATTATTGGTTATGTCGATTAGAAAAAGGGTGAAGGCAAGGATTTGAACAAAGATAAGGACCATGAATAACAAGGAGTAGAACAAAGATTTGGACATGGATTAGAGATTTTGGACACAGATTGAGAAAATATATGGAACAAGGATAAAAAAAGGAATTGGGTTATATTAACAATTTGGACAAGGTTAAGGACTAATGTTAAGAAAAATATAAGAAAGATGAGGACGATTTTAGGAAAAATGAATGCGCTGTCATATCAAAAGCTACGAGTGTGTCCACAACACAGCCAACTCCTTTTTTTATTTTGGAATAAAAAACTATAGCCGCCATTTTCGACAAAATAAAAAGGGTGTGTCAAAAGGGTCTTGTTTCAGGATTGAATGTCCGTATTAGTTAAAATACGAAATAGAAATTTTTTCGAAACAATCTTTCTTACAAGAACCAAAAAACAAAAAACGAGCACTTGAATGAATTTGCAAGGGTCCTTGCTAACTAAATACTTAGCTCGCGTATCATACACGCAAAGGCAAAAAACGTTTATAGGTAGTTTGCCGCAAACGAACTTTGTTTGTCGTGCTTGAAATCGTTATTTGCAAAGGTTTCAACCGTTGTCCTAATAATAGTCAGTTGCACGAAAAGCGTCATTAAGTTGCAGGAAATAAATTTCGTTTGTCATAAGCACGAGTTATCTTTAAATTGCAGCAAATGAAAAATTTGTTTTTCCCAACTGAAAACTTCGTTTGTTTTTCCCTTCGTTGTATAAACACAAAGCTTATAGTTCACAGTTACTTGTTGGACTTTTTGGATTTGAGGCTTTCATATGACTCTTTTTTCGCATTACCAGAAATTTATGATCATTTGCATCCTCATTTTATATGTTGGTGAACATATTATTGTAACGGTATGTTACAAAACGTAAAAACTAAAGCCAGTCCTTACTATAAAAAGCACAAACGAAAACCTTTGTATTTTTTAATTTTTTAGTTTTTTTTTGTTTGTTCTAAATTAAATAGAAAAAAAAACATAAAACTGATATCATTTCAACTGCACACATAATTAAAATGTTGTTGTTGTGTCCATATCGCATCGTTTTTGTTGTTGCTGCTGCTGCTGCTATTATGCGTGCAGTAAAAACAAAAACTCAGCCAAAAAGCAGCAACAAAAAATAAATTAAAATTTCAGCAAAAAAAACTGATGGAAGCAGGATGTGAAAAAAAGGATTTCATGCAGGAACAGAAAAACCGTAAAACAAAAAATGCCCAACTTCGAAAACATACAACCATACTTGCATGAATGTGCAATACATAAATGTATGTATATGTGTGGGTACTTATGTAAAAATATTAAATTAATTTTGTATATAAGTAGATGCATATATATGTAGGTATCGACAGCAACAACAACAACAAGAACAAAAGCGCTTTCATGGCAAGCATATAATTATCATTATAAATTCCAGTGCGTGTGCCTTTGTCGGTGCACTTGGTGTTTGTGTGTGTGAATGTTTGACTATATGGTAAATAAATGTCAAACCTTATCAATGGGTGTCACGCTGTAGGTATATTTATAAGCTTGTATGATTGTTTGTTTGTATGTATGACGGCCAGCTATGTATTTATTTGTGTCCTACCTCAATGGCTGGTTATATACAATACACACACATCCTCACATGCACATACACTTACATATAGCATGGTACATATGAAGGCAGCATATAATTATATTTGTGTATGTTTGTATGTATGTTGTGTAGGTATGTGTAGCATTGCATTGTGTTTCCGGTTGAGCCCAACCACTGCCTGCTGTCAGCTGCAAATTTATATAAATGCAATTACAGACAAACATCCACGGGTGTGAGCACACATATACACATGCAAGTCAATATACATCTCAATATATGTAGGTATATAAGTGTGTACATATATCTATACCTATGTAAGAAGCTGTATTTTTCCTACTTACATAAATACCTAAATATATACAAACACCTATAAAAACAAATTTAATGCGTAGGCTTTTAATGCATGGACAAATGTATGTTTGTGTGTGTATGTATATACTTGCTTAATTATATGTTTTTAAAGCAAAATTTTGCATTTGCCATACAAACATACATGCAAACATCCTAAAATTCACACATAAGCAACAACAAATCTTCCAGTTTTCTTTACGAAATTCTTAACATAAAATAACACATACAAACATACACACTTCCACACATGCAATCAAACACACACACACATACACTGATATTAAAATGTCAAGACATAAACCTACACCAAGAAATTCATGCTCACACATCTCCATACATTGACCGAAGGATCAAGATCTCCATATTAACATACATACATCCAAACACAGATTCATGAAAATTTCGTTATAGAAATTTAATTATTTATAATTTCATACACAAACAATTCTTTACACACACACACTTGTTCGTATGTGTGTGCGTGTACGTACAACTTTTTGTTCAATTGGTCAGTTACAGGTTTTCTCTTAAGACGTTACTTATCATGGTTACAGACAGAAAGATACACCCAGAAAATCATATGGGTTTGAATATCTGAATGAAACATCCTTTTCAATATCTATCCTGCTTAACGGTAATGATATTTAACAAACAAATATCTTAAGAAATAAAGGCTATATTTATAAAGGTCTTAAGTGTCTTAAATATCAATTTACTGAAAATAGTTTCATACTTACTTTGAGCACTTTGTACCTGAAAAAGGTACGTTGGTGGTGGGCATTTTTTTTTAATTATATGTATAATGTTTTATATTACTTATATATGTATTAAACTAGCTGGTACCCGACGCGTTGCTGTCGTAGCGGAAATGATTTCCATCTCTATCTGAATCTCAAACTCAGTTTCAATCTCAATCTCAATCTCAATCTTAATCTCGACCACAATCTCAATCTCAATCTCTATCTCTATCTCTATCTCTATCTCTATCTCTATCTCTATCTCTATCTCTATCTCTATCTCTATCTCTATCTCTATCTCTATCTCTATCTCTATCTCTATCTCTATCTCTATCTCTATCTCTATCTCTATCTCTATCTCTATCTCTATCTCTATCTCTATCTCTATCTCTATCTCTATCTCTATCTCTATCTCTATCTCTATCTCTATCTCTATCTCTATCTCTATCTCTATCTCTATCTCTATCTCTATCTCTATCTCTATCTCTATCTCTATCTCTATCTCTATCTCTATCTCTATCTCTATCTCTATCTCTATCTCTATCTCTATCTCTATCTCTATCTCTATCTCTATCTCTATCTCTATCTCTATCTCTATCTCTATCTCTATCTCTATCTCTATCTCTATCTCTATCTCTATCTCTATCTCTATCTCTATCTCTATCTCTATCTCTATCTCTATCTCTATCTCTATCTCTATCTCTATCTCTATCTCTATCTCTATCTCTATCTCTATCTCTATCTCTATCTCTATCTCTATCTCTATCTCTATCTCTATCTCTATCTCTATCTCTATCTCTATCTCTATCTCTATCTCTATCTCTATCTCTATCTCTATCTCTATCTCTATCTCTATCTCTATCTCTATCTCTATCTCTATCTCTATCTCTATCTCTATCTCTATCTCTATCTCTATCTCTATCTCTATCTCTATCTCTATCTCTATCTCTATCTCTATCTCTATCTCTATCTCTATCTCTATCTCTATCTCTATCTCTATCTCTATCTCTATCTCTATCTCTATCTCTATCTCTATCTCTATCTCTATCTCTATCTCTATCTCTATCTCTATCTCTATCTCTATCTCTATCTCTATCTCTATCTCTATTGATAACCAAATTTCGAGGCTATGCTACCTATAAATCCAAAGTTATTCGATATCGCAAATTTGGCGTGTATGGGCGGAGCCACACTCCCTTGTTCAATGACGTCTCAGTTTTCTAGTTGATGGATATCACCCAATAGTAATTCCATACTGAATTTCGTTGTTATACGACGTTTAGTTCCAAAGCTATCTGATATCAAAAATTTAAAGTGTATGGGCGGGGCCACACCCCCTTTTCCAAAGCCCATCCCAGTTTTGTAGTAGAAATATATCACCAAGTGGCAACTCCATACTGAATTTCGTTATTATACGGCATTTAGTTCCAAAGCTATTCGATATCATAAATTTGAATTGTATGGGCGGTGCCACACCCCCTTGTTCAATGCTTGCTCAATTTTGCTAGTCGAAGGACGCGACTAAATAGTACGCTCCTACCAAGTTTCATTGATGTGTGACTTATAGCTTGAAAGTTTTACCGAAAATTTGGTCTGCTGAAAAAGTGCCACGCCCCACATTCAACGCCTATAAAATTTTACCTGTGGAACGGCTTTTGTAAATTGAGGTAGAACACCGAATTCCGATGCTATGCGACCTATAACTTCAGATCTATTCACTACCGTAGGTTTGGGTTGTATGGGAGGTGCCACGCCCCCTTGTACAATGTTCCGTGAATTTTTCCCAAAACCTTCGCGGAACAATTACGAACAAACTCACAGAAGGAAGTAACCAATTTGGTCCAGTAGTTTTTAAGTTTTAAGTTGTCGAACAAACCAAGATTCATTTTTATATACATATGTATATAGATGTCACCCACGCACTCGTCCACAACACTATTGAGAAATCCTAAAATGGAAAATGTTTGTAACTGTATAAATAGTCTTGTAAGAAAAACAACGCCAAATATTATAAGAAATGGTGGTTGGTTTTCTTATAATAAAAAATATGCGTGGTGCGAGTTTTAAGTCATATTTTAACTTTTATTTTTGACCGAAAAAATAAAAGTCAAATTTTAACTGTTATTTTTGACCGAATAAATAAAAGTCAAATTTCAACTACACTGGTGAGCGTAAAGATATAGGTGCCACTATATTTCCTTGCAGATGGACTTAAGGGGTCAAAGTCCAAAAACCGAATATGAGGAATGAAAGAGAATCAAAAACTACACTTTTACATCCAACAACAACAAAACTGTATTTTGCTTAGTTTATCTTTTGAGCATTTCTTTACTTTAAACGGAGATCTAACTACAGTTTACGGTGTGCAAGAAATTTTTCTGTAAAAAATCAGTTGTTTTTTAATTAGAATTAAAAGATGGGAAAAGGAAAGTGTTTAACTGCTGTAGAAAAAGGCAAAATTTCTGCGTTTTTGCAGACCGGTCTATCAATAAGAGCAACAGCCAGCGAAATTGGTAGATCTGAAGGAGCAATACGGAATTTGTAAAAAAGATACAGTAGTTTCGACTATGTCGTAACACAAGACGTAGAATTATTCAATTCGCTTTTGATGACATCTTTTTTAAAAATATTTATTCCATACACCTGAGGATATGACCTTTAAGAGAGTGCCGGAGAGGGTTAATATGTATCACCAACCCCCATTACTTTTGCGAAAGGAACATTTTTGCCTTTGACACCTATTCCCTCCGACCACTCCTTAGGGGCGCTCCCATACAAATTTTATGCTTTTGTCGATAAAACCGGAAACTGTCCATAAATAGGTAGAAAACTTAAACAAGCAAACAAAATTTGTTCAATGCTATCAAGTTCAACAACCCATGTGTCAAAATTTCACTGTCGATAATATGCCCGGATATTTAATTGGCTGCGTTTGACATTTCAATAACAGATTCTGTTAAAAAAGCATGCCCCTCAAAATTACTCAGTATTACTGGGCTACGCGAGTCTGTTAAAAACAACATGCCCCCAAAAGTATGCTTTTTTTTAATTATAAGATTTATGTCTTCACGCTAGATGGCGCTGTCTTCGCCGTCGAAAAAACCGGAAGCCGTCGATAATAGGTAGCAAGTTTAAGCAAACAAAAACATCAAATGTTGGCTTTATATTTCATGTAATTGTGTAAAACTGATATAAGTTAGACAGTTCTAACATGAATTTTTGTCGCATTGAGGATCAAGCAGACCAACAAGTGCTAAGATCAACATTGTACGATTAGTACTTTAGGCCCACCAAAGGCTCAAAAAGTAAGGTAAATACCGACACCTGATCACTATCAACCACCCTACTTACCTCCGAGAACGACGTATTCTACGTCAAAAAGGGGATAATTACGGAGTTTACAAGAACTCAGGAAGGAAACCAAAGCTTACCCCAAGAGACAAGCAACGGATTGTGGCAACAGCGAGCAACACAATGATGACTGTCAGGGAAATAATTGCCTCTTGCGCCCTAAACGTGTCTTGTTTCACAGTTTACAGGGCTCTGAAAAGGTCTGGAGTTATTGAAAGACAGCATCTGAAAACTGCACCGAAACTGCAAGTTCGGCACAAAACTTCTTCTACTTAATAACTTTCTTTTGAATAACTATTTCCCTAGATAATATTTTCTGACGAAAAAAAGTTTGATTTGGATGGCCCTGATGGTTTTAATTGCTATTGGAGGGATCTGCGCAAAGACCCACTCTACTTTTCTACGAGAAACTTCGGTGGTTGGTCATTGATGGTTTGGGGTGAATTCTCTGCAAAAGGAACTTTGGAGCTGGCCTTCCCAAGCTGTCGCATGAACTCCGCAGAGTATGTGGACGTACTAAAAATTAATTTATTGCCCTTCTTATGGCGAAACCAGGAGATAAATTACATTTTTCAGCAAGACAATGCATCTATTCACTCCAGTAAGGAAACAAAAGGTTGGTTTCGTTCAGAAAACGATGAAGTTTTAGAGTGGCCAGCGTGTTCCCCTGACATGTACCCAATTGAAAATGTATGGGGGCATACTTTTTCATAAAATATACTCCAACAACAGGCAATACAATAGCGTTGCAGAGCTAAAATCGGCAGTAATAGCGGTTTGGGACTCCTTAGAAAGCCCAATCCTAAAAACCCTGATAAATAGTATGTCGAACCGCATTTTTTAACTTATTCAAAATTGGGGAGGTCATATGCATTATTCAAAAGTGTTTTTTATTTTAAATTTGTTTTTTTTTTAATAAAAAAGTTTTATGTTGCAATTAAAAACCACTGCGTATAACTTTATGATCACCCCATAAGGTAAAGAAATGCACAAGAGATAAACTAAGCAAAATACAGTTTCGTTGTTGTTGAATGTAAAAGTGTAGTTTTTGGTTCTCTTTCATTCCTCATATTCGGTTTTTGGACTTTGATGAAGTCCATCTACAACGAAATACATTTTATTTTTGACAAAAAAAAATAAAAGTCAAACTTTAACTTTTATTTTTGACAAAATTTTAAAATGCTTTGATTTTTGTAAAACAAAAAAAAAACTACATACACGCATAGAAATTTTTAGTTTACCGCAACTGAAAAATTCGCCAACTACACTTCGTTTACGAGTTGTATTTGCCACAAATGAATATTCAGTTCTCAACTTAAAAATATATCTTATAGTAATATATATATACCGCAAGCTATTTCGGTCATTATTATTTATTATATTAATTGTCTTTCCCCCTATGTCCATCCGTCTTCTTATGGATTGTCTCCGTCCGCTTATTAAGAAAATTACCAATTTGCTTATATACAACAGTTTGTCCA
The DNA here is from genome assembly GCA_943735915.1 of Pherbina coryleti. Classification (NCBI taxonomy): domain Eukaryota; kingdom Metazoa; phylum Arthropoda; class Insecta; order Diptera; family Sciomyzidae; genus Pherbina; species Pherbina coryleti. The sequence continues at coordinate 169,708,582 of OX030948.1, forward strand.
TAAAGTAACTCTGAATTATAAGCGTTGTGTGTATACAACGAAGGGAAAATCAAAAAAAGAAGTTGTCAGTTGGGAAAAACAAATTTTTCAATTGCTTTAATTTAAAAATCATTCGCGTATACTACAAACGAAATTAATTACCTGCATTTAAATGACGCGTTTCTCGCAACTGAACTATTGTTATGACAACTGTTGAAACGTTCGCTAATAACGATCCCAAGCACGACAAACGAAGTTCGTTTGCGGCAAGCAGGCAATAAACTTTTTTTTTTCTTTGCGTGTAGCACCAGTGGTTCTATCGTTATGGTCAGACAAACATACGCACCAACGTTTCTATACATTAAGATAGAATCGTATCAAAAAGGTGATTATGAGGTTGATATCCTCCAATAACATAGACATAGATAAAATTATATTTAAACTTTGATCTGATTTATTTAGTATTTTTAATTTTAATTTTTAGAAGAATCTTATTGTTTCTTAATAAGAATACTACTTAAGACAATATGAAAATCTTATCATTAATTCCATTTTTAACGGAATTTTGTCAATCCTTTATTTAAATATATACTTTTAATTGCCTACAGAGCCTCACAAAAGTATTTGGAATTGATAACACAGCCCGACAGACATTTTGATGCCGGAGATTTTTCAGCTGATTATAGACTAGTTTGGTTTCTTAATTTCAAATATGGACTCCGTTTTTCTCCATCAGCTCGAGTTTTTGAGTTATAGGCAAAAACATGAAAATCAGTTCTTTTTCTGATAATTTTACTATATATATTACATTGATCTACCGATTTGTATTACGATAACGAATTTCAATGAAGAAATATTAGACCTTTCAATTTTTGCACATAAAATTACAATATCTTTGACAGTTTTGAAGATATCGACGTTCAAAGTGGAAAAAATTTCACAATTTTACGTAGGCTGCTCTTTTGAAACCCTGTATCTTTGTGTGCAGACACAAAGTGTCTGAAACCAGGGACTCAAACCATAGCTGTGTAAATTTAGTTTTTTTTGTTCTCGTTCGTTTTGTTCCTACTCGCTGCAATATCAATTGAACTAAAGTGAACTAAAAGAACGAGAAACACTGAACTAGTTCACATAGTTCGTGAGTGGGAATCGTTTAATTGAACTAGTTCGTTCATGAACTACCCAAGCCAAGAATGATGAAAAATTGATTGCGCAGATCGTAAAAATAATTTTCAACGATCTGCGCATCTACGTCACTATAGACTTACGATATGGCTTTCTGTCAAGTCTTGTTCAGAATGTGAACAAATATGAAACAATGGCAAAAGAAACAAACTTGGTCTTGCGTGACGTCATGATGGTAAAAAATACTTTGTTCGTAGCTAGAAATGTCAAAATGAAAAGTAAACAACATAACGGAGCTGCGCAATGCGTAATCTATTTTTCTATCATTCTTGTACCCAAGCCCATGATACAATTATAAGGTAGGCTCATATTGGGGAGCAGGGTGCGCTAGTTGTCAAAATCAGCTTGTAATTTTTAGTTTTTCTAGTTGTTGTTGTTGCTTTTGTCGTTTGACGTTTATAGCTCCTACAGCTTTGTTGTTGCAATATTTCTCAATTGAGCAGCCATCTTTAAATGAGCTTACCTTGTAATCATGGTGTAATAATAATAAGGTGTTAGTGAATTTGACACTTCTCTCTCAAAATGATAAATTTTTTCGCCCCGCTCCTGTCAAAAACAGCTGATGGTGAATTGGAATGAAAATAAATCAGCTAACGTGCAGTCGGTCGAAGCTCAATGCCATGACCACTTCTTTTGATGGCTATTATCAGTTGAGTTATTGAACATTCTTTCATGATATTCGATATTTTCTTGAAGCAGTCGGTGTGAATGCAAGACTGTATCAGACACTTTGTGTCTGGTGGATTTGATGGCTATCACATCTTCAGACCAAGTTTTTTTTCATTTTATATACCTGTACATGAACGAGTTAACGAAACGAACTAAAAGACCAATCAAACTAAAAGACCTAACGAACTAAAAGAACGAACGAACTAAAAGAACTAACGAACTAAGAGAACAAACGAAGTAAAACATACAACGAATAAAAAGAACGAACGAACTAAAAGAACTAACGAACTAGTTCATTACTTACGATTGAACTAAAACGAGCGATCATTGTGGTGAACTAAAATGACCAAGCCTAATTGAGAGAACTTCGTACATTCTATCGTGTACATGTTTTGATTCTCGAATAAAGCTTTCGAGTCTCACCACGCGTTGTACTACGTGAACATCACTGAATTAAACCATTTATTATATAATTGAAAAAATCGTAAAAAAGCTTAGAATTTGCGAAAAAATATAAAAATCACGGCGAAGAGTTTTTGTCACAAGTAATATTCAACGATGAAACAAAAAGTACCTTTTAGGACCGGATTGTGTAAATAATGTATGGAAAAAGAAGAGTACTGAATTTGACCCAAAAAATACAAGCCCTTCTGTTAATCATGAAAGTGATAACGTTATATTATGGGGATGTATGAGTTCAAATGCAGTTGGCAACATCCAGTTCAGAACTGACAAGATGAACAATCAGCAGTTCATAAAGATTTTGAAGGACAATTTGGAAGCAAGTGCCGAAAACCTTGGGCTTTCGAGTCGTTACATATTTCAACAAGATAACTAACTTAACCCGATAGATCACTTATGGGCGGATTTGGAATGATCTATTCGAAAGCATCCTATAACATCAAAGGAACAATTAAAATGAATTTAAAAGAAGAATGGGCGAAAATTTCATCAGAAAGAAATGGATGCTCTGTACATGCCAAACCCCATAAAGGTTATTAGTCTAAAGGGCTACGACACATAATATAAAATTTTCATTATTTTACTATTATTTAAATAGTTTTGTAACCTGATATTTGGTCATTTTGTTTTTATGTGACATTCACATAGAAATATATATTTATACCTTTATTTTTTGTGCTAAATAAAAAGTGTTGATTTTTGTTAAAAAGTTTTTATAAATAGTAAGACATAAATGGACTTGAATTTAAGAAATAATAATTCCGAATACTCTTGTGAGGCACTGTATGTGGAATCCAAAGTGAACAAATCTTTTTTACAACTATGTGTTCATCTAAAATGGTATGTATACCGTTGGAAGTAATACCCAGGGATGCCTCAATCTCACAATATATAACATGACGATCAAGTATTATCAGTTCGCGCCCAGCATCAGTGTTTTGTGGCACAACAACACATTTTGGACGTCCTTTCCGAAATTCATGCTGTGATTCTTTTCATTTTTACCAAAATGAAAATTTATTTTTAGATTTTTTCATGGACCATTTGGTGCTAGTTTTGATGGATGTGGGTTCTTCTGAACATCCCAAGGGCAGAGTTGAATTACAGTATCTGCTGCAGCTGACGATATGCATTGGAGAAGTTTTTGACATCCTGACATTTTCGTAATTTTTCCTGTAATAGAAAGATATGAGGGGAACATTATTAGAAATTTACCATTAAACATCTTTTATGATTGCATTTGTAATTTCTTTGAGTGTTCATATAGAGTTTGTTTCTAAAATTCATATTTTAATGATTTCTGTTGAAAAATATTATTAAATCTAGCCAACACAAACCAAATACACACAAACATATATATACATTAAGACATGTAAAGTAAGTAGCCTAGGCTTGTGTAGCCACCAACAACGACAAAGATTTCTTGTTATTAATTTTCCATACATACTCGAAGATACATTTTCTTAATTTTTACCACCCGAGGGATTTTGTTGAGCTGAATGTATTTTGTATTGTGTATATTTTGATAATGATATATTTTGTGTCGGTACTTGTAGAGAGTGAACCAGACAAGGCTGTAAAAGTGGTACCAACTCTGGTATAAAATTATATCTATTCGTATCATAATAATTTCTTTATGCAGCTACAGAATTTAGTTGAGTTGTTTTAGTAATTTGACTGCAATGTTTTTGTAGGAACCCTAAAGATACATATTGAAATGGGAGATAGAACATTAACACTTTTTATGTTTTGTTAAATTTAAATTCCGTAAGAAGAGTACGGAATCGGCTGCTCGCGTTTGTATGTAAACGCACGATTCAAAGAGGTACACAAATAAACAAACGAACTCGCAGGCACGTACCCAACAAAGTATTTTAAACGAGCGCGTACGTTTTTGCTGAGATCTGAAAAAAACGAACACCTTCGTGGACGAGAACACAAATGAGAACTTTAATGCTCATGAAACAGCTCATGAGGGGCTGTTGGGCTATCTATGGAACTAGTTAAGTTATTGGAACATTTACGGGTTTTCTTTGACTCTTTGTATAAAAACTTATGATTATCATGCCACATCCACTCTCATAATCCACAAAACTAGTTGGGTTATTGGAATTGAGGATGCCTTGGACAAAAACATATGGATTTTTAGATAATTCGAAAAATGGTAAATAGTCCAAGTGGAATCTGAATTTTATGGACTCCTTAAATAAAAACCAATCATTATCGAATCACATTTACATGCATAATCTACGAAACTACCTGATCCTAAGTATTAAAGTAAGTCACAATGAAGAAAGTGCAGAAAATGATTTGGGTTCTTTGGTATTCCTTTGGCAACGGAGTCAACCTTCCGATAAAGAGTCGAAGTGGAATGTTACCGACAACAAACCCCTTTCTAACCATGTTCCACTCTCAATCAATTGAGACTTGTACTTAAATATAAATAAGCCCACGTCAGCTTGTGACTTGGAACTACGCTAGCTTACAAGCGAACGACACGAAGTCCCAAGTAAAGGAAAAACTTGATGTGTTCGGCAAAAAGCATGGAAAGCTTGAAATAAAAAGCAAGTATCCAATTAAATCAAGTATCCAAATAATTTAATGAGCTTGTGTGGGAAACGCTTAATCGAATTAGGACTTTTTAGGATTCTGTGGACTACTTCGACAAAAATTGATGATTTATTATTTTAAAATTGAAGATGGCGGCTATCCGCCTATGAGCCACGTAATTTTTGTATTTTTACGAAATCAGTGTTGGGGTGAACACTAGATAAAAATGGGTCACTGAATCCGAATCCAGTTCGGAACATTAAACATTATCTAACAGTTTTAGGGGGTCGCTGATTTCGAATCTGATGTCAGAATTTTAAAATTTAAGATAGTTATAGGCTTCTGACAACGGATTCGGATTCAGCGACCCATTTTTACGTAGTGTTCGCTCCAGCACAGAATTCGTAAAAATAAAAAAAATTAATTTTCAATCCTAATCATCCGTATTAAATTTTAAAATTCTCACACCAGATTTGAAATCGGCAACACCCTAAAACCGTTAGGTAATGTTGAAAACTCTAAAAACAACATATTATTAGGTGGCAGCCCTATTGTTAAAATATCATAACTTTGAAATTAGGATATCAGATTCGGATTCAGCGACCCATTTTTACCTAGTGTTCACCCCAGCACCGAATTCTTTAAATTACAAAAAAATTAGATGGCAACCCTATCCGCCATCTTTAATTTTAAAATTCTGAATCGGATTCGAAACCCTCTAAAACTGCTTTACACGAAATCTACAGAACCCTAAATGGTCTTAATATGCTTAAGTTTTTCCTACACTTCATTGAATTATTTGGATACTTGAAATAATTGGATACTTGTTTGGAGCTTACAAGTTTTTGCCGATCGTTTCAAGCCTTTCAACTTCATACCCGACAAAGTAAGTCACAACAAGTCAATTCAATAAAAAAGCAGGGATATGACTTGTATCTGTTTGCTATTTTTGTAAGCAGGCTAGAGCTTGCTTTTTCAAGTATGGATATATTCAATATTTCAAGTACTTGAAGTTGCTTGAACTTCAAGTAGGCTTGTGCAGTTCTCTGGTGTGCACCATTAGAAAAAATTTTGACAGTGTGGAACCCCTAGGAAAAGTTAAACCTTGTTCTTCTTCGTCGAAACAAAAGGTTGATTGATGTGAATATCTCACATCCATTTCAAGATTATAACAGAGGTATAGGTGGTGTAGATCGACTGGATCAGTCCATAAGCCTTTATCGAGTAAACATTAGAGTTAAAAAATGGTGGTATGTGATTTTTGCCTATCTAGTGGATATGGTGGTTTCCAAAGCTTGTCACCTGCATGTTCTTACTAGCAGGAAGAACAATCAAACATCTCTGGATCAACTTAATTTCAGGAAATCAAAAATCGCAGTCATCTTCATGATCTTCACTGAGCTCGAGCAATGGTGGACATAACCCGGAGCGGATCGTAAACCCTCTTCGATGTGTTATTTGCCCTAGTAGAAGCCGTTGGTTTTGCGCCAAATGTCCGAAAACTCTTTGTGTAGAGCGACCTTGCATTGGAAATTCATTCCAGATCCACCCGTTATATATACAGGGTGATTTTTCCAACATTTTTCCCATTTTATTTTTTTTTTTTTTTTTTTACTCTATTTTATTACATTTATAATAAAAGATCTTAAAAATATACCGTCGTTTTAATATGGGCGTTAATGATGTTGAACTCATCCCTCCCTCCACGTCCCAATGACGACGTCTTTATTTTTTTCCCATGTTTGTCATAAAGTCAAAAGATTGACCTTTTTTGTCGTACTATAACTTTAATCGTAACACCTATACTTAACGAGTTGCAATTCCATGCCATGCTGATGCATTTTCAAAAGATGCCTATATCAACTTTTTTTGAAATCTACGCGTTGTCACGTCAAAACTTCTATTTAGAAAAGAGTTCCATAATTAAGATGAAATGTTATGTAGACCAGAAAAAGTGAAATTCCTGCTTTTATTTGGTATAATTTTCATGGATTGGGCGATTGGAATTAATTTTCTTTTATTGGATATAATGGTCATATTGGTTTCTTACTGGCTTGAATATGACATGAAAAATGCTGATTGCAAAAAACAAGAAATTATTCACATCGCGCATGCTTCATGCCGCCTGAAGCGCTACCTAGCAGTCAACACACGCACTTCAGTTGAGCTGTGTCTATGCATAGACTAAAGGGTGCAAATCGGAATGATGCAAAAAACGTGTGTAGCAACCACAGTGGTTTGTGTCTAACTGAGCAGCTTAATGGCCACTGCAATGAATTAGTATAGAATGTTGCCACATAATGAAATAATGTTCTTAGTTCTCGCACTTTTTTATACTTTTTCACAATTTGAAAATTACTCTTGGCAGGGCCGTAGTATATAGAAGGAGATATTGTAACTGCTAAAATTCATTAATTTTTACTGTTTATAAAATATTAAATGAACAGAAGATAATTTTAAAAACCATAATTTCCACTGTAATATGTGAAATATATGAAATTCATATGAAATATATATGTTAAATGAATTTAAGGAAAAATTTCAAGCGATTTCAAATACGCTTTTAAATTTTAGAAGTAAAATTAAACTTTGTTCTATGCTAAATCGGAAATATCGTTTCAGAAAGAAATGTTTTTTTTTTCAAAAAATATTTTTCAAAACAAGCAAACAGGTCAAAAAATATTAAAGCAAACTTTTTAAAAACAATTGATTACATTTAAACTACAAAATAAACAATATAAGAAAAAAATATTACGATAAAAGAAAAATTTTTATAAAAATGTTTTGGTTAAGGTGATTATTGACAAATCTTTTGATCACATATTTTGACGTGACGAAGTTACGTTTTACCGCGCAGGTTTCCAAAAAAGTTGAAATGAATTTTTTCAAAATTCATCGGCGTTGTATTGAATTGTTACTCGCTGGGTATAAGAGATATGACTAAAAGAATAGTACTACCGTAAAGGTTTATTCGTTGACTTCATTACAAAAACAAAACAAAAAGTCATAAAGTCATCGGGACACGATGGGAGCTGCTGAAGCAACGCAACTGAAAATTTGTTACATGGAATTATTATTCACCGAGTATTAGTGCCAGGATTAAAAATATGATACAACAACAAAGGCCTACTCTAAGCCTTCACAATAAAATTAGACAAAAAATTTTTGACTTCATGGGGACACAGAAAAAGCAGCTCAAAGATCGAAAATGCAACATTCATGTAGCAGCGTTGCATTGAATTTTTACTCGGTGAGTATATAAGCTACGATAAATGTTGGAAAAGGAAAATGAAGGATTTATACTTGGCTTTACGACAAAAATAAAAACAAAATTCCGGCGTCACCAGATCGTGAATATAGCAGCATATGTAACAGAAATGTTATATCGTTGCATGGAATTATTACTCACTAAGGAGACGTGCTGCGGTAAATTTTGTTTTACAACAGCGAAGATGTATTATTACGCTTCCCAATTAAATTACAAAAAAAATTCTTGTCGTCATGGTTTCAGGGTGGCAACCACATAATACCGTAAAAATGCTACAACCATGAAAAAACGTTAAATGGAATTTTAACTCTGTGACTACTGGCGTAATGGTTAATTTTAAGGATCGAAAATGAAGATGATAACTTCGGATACATGATAAAATAAAAAAAAAAATGTAGGGCGTCATGATACCCCTCAGGGAACTGCCTTATGTGACGCATATGCATCACTTTTGCTGTATTTACTGTATGCAGCTAAGGCAAAGTTAATGCACCAAGAAAAAGCACAACCAATGGAGAAGCAAATAAAAAAAAGCAAAAGCAAAAGCAAAACCAACACAAACACCAGTATCAACATCAACATCAACATCAACATCAACATCAACATCAACATCAACATCAACATCAACACCAACATCAACATCAACATCAACATCAACATCAACATCAACATCAACCTCAACATCAACATCAACATCAACATCAACATCAACATCAACACCAACATCAACATCAACATCAACATCAACATCAACATCACCATCGCCATCGCCATCAACATCAACATCAACATCAACATCAACATCAACATCAACATCAACATCAACATCAACATCAACATCAACATCAACATCAACATCAACATCAACATCAACATCAACATCAACATCAACATCAACATCGACATCAACATCAACATCAACATCAGCATCAACATCAGCATCAACATCAACATCAAAATCAACATCAACATCAACATCAACATCAACCTAAACATCAACATCAACACCAACATCAACATCAACATCACCATCGCCATCGCCATCAACATCAACATCAACATCAACATCAACATCAACATCAACATCAACATCAACATCAACATCAACATCAACATCAACATCAACATCAACATCAACATCAACATCAACATCAACATCGACATCAACATTAACATCAACATCAACATCAACATCAACATCAACATTAACATCAACATCAACATCAACTTCAACATCACCATCAACATCACCATCGCCATCGCCATCAACATCAACATCAACATGAACATCAACATCAACATCACCATCGCCATCAACATCAACATCAACATCAACATCAACATCAACATCAACATCAACATCAACATCAACATCGACATCAACATCAACATCAACATCAACATCACCATCAACATCACCATCGCCATCAACATCAACATCAACATCAACATCAACATCAACATCAACATCAACATTGCCATCGCCATCAACATCAACATCAACATCAACATCAACATCAACATCAACATCAACATCAACATCAACATCAACATCAACATCAACATCAACATCAACATCAACATCAACATAAACATCAACATCAACATCAACATCAACAACAACAACAACACCAACAAGAACAACAACAACAATAACCTATTAAGTTACGATTTCATCCGTTTTTAGCAACATTGCTCACAAGCAACAAAATAACAAAATGAAACCGGACTATGAAACGGAAAAAGGACTATGACATGAATTAGGATATGGATTAGGATAAAAAGTAAGACATACCTAAAACACACCTTCCAAACTAGTAAAGGGATTCGGTATATTTGATCAAGTCAAAGATTTGGTCATAGATTAAAACAAGAATTTGGACATGAAATAGGAGTACCTATAAAGAAATACCGTCACGTCAAAACCTATGGGTGTGTCCACGACACAGCCAACTCTTTTTTCATATTTGGACTTTCTTTAGCTTTTTGAACCAAGGTTTTCAGGTGGAATACCTATTCAGTCAAGTCAGCCTTGGTTCGAAAATGGGGTGATAGATTAGTGGTAAGGAAAGGGCAATCAAGTGAAACATGTGTAGAATGTTTTAAGCGTGGTGGAAAGCCAAAGAAACATGTTAATTTGCATCAGAGGCAAGTTATAAGGCAATCTCATCCACAAACTTCTCTACCACCAACTAGGACTTCTAGCCGTAAATATTAATGAGTTTTCAATTTCAATTGATTAGAAATGAGGAAAGAAAATTGCAAATGCCTAAGGTTAAAGTGTAAGACCATCGTCTGGCCGATACTCGAACCCGAGATCTCTGGGATGGCCGTCGAATAGGATGAATAGTGGTTCTATTTCGACTTTTCAAAACCACTGACCACAACGATTAATGAACGACTGAGGTCGTTCGACTGAGATCGTTCGACTGAGATGAACGAAGAGATCGAAAGAAACTGAAAAGCTTTCGATCGACTGATCTTTAAGCAACAACATTGTAGGTGCGGTGTAGTACAGTACAGAAAGAAAAAGTGATGTGAAAGATTAAGGATATTTCAAACGACTTGAATTGGGTTAAATCGCTGATATTATTTTTACCACAACTGATTGTCGTATCGCGATAAAGAAAGCTTGATGCAAGATGTATCTTAACATTGTTTCATGCACAGCTTCAAATGTTTCTTTGCATTTGGCTCTTGCTTTAAAAGTTGGGATTTTTTTTAAAATATTGAATGACATTTCAAAATCCGAAAAATTATACTTTTAAAAATTTTGCATTCTCAAAATAAAAATTTCAGGTTTAAATTAGGTGAAAACAAAAACCTTTCAGACAACTTAAGCAAGTCAGGGAGTGTGACTTCAAAATCTTTTAAATAACAAATTTATGCCAGAGATTAACAAGCCATCCAAAATGCTTTTTTAATATTTTAAGCTTTTTTCCTTAATCACTCTACTTCGTAGACTTCGCTCTTCCTGCTCTGCCTCTCTTTTGTTGAAATACAACCTTTCGAACTTTTTCCATCTCATGGCAGCAAACACACATTAAAAAATAAAAAGAAAAATAAAAAAGAAAATTATAAAAAAAAAGAAAAACTCACGTGCTCACTCAACTAAACATGCAAAGGCACACGTTCTCAAAATCGCTTACAAATAGAAAAAAAACATTCTTCTACAAACATATAAACAAAATATGTATGCCTCAGTGTACAAAACATATACATAGATGAGTGTGTTTGTAGAAGAGAAAACAGCTGATTGCGCTTGGCAACAATTTTCCATTTCGTAAATTTAAATGCTTGTGTAACCCGGTGTTTGGATGTTTGCGGCTTTCGTTACAGCAACTACATAAGACAACAACGACACCGCTGTGACTAAAACAGCACCAACAACAACAACCAACGACAACAACAACAACGGTGTTTAGGCCAAAGCGAAAAATTAACACTTACCAGAGCAACACCCGATGAACAAGAATAAACCACCCAAGCAACCCACTCCGGCTCTCGCGCTACTCTCCGGCTGTGTTTTTTTTTTTTTGAAAATCAAAAAACTTTTGAACACCCTCGCAACGAAACATGTGACCAAAATCAGCAGCCAGCCAGTATAAATCAATGCAACATCTGTGCACGTTGCTTTCCCAAAATCTCGCTCACTCTCACCGTGTACTCTCACTCTTACTCCATCTCTCTTTTTGATACACTTGCTCACCCAGAGTTTTCCCCAAACACCGTCTATTACTCGGTCCAGTGGCAATTCATCTGGTATTGCCACCCGCTGCATTTTGTCGGCGGGTTCGATGCTCGTTGCTAGGCAAAGTCAACAAAATTTTTGGTTGTAGCCTACCGCTACCAGCTGTTTAAGTTGCAGCGCACGGCATGCTCTTGTTGTTGTACAGAAGTTTGCAGTCATGCACTACAACAACGACGACAACAACAACATCCACTCAAATAGTGAGAGTGAAAATATAACAAGATAGAAAATAAGCAAAAACAACAACAACATATTGTATAATAAAAATCAATATTATATATATTTTACAGCTGTGAGTCAAGAAAATGCTGAGAGATGAGTGAAGGGGATGAAAATTTAATGTACATATTTATGTGAGAGAAAATCTGTGATACCTTTGTATAGGTGCCAGCTTTATATATCACTAAAGTCTCTTTTCCCCAAATATGTTTTATTTGTAGAGTAATTTTTAGCCATTTTTAAAAAATTTGTATCCAGCTTTTGTGGTTGTATGTAGTCCATTCTGGTCTTACAACTAGTTCTTATGTTACTTAGAGTTTTCGTTTTTTCGTTTTGAGAGTGCGTTTTTTTTCAAAATAATAGGTACTAGGGAGTTCAAGATGCTGCCGCCTAGCAAAGAGAATACACAATTTTTTTCCAAAATTATTGTTTATTCTATCCCAAAGTCCCCTTACAGCTCGATGTACTTATTCTAATGATTTTCTTAAATTGCAATGCTCCTTCAATATTAATATTTCTCAAGATCTCTGAAATACGCTTCAGTTTCCAATTCGACCTGTTCATTCGTCGTAAATCCCCTTACGTGGAGCCATCTTTTTAAGTTTGGGAACAGATAATAGTCGCTGGAGGCCAAACATGGAGAATATGGAGGTGAGGAAGCGGTTCGAAGCATAACTCGTGCAATTTGATCATGGTTTCGAACGATTTGTGAGCTGGAACATTGTCTTGCAAACACATGATTTTGTTTCTTCTATAAATGGGGCCGTTTGTTTGCGATTTTATTCTTTAATCGGTCCAATAATTTACAGTAATAGTCGCTTTTGATTGTTTTTCCTTTTCTCAAATAGTGGATGAACAAAATGCCACTTGAATCCCAAAAAACAGATTCAACAAAACAGAGCCAAAAGTTTCATCCATGGTCAATATATTTTGCAAAAAATCAGTTCGTATTTTGTTAACGACAACGGAACCCATTTCGCCCAAATTTTCATGTAAAATTGAAACAACTGACCCACTGGATATGCCTACGTCTTTAGCTATTTAACTCATTTTCATTTTCAGTTCGTTCAATACGAAATCGTGGTATCATTTTTCATTTTTCAAATACATTCTGGAGTGGTCACTGTTTTTGGTGCTGCCTCGGCATGTTCATTTTTTGTGCTGATTCGACCTCTTTTGAACTCTGCAATCTAATATTTTGCGGCTGAATCTACAAAGCAGATCCATATATATCTGCTTTGAATATTTATCCAAAGTTCTTTAATTTAGAACACTGTAACGTCACTACTCATAGACAGATCGATCTAACATTTATGGAGTATTCATGTGAAGGTTGCCACCCGTCCAAAATCTCAAGAATTTGAAGTGTGGTGGTGTCGTCACTTAGATGTCGGAAGCATCTTGAACGCCCTTATAAATACTTCTTACAAAATATTTCTTAAACAATGTATGGGAACTTTCATCCTTTTGTATTGAGATAAGAATAAAAAACAAAGGTTACCATAATCAGATCATTTTTTAAAAGCTCCAAATAGCGAAAAAAATTAATATATGAATTTAATGAATTAGATTATACCATTATTTTCTTGTCATATTGAAATCTTACATTCAATTTCAGTCAATATGCGGCCTCAGTAACCAAATTAGTAGCATGCTCAACTGTCTCCTCAGAAGTCTCGGCTTTGAATACCGGTTAGACCATGGTACTACGCTTTAACCTTTCTTAGAATATCCTACATATGTTTAACTTCATTGCCTCGTCATTCCCGTTAATCTATCACCTCGAACCAAGAGTAGACTTGACTGAATAGGTATAACACTTGAAATCATCCTCAAAACTAAATTGAAATCACCCTTACAGTATAAGTTTGGCTTCAAAGTTGTTTTTTAATCAAAATTTTGAAAAGTTTTTAAAATCATTTATAGATTTAGTCGAGACAACATGGCACCAATTGTAAAAATATTTTTAAAATCAACAGAATTTTTTTTTTCTTGAAATAAATTTTTGCAGTAAGTAGTAACAAACAAATTTCAAAGCAAATATAACAACTCGTCTCTAACCAATGACCAAAAGCTTTGACTAATGACTAAAAATATTTATATATTAATAATCACTTTACATGAATAGTTATGCTCCCAGTTTACTGCGTAAGGGGAAAATTTACTTTGGTGCTCTGCTTGTAACGTCCATAAGGAGGTGTAGTAGGAATGAAAAGGTATATATATTCTTGATGAGCATCACCACCAGAGTCGATTAATCCATGTAAGTTTGTGAGTCCGTCTCGAAATTATATTTAACATGTAAACTTATTTTTACAAAAACGAAAATCTAGTTCAATAATAGGCCAAATTGGATGAAAACCAATCCAACTTCCCATACAAAGTGACTTTGGGTAAAAATGGTAAAATCTCTAAATATTCGACAAGCCTTAAACACTTTGAAATATTGTGCATAAGTTTTGAATCCAAATGCAAAATCTAAGTTTAAAATTTGATAAATCAAATAAAATTCAAACTTACCTTGCACAAAGTTACTATATCAAAATAATAAAATCTCTTAAATTCCGCAAAAACGGTTGATATTTTGCACATAAGCTTTGACACTTTCAGTTTGAAATCTGTTACAAACGATTGTAACCACCCACAGACCTATAATAAAACGTTCATAACTTTGTTATGTTAAACCTAACATTAACCTTAAATACGATTTTGGTGGTATTTTAACTTCGGCCAAGTCGAAGATAACAAATTCTTTATTAGTTTGAAATGATTTTTCGAAAAAAAAATTCGAGAATTTGAAACTTTCGCAATATGTAAAAAATTTCATATTTTTTTTTCCATCGATTTTCGTAATTTTTACTGAAATGTCTCCTTAAAGTGTTATTGTATGCATCGATTATTCAATATTCTTTAAAGTATCTATTGCAAAATAAACAACACTATACGAAATAATATTAAGAATAAATAATATCTCTAAATAGTTTAAGTACACCTATTTTTCTATTCAACTGAATAGCAATGAATGACGATAATTAACTAAATATATTACTAATCTTTCCTTTGACCTTCATTTCAAAAATTATTTTACATTAAAAACACAACAACGAAATAAAAATTAAGAAAAAACACAAAAGTTGAAAGTCCATTTTACACAAATCTACAATGTATTGACAACATTTTATGAATAGCTGCAAACACAGCGATCCGTCTAGAAGCCACTTCCCAATGGAAAGAGGGCACAATAGGACACTCTGACACCAGGAAACTCACTCCTCAAATACCCAAGAACATAGACTACATCACTCAAAAACTTTTATTCCACAAAAAGTTTGACGTATCAATCCCCTCCAGATACGAATGGGAGATTGGAAGCCCTCCACCAAACAATGCCACTACAATCTAAACTGATGGATCAAAACTAGATGGCAAAGTAGGGGGAGGAGTCTACTCTGAATCCCTAAACGTTAACCATGCCTTTAGGCTCCCCGACCACTGCAGTGTCTTCCAAGCGGAAGTAACTGCCATACATGAAGCAGTTACTTGGCTTCGGATGAACGAAATATTAGCAAAAGATATTTGCATTCTATCTGATAGTCAAGCCGCTTTGAAAGCCCTGGAATCTGTTGAAAAAACATCAAAAACAGTCCTAAGTTGCCGCAGATTTCTAAATGAGATGGCAAAGCAGCTCAATATATGCTGGATCCCCAGACATAGAGACTTCCAAGGTAACTGCAAAGCATCTCTTCCTAGGTAACTGGTTCTACAGTGACCTAGTGACCTAAACTCTCAAAAACTTCGGTCTACCGAATACAAAGCTTCATAAATAGCTCCAACTGGATCAGATAGAGTGGAAATAATTAACCCCTGGTATCACAACGGGCCAAACTGGCCTAAGTGTGTCTCATAAGAGACAGCCACGTTAACCTAACCTAACCTATGAATCATATTCGAGATATGGATGTATTCATTCGAAAAAGTGGTAAAAAATTGGACTACCAGAAAGCGCTACATCCTAACCGGCTATCCAGCCATATGCCCGAAATAATATTTAAAAACTAATAAAATAAAGCATAAAGTATCTCTCTAATGAAGCCAATTTTATTTTGTAAATGATGTAATCTCAGTATTTAATTTCAATTTAAAGTTCTATACCTTATATTTGCTTACTGGATTTCGAAAAAAAAAAAAACCAAATCAAACACCCATCAAGAATATTATAGTAGTCTGGCAACCCCCATAACATATTCTTAATATATGCAATATACCAAGTTCTCTTCTATTTGGGGAAAAATATCCCCAATCAGCTGTATTCGAACAGCTGACATATGCAGCCGCTCAGAGAAACTCATAGACTTCCACAGAAGAGCAACAAGCTTTTTAGCTCTTGCACTCACACCTTCTTAACCTACCTTAGCAGAGCTTTTGTTAACACGGCAGCAACATACACAACATGTATGAACTGCAGCCATCCAACAGCAACCTGTTTGCGCTAGAGTTGCCATGTCGTCATAAATATATAATAAATTTAAAATACCTTCTCTGTTATAATACGTCAATTTATTTTTGGAATATTATGCCTATAAACATAAAATAAAAACATTTGCTGTTTTCTAAACATATACTGATAAATAAATTATGAAGAGAATATGTTGGCAACAATGGAGCCGAGTTTCAAGTTTTTCAATATAAATGCTTGAGAAGATAGATAATAAACTGAAGCTTCAGTGAAAGAGAAAAAAAACTTGAAAACATTTCTAGCAATAGTAAATAAATTGAAGAAAATATTTGAAAGAGCGCTTGTTTTTCATGAAAAACCAAACAAATTAGCAGCGAGCTTTAAAGCGCTGCAAGCTTAAAGCAAAAAGAGCTTTAGAAATTAGACATATATAAATGCATAGTAATCAAATGTGATTAAATATAAACTGCGCGCAGTAAATAAGCTTAAAGCTATTTTAAAGAGCTTTAACGAGCGTAAAGCTAGAAGTCTTGAGTAGTGTATGGAAAGAATATAGTTACGATGATATTGGCTAATATAAATTTTGTCTAAAAAATTTAATTAAAGCGTGTGTAAAAAAACTTTTACATTGAGTCTAGAGAGTCGATTTGTCCGACCACGAGCATGCCGGATGCTCTTTTTTTGAAAACCAAAATGGCAGCAATCAATATATAAACCATAGAGATCACCAGCAGCGATGGGTAGGAAAAAACAAAACGTGCCATCAGAATTTTCGGCTGCGCTGCATCCTTGGCCAAAGTAGTGGAAGAGGGTATATAAAGCTCTAGGGAAGAGTTAAATTATATATTAATACAAGAAGAAATAAAAATACAAGTTGTCTATCAAACCATTAATGCTCTTCGATTCACAACGTTCACCCACATAATCGTCTGCACATTCGCACGAATAAAAGCTATGATTACCGATCGGATAGCGAAAACAGCGTCCACCATTCAAACAGAAATCGGTGAGGTACTGTCCAAAACACTCATAGGATAAAACATCACGCATGATCGTATAATAAAGATCGACGACATGATATTTGTTCGAATTACCCGCATTTTGCTCGCGTGTTGATGGAGCTGGCGTCAAATCGGTAGTGTTAAGTACAATTGGAATATTGTCCACATCAGTATCGAGAGTAACAACATCTGGCTGATCATAATGATCCGTTGTTGTACTCTCTGTGGAAACAAAATATACGATTGATGCTTTTTCAACAGCTTCTTCTATTGGAAGCTGTTGCTCAAATGGTGTATCAGTAGTTTCATCCATATTCTCAACAACTCTGATCGTACTGATTTCATCTTCTTCCTTTTCGTCCTCCGCAACATATTCCTTTAACTTTGGTGAACTGGAGACATTCTTTTTACTCTCTCCGTGTTTTATGTGAACATTGACGTCAACATGTTTATTCTTTGGGGGAAATTTTGAACGCGAAGTGGCCAAGGAAGAGGCATATTCCTGGTTCTGCTGATGCTGCTGTTGGTTTTGGTGTTGGTACTGCTGGTATCTTTGGCGTACAAATTTGAGCGTATGTTCCTCAAGTAGTAAAATTCGGCTAGAACAACAATCTGGAGTAATTCCCAATAAGAATATAACATTTAATTTAAAATTATTTTTTTATTTAGAATTTTTGTCTTTTAACTGCTCCCTCACTCTCTTACCTGTCACATAGACAATTGTTGACAGCATGAAAATTACTCGTAGCAAATTAGTAATAATTTGCATTGTGTAGGCAATTCTACCACTTAATGTGGTAGAAATAAGAATAAGCATTCAAAACGCAACGCGAATGTGTGATATGTGTAAAGATGATGATGATGAATGAATGAAGTATGTACGTAGGTTAAATCAAGGTGAAATAAACGCGAAGCTCTGTGTATAACACGTGCTTAAAAATTTTGCGCATCGATTAGCGATCGACATGATCAATTTAATTAGTAATTTTATGTATTTTTAATTAATAACAAGACGAGAAAAGATTGAGGTTAAGACACGGTATTGATGAACAGTTAAGTTTTTGAATGCATCGAAGATTAGTCTCCCGAATTTATAGCACACATTGTGGAAATTATTACATTTTATCTTATTTCATTGTTCAAGTTTTAATTAATAAACGCTCTTGATATTTAAACAAAATAACGAAGTTAACACTCGAAACCGCACGATAATTAGAAGCTAAGTTTATGACATAAACCCGTTGGTTGATCCACGACGATCAATCTTCATCAATGATTGTTACGATAGAGACTAAATTGAAGTGAATGGAAAAGTTAGGTCGTTGAGATGACAAAAGGAAGACGAAAAGTGAGGAATATTGTGAGATTGAGAAAGAGAGCAAAATGAGTTCATTGAATGACAGTTAGTGAATGAAATAAGCTGGAGTTAATAAGAAAACTTGAAAGTGATGCCAAATTTTTTGAATTCTATGCATACATTTTTTGAGTTTACTAAACTATCATTTCTTTCTTGAAATTAATGTTTTAAAAAATATTTGTTTTTTCAAATTGGTAAGTAACTTTCACATGATTTTATTTCTGGTCATTTATAAAGTTTTAGCATTTTTAAACCGCCTCGCCTTTGTCAAGTTCTGATATTAGATTCAGCGACTTCAAACTACGCATTAGTAGTAAATTTGTTAAAAATTTATAATTTTATGCAATTTTATACAATTTTCAGGACGCCATCTTTGATCCAACATATGAGAATTTTAAAATTCCGACTATAGATTTGTTATCAGCAAGTCCAAAAATCCTACATGCATCCAGCAAGAAAATTTGAGAGAAAATCTAGAAATTTCATAGTTTTTTATAAATAAATTTTTAGATCTAAAATCCATTATACTTTATAAAATTCACAATATTCTAGAATTAATAAATTTATAATTTAATTAAAGTCAAAAACAACAAATTTTTTGCTTTTAGTCATAAAAAAGGAACTTGGTTTTAGAAAAAAAAAGAAATCCTTAAGAAATTAAATGACTCCTTAAAAGCAAACACAGAAAAAAGGTTAAAATATTCCAATTAAAAAAAAACTCGCGTTTTCAGATGAGTAAGGTACTTAAAAAACCACAATTAGAAAAATATTGAACCCTAAAGTTTATAGAATAGCGTTTTTATAAATTGAATGACTTATAAATTCCATAATTTTATAAAATTTATTGTTTAAATAATGTTCTTGACAAGCTAATTTAAACAAAGTTTTTGGCTAATTAGTATTTACAAGGAACTTTACAAGAAGATTGAATATTTTTAAGTCCAATTGAACTTTGAATATGAATTCAGAGAATTTGGCTTTGGAAGACACAAATTTGATTTTTGGTATTATAGCATTTTATTAAAATTTAAGCAAAAATATTTTACAGATTACATGAACTTTTGAAAAGTTGTATAGATTTACGCTTTCAAAAGGACTTCCACTCAAATTTTGAAGAACTACAATTTTTAATACGAGTTTAAACACTCTTTATAAGTCCCATTTAGGGAGTTTTGCTTTATTGCAATTAATTTTATGTTTTCCTCTTAAGACAATCATACAAACATGTCTGGTATTGTCTTGTTTTATTTGATGGTAATTTGAGAAAAAAATATGTAAATAAATATATAAAAAAAAGAAGTAAAGCATTGTTCAAATGAAGAGCATTTCGTAATGTATAAGCTACGGATTGAGGGCCAAAGACAAAGCGTAATAGTCAAAACGGGTGTTTTGATGGCTGGTGTTGTAGTTTTTATATGTATTATGATGTAAGACCTTTAAGAATGAAACTAAATATGGCGAAAAATATTTTTGTCTGAAGTTACGAGGAAGTCATGCTTCAGGTTTTCGAATAAAAAAAAACAATTAAATGCAATTTCAAGAAGACAACGATCCAAAACTTACTTTGCGTTAAGCAAAAAAGAGTCGACGTTTCGACTCTTAAAAGACTTCGGCTATTTTACTAGAAAAATAATAAACTTACACAAAAGTTTTTCTCAGGCTTTGGTCGACTCAATACCAAAAATTTGTCGAGTAGTACTTTATAATAAGGTATATTCCACCAAGAGTCAATAAACATATTAAAAATTTTTTTGAAGCGAAGCTTTTTACGCCTCTTTCTGCGATTTGCTAGAGTGAAATCAGAAAAAAGTCACTTTTTTCCGACACCTTTTTTCTTAGAATTGATATTGTTTTTTGCTTGCATCAATTGAACCAGAAAATGTTAAATTAAAAATAATTTCTTGCCCGCTGCAGGAATTGAACCCACAACTCTCTGATCTATCGTTTGTTGGTACTTTTCTCTAACCATAACGCTAAAACCCTTTCTTTCATAACTTTGTTGATTCAGTGATAAACATTAGCTAAAGCTATGTTTCAGCAGATCATATAATCTATTACTTTAAGAAAGAATTGTGTGGTGGCTATTCTAGGACTGTGTATTGGCTAGCCAACCGACAAAAGTAGCAAACAAAACGAACTAGAGCAAAGATAACTAAATTTACCGAGCTATGGTTTGAATCTTCGGTTTGTCCATGCGAACTAAAAGACCTAACGAACTAAAAGAACGAACGAACTAAAAGAAATATTCACTAAGGATTGTGTATTAGATGTTGTTTCTACTTCCTACTAAAGGTCGTTATAAATATCGTTAAAAATAAACAACCTGTAAGTTGATTAAATTGTAACAAAATTAATGATTTTTGTATATTTATTTCCTACAACTGAACAGGGGGCTTTAAGGGAGGGCCGAAGAGGGTTAATATATATGATATATATACTTTGTTATTTTAAAGTTTTGAATTTAAAAATTATTTTAATCGAAAAAACGCTATTAAATTATCAAATCTATGAATTTGCGAAAATGCTTCGCTTCTCTCGTGTGTCCAGTGACGCACCTGTGTTTTTTTTTAATAAATATAGGCTGGGAAAGTACGGCAAAATATTAAAATAATATTCCCTTTAAATTTATTGCCTACTGGGTTTTTATGATAAACTACATATAATATATAAATATCACGAATAAATCAACCCAAATTTTTTAATGCTTACCACCGAAATTCCTACATTTTTCGTTAAAGTTTGATGTAGGTTGAAAGTAATAAGATTTTTTGTAGTGATTTCTGTGAGTGTTTTTTCTGAATATCCCGCAAAAACTTCTATGAACTCCCATTTTAATTCTTTAATTAGTTTTTTCTCTTAGTTTTTAGGTCTAAGGTACACATAAAGCACTAATATTGCAAAATATCCAAAAAGTTTTTTATCAAACGGAATAACAAGTTCACTAAATAATGAATATAAATAAAAAACTAAACCGCTATTTCGCAGTTAGATCTCATACCAAAGAGTAATTAAATTCGTGAACTTTGACCTTGAAAATCTGCGCCAATATTTACAAATCCCCTGAAAATTTGGTCTTCATCAATTGCCGTAAGAGCGTAAGCTAAAAGAGCTCAATTGCAGCGTTGATAAAATCTCTGTCATTAATAAAACAAATGGTAATGGAACACTTTTCTGTTACGAACAGTGTATAATTAACAAGACAGATGCAAGGCTGCTTGTGATCTCATTTTGTCAACCATTACTGTCAAAATAGCGAAGAAATCAAAAGACAAAAAACAAATTCTACGCCAATAAAGTCCACGCTCTCTTCCTTGCGAAGGGGCAAATATGAAATTTAGTTTCATATTCCCTAGATAGTTTGTCTATTTTTTTTAATCGATGTATTCATATTCATTTCTAGCCTTTGCTAGACCTATTTGCTGTGACCTATAAGTCTCAAGCTATAGGATGTGCCACGCCCACCATATATATTCGGCGCATATATATTCGGGAGAAGGATCCCTACTCTTTTTGATTTAAAAAAAAATTATCAAAATCGGATGAGAAACACGCGAAAAATTGGTTCTTAACTGTTCTGCCTACGATTATTTACAGTGTTGCGCAAAACAATAGCAACAATATCAGTGCGCTACTACAAAATCGTGTACCTTTTTTAATATTGGGAACACACAACTATTATTATAGGAACCAAACCACATATTCATACATCATATAAAAAAACAAATCATATTCAAATTTGGTTTTTTTTTTTTTTTTATTAAATTTAATATTAATGTGACTACATTCAATTTGTTTGAGTGCAAAACAAAAGTAACAAAACTTAAAAAATATAAAAAGAGAACAGAAGTTCCAAAAATTATTGGTAAAAGTTATTTTTTAATTATTTCCGAATATTAAAAGGGAAAATCGCAAATATCTATCACGAAACAGTTTGATATTAATAGTTCAATAGTTTGTAGATTGATCAAAAAGTATAACATCGCAAAAGACGTAACAACGGTACATTCAGGAGGGCGCTCGTGGAAGACATCGCTGCGTGATTACAGGAACATTCGTAGCGTGTTCAAGCGAAATCCATTTGCCACCTCCAAAGAGGTTGTTCGGACACTTGCTTTAGATATCCATCACAGCACTGTTCGCAGAAGATTTAAGGAGTTACAGACCGGTAAAGAAACCTTTGCCTACAGCTAAACTTCAACAAAAAAGTTGAGGTGTGATAAATTAAACAATTTTATCTGAAATTTTGACAACGAGTTGCAATTTATTGTTTTTTAGACTCAGTTTTGCAAAAGAGAACCTAAATTGGTCAGTTCAAAAATGGAAAACCGTTTTGTTTAGCGATGAATCAAAGTTCAACTTGATTAATTCAGATGAGATGTGCACGATACTGCACCGCCCAGGTCACGACATGAAACCCGAAACAGCAAAATAAATTTTTAGCACGGAGGCGATGGTATTATGGTCTGGACTTGTTTTTCCCATGATGGAGTCGGACCATTTCATAAAATCGATGGTATTATGGATCAATTTGTACATAAAGACATTTTAGAAAGCAAGATGATACCACATGCAAAGTGGAATATGCTGCATCAGTGGACGCTTCAGCACGACAACGAAACAGCTTCTGGTCGAAGGTTTTCCAATAAAACTGCACTGTATGAAGCCTTGAAACTTAAGTGGGAACAAATACCTAATACCACATATATCTAATTTAATAGAGTCGATGCCGCACAAATGTGCAGCGGTATTCAAGAATATGGGTCTTACACCAAATATTAGTTGTGTTGCTTTTGTTTTGCACTGAAACAAATTGAATGTAGTCACATTAATTTTAAATTTAATAAAAAAAAAAATAAAACCAAATTTGAATATGATTTGTTTTTATATGATGTATGAATATACGATTTGGTTCCTACAATAATTTTTGTGTATCCCCAATATTAAAAAAGATACAAGATTTTGTAGCAGCGCACTCAATTTGTGCTATTCTTTTGCGCAACACTGTATGTAAAGATTTGAATTTATGTTTTTAAAAATTTTTACATAAGGTTTTAATAAAAAAGATACAGTAGTTTCGACTATGTCGTAACACAAGACGTAGAATTATTCAATTCGCTTTTGATGACATCTATTTTAAAATATATTTAGCAAAATATTTATTACATACACCTGACCATATGACCTTTAAGAGAGTGCCGGAAAGGGTTAATATGTATGACCGACCTTCGTTACTTTTGAAAAAGGAACGTTTTTTCCTTAGGCACCTATTAACTCCTACCACTCCTTAGGGGGGCTCCCATACAAATTTTATGGTTTTTGTATATTTATTCCATAAGAGAGTGCCGAAGAGGGTTAATATGTATGACCGACCCACATTACTTTTGCAAAAGGAAGATTTTTGCCTTGACACCTATTCACTCCGACCACTCCTTAGGGGGCTCCCATACAAATTGTATGGTTTTGTCGATAAAACCGGAAACTGTCGATAAATAAGTAGTATGTTTAAGCAAGCAAAAACATCAAATGTTAGCTTTATATTTCATGTAATTGTGTAAAATTTTTATAAGTTAGAGAGTTCAAACATGAATTTTTCTCCCAGTGAGGATCCAGCAGACCAACAAGTGCTAACATCAACATAGTACGAGCAGTACTTTAGGTACACCAAAGGCTCAAAAAGTTATATAAATACCGACACTTGATCACTATCAACCGCCCTACTTACCTCCGAGAATGACGTAATCTACGTCAAAAAAAATTCCCAAAGGCAAATGGTTTGAAAAGTTAAACCCATTCGTTTTGTGTTTTTTATGTGCTAAACAAAAATTCCCATAAAATTCTGTCTTTTCCACATCTTCGCTTTTAGAATCCCAAAAACACAAAAAAAAAAGGAATTTTCACAGAACAAACTCTGCGGCAATTTACAACGATAATGAATGTTGGCAACTCTTTCCAACACTGTGTGACGATAACCAAGGATGCAGCATGTTGACTACATACAAATGCAATTTTTTGTTGTCATGCATTTGCAACATGTTGCAAAAGCTTAATTAAAGGTCACCAAATGCAACAGAGAGCACAAAGAGAGAGCGTTACTCCGGCGAATACTAAAATCAACCTATGGAAACATCTGATGAAATAGAGGAAAAAAAGAAAAAAACACAACTTAAAACATGATGCAGCTGAGTATAAAAAAATTCTGTACCTATTGGTTTATTATTTCTTGCACTAGCTTAGGCAGAAAAATCCAATAATAAAAGTAATAAAAGCGAGTTGCAGAAAGAAAAAAAAAAAAAAATTGTAAAAAGCTATGTTCACAAAATTTATCGACCGGCAGTTAACGTCGATGCTGCAGCGCTGCAACAGCAGAGCCAACGAACATTTGTGCTGTTGCAAGCAAACAAGAGGCAACAAGAAGAAACCGGCAAACGAACTGACAAACAAACAAGCAAACAAACAAACAAACAAACAAACAAACAAACAAACAAATAAACAAAGAAACCAACCAACCAACACACAAACGTGCGAACAAACAGTGAACAAAATTTATTAAAAGAGAAAAAATTAAATAAAAAAAAAAAAAAACACCATTAACAACATCAAGCAACAGCAGTTTGAACGCAACGCGCAACGTCTTTGTTCATTCGTCGTTCAGACATCAACTTGTGCGGTTCTCGAGCGGTACGCAAAGTTTCGAGTCGTGTGTGATCGCGTGCGTGAGTGTGTGTGTCATTGATTTGTTTCTTACATTTTCACACAAGCCAAGAGGACGTACGTAAAAACAAGCTTTTCGCCGCTTAGTTTTGACTTTTGGGTGGCGTTTGAGTTGTTATAGTTAATAAATTGCGTTTTCGGTGCGTCGCAGCGCTGCTCACATAAACAATGCGCGAGAGCGTGACAGTGAGGCAAGCAGCGCAGTTAACGTCGTCGTTGAAATATTAACAAAACAAAAAATAAAAAGCTCAACAAAATAAAAACAGCGGAAAACCTGTGACGCGTCAAAATTATGATAAATGAGTAAAATTAAAAAAAAAAAAATCAAAAAATAAATAAAAATAAACGAAAAAAGCCAAAGAGCTGACAAAAAAAAAGTGCAGCCTGTTCGAATCAAACAAAAATTGCAACTCTTCGAAAGCTTTGAGTTTTTGTAAACAAAAAAACAACAAATTTTGCCGCTGTCAGCAATTGACAATTGTGCTAAAATAAAAACAAGATAAATTACAAAAATAATTCATTTGCAGAAGTTGATAAGAATTTGGAATTTTTTGGCGCTGGAATTTGTGGAAATAATATAAACATCAAGTGAAAAACTAAAGGAAGTTTTTGAAAAAAAAATGATGCTTTAAATCTTATTCTAAAGTGGGTAGAAATTTTCATTGAAAAAAAATAACATAAATATAAGTATAAAAAATATAAAATATAAAATAAGCTCAAAGTTCTCAATAGTGGCTTTGTTGTTTTAACATGAAAAAAGTGTTGGAATCGCTTGGTTAATATAAATAAATAAAAAATAACAGGATCAACTTTTGACTCGCCGATAGTGTTGTTTAACTTCAAAGTAGTGATCACCGATATATTGTTATCGGTTAAAGCTATCGTAAAAAAAGGTATTTGTAATATTTTTTTTATTATTTAGTTAGTTATATTCTTATTAAAAAAAAACAAAATATGTCGAAATTCTTAACTGCGTGAAGTTAAATTCGTAAATCCGACGCTAACTTAGCAAAGACACAAACCAATGTACAAACTTCTTCCCTACACAAAGTTAAGTTCGTACTTTTTTGCAAAGTTGATACGAATTTAACTAACCTTTAACTAACCTTGTTGTGTACAAAGTTAAATTCGTACTTCTATGCAAAGTACGAATTTAACTTTGGGTACGAATTTAAATAACGACACTACACTAAGGGAAAAAAAAATTAAATTTATCCAAAAACTTTTTTAATTTATCCAAAAAGCGAGTCATTTTTGCACCAATAACGCATTTGCATAAATCGACTACGTAAATATTTAAAATTCATTTAAAAACTTTTTTAATTAAATAAAATATTAAAATATTTAAACAGAAATAATAAAAAAATATATTAAAATTATGCACGAATTTTTTAAATATCTTTTAAAAATTTACTATTTGAAAATAAAACGATCACATCTAAAGGAAATTTATATAAGAAATATTGAAATTAAAAAACAATATATTCAAATATTTCTAACGAGCTGCGTTCATTTATGCCATTAGCATGTTACTTTATTTTCTTTTTTCGTTCCATAATATTATATTATTTTTGACAGTCGGTGCAATATTATGACACCATATGTCAAAAATAGTATAAAACTATAGAACGAAAAAAGAAAATAAAGTTACCATGCTAATGGCAATAATAAAACATACTAATAAAGCAAAATATGCAGGCAAATGACAATCGGTGCGACACATTCGTGGGAAAATGTCGAGTTGTCACTCCACCCTACATAATTGAATTATTTCAGCACGCAATCGCTCGTACGTACGGCCAAATATCCCTGTTATACTACCCTTGCAACAAAAACGAAATGAGAATTATAAGAACTAAGGTTGCAACTGCAAGAAATGAACTGCATGAACAGAGTGCGATGCTGTTGCTGCTTGTCGGAATATGTGTGTACCTGTGCGATGCTGTTGCTGCTTGCTTGTATGGAATATGTGTGTACGTGTGTGGTATAAATAAAATTCAAATACGGGATAAAAACGAGTTGTAAGGAAAATATTTGATTTATCCACGTAAATATTTAAATAAAATTGATACTCAGGCGTGGATAATGTTAATATGCATTATTTCCCTTAGTGTACGAATTTAACGTTATTTGTAAGGAAATCACTTTGACATCGACTTGGAAACAGAAAATTTTAAAAGTTTATGAAACATTTTAAAAAATATTAAATTTAAAAAAAGGGGACATTACGATTTCCGGGGCGCCGCGATTTGAAGATGGGGCACGATTACGATTGCCGTGGCCCCAAGACCTGAATATGCAGTTTTGAAGAGATCATTGAGAAGATAAGATTCACCGAAGGATGTATCGATACATTGATTAGTTATCGAGTTATAGATTTAAAAAAAACAATTTACTAAAAGAAATCTGAATGTAAATTCGACTATATCTATGCTAATATTTGACCGATCACCATAATTTGGGTATCATTCGATAACAAACTTAAATATCTTCAAAATAGTTTATAAAACAAAAATTTGGTACTCAATCTAATTACACTACAGATGGTTTTTCGGCATGATACATATTTTTTTTCATAAAACCGTTATTTTCTTCAAAAAGTACGTAATAAAAGTAAGTAGAACATAACATATGGTAATAGCTCAAACATTAATCTTTCGTTTGGTGTATAACATGTTATACTTGTTTTCCTTATTTCTACCATTATTCTCATTTTTATATTAACTGTAACTAGATTAAACAGAACAATCATACGGTTTTTATTTTGCTTTTTAAACGTACAATTTTGATGTACTGTTGATAATCATCAACAACTTTCATCTTCATCACGAAGCACAGAAGAATCGCAAGCACATCGCACACCTATGTAAAATAAAAAAGAATATTCGAATCATATTAATTATGATTCGCATCGTATTCTTTTTAAATAAGAAATACGGATTCTCATTTTATTTCACCAAAAAAAAAAAAAAAAAAAAAAAAAAAACAGAAAAATTGTGCAATTTGTAAAAGGCAGAGCCATTTTTTTTATAGAAATTAGGAAAAATATCAATACATATATACTTCAGAATACAATAAACAACTTTTGATGAAAGCCTATCTGGCTCCTTTTACAGAAAAAGTACATTTTGAAAAAAAAAATTATTCAATAACTCAAAAAAAAAGTTAGGAAAAATATCAATATGTTCATCAGAATACAACAAACAACCTTTGATTATAGTCTATCTGGCTCCTTTTACAGAAAAAGTACATTATGTAAAAGGCAGAACCACTAAAAAAAAAATTATTCAATAATTCAAAATACATCGAAACTTTTACGAAGATCTTTCTTGCACCATTTACAGTATAAATGCACAATTTATAAAGCAAATCAAAAAGATTCAGCCCAATTATGAAACATTTTCCTATGATATATGATTGTACTGATCAACCTTAAATATAACATAACAGCGAAAATCGGTAAAAATAAAAGAAAAAGTATAACATGTTGTATACCAAACAAAAGGTTAATATTTTAGATTTCAATTAATTACATCTTTATTTAATCTTTATAACGCATTTTTAAGAGAAAATAACGGTTTTATGCAAAAATAAAACATGTTATGCAGAAAGACAGTCTGTAGCATGGCCGATTTACGAAAGAATATTTTTTTTTCATTTCATATTAAAAACATTTAAAATATCTTTCGAATGACACCTAAATCATTCAGATCGGACAAATATTAGCAAAGATATAACCGAATTTAAATATTGGTTCGGTTGAGTAAACATTTTTTTGAAAAATCAATATCTCGATAACTAATCGATATATCGATAAATCCTTCAGCGAATCTTATTTTCTCAAAGAGTACTTCAAAACTGCATACTCAAATCGAGGGGCCACGGAAATCGTAATCTCCCCCATATTTTAATTAGACCTTCTGAGAAAAGTGTGTATATTTTTGAAGTGAAACGCTTCTTTAGCTGCGATGAGGAGTAAAACTGATGAATCAATTCGCCGATGAAACACTTCACCGTGAAACGCTGTTTTAACGTACTTTTTAACACAGTGTTACGTAAAATTAAATCATTATAATAAAGTATGGACACAGTAGCTTTCCAATTGCATGGTTCATACATCGAGTAATAATAATATTGCCATAAAAAATTGAAGCATATGGAGCATGTCTTTGATTTTCATATTGAAAACATCAGCCTTAAACGAAAAGACAAACACTGACTGCTGCTACGTAACAGAGTTGTAATGTACTACATTTTAAAATATGTTTCAATCTTTTGAGAGCAGCAAAAGAGTACACAGTATATTTCTGTATTGCATTTTTTTTTTTCCTTATATCTTTATGTTTTTGATGCTAAAT
Source organism: Pherbina coryleti (assembly GCA_943735915.1). Lineage (NCBI taxonomy): Eukaryota > Metazoa > Arthropoda > Insecta > Diptera > Sciomyzidae > Pherbina > Pherbina coryleti. Next base: position 169,738,548 of record OX030948.1, read on the forward strand.
TCTACATATCACATAGTTTTATGATACATATTAACCCTCTCCAGCCCTCCCTTAAAGCACCCCTGTTAAGGTGTAGAGAATAAATATACAAAAATCATAAAATTTGTATGGGAGCCCCTCTAAGCAGTGTTCGGAGGGAATAGATCACTAAGGGAAAAATTGTCCTTTTGCAAAAAAGTGGTGGTCGGTCATACATATTAATCATCTTCAGCCCACCCTTAAAGCCCCATGTTCAGGTGTAGGGAATAAAAATTGACATGTGCCAGCAACAAAGCTGTGTGGTGATTTGAGTTATTTGTTTGAGGAATAAAACAAAAATAAAACTGGACAAATGATTTTTATTTTTGAGCGTAAAATAAAAATTGAGAAAAAACTTTTGTTTCTGAGCGAAACATAAAAGCGAATTAAAAAACCGACTTCAAAATCACTAAAAAGCAAAAAATAATTTCAAATAACTTTTCTCATTAATTTCTTGGTCAAATTTTAAAAGTTATTTATACACTAAGGGAAATAACGCATATTAGCATTATCCACGCCTGAGTATAAATTTTATTTAAATATTTACGTAGATAAATCAAATGTTTTCCTTACAACTCGTTTTTTTTTCCCCGTATTTGAATTCTATTTATACCACACACGTACACACATATTCCATACAAGCAAGCAGGAACAGCATCGCACTCTGTTCCTGCAGTTTATTTCTTGCAGTTGTAGGTTTCTTATAGTTCTCATTTAGTTATTGTTGCAAGGGTAATATATCATGGATGTTTGGCAGAGAAATGAAATGATGTAGTGTGGAGTGACAACTTGATATTTTCTCTGAAATATCTTGCACCGGTGATCCTTTACCTACATATTTTGCTTCTACCTACATATATTTTGTATATTACTTTTTCTTCCTCTTGTTTATACTATTTTTGACATTTGGTGCCCTAATATTACACAAACTGTCAAAAATAGTATAAATTAGAGAACGAGAAAAGTGAAGCGAGAATAAATAATATAGGCAAATGGCATTTGATGGACGCAATATGAAGAAAATAATGCCATAAAACCATTAATAACATATTCAATTTAAATATGTTGTTTTTTAAATTAAATATTTTTATATAAATTTTCTTTAAATGCGATAGTTTATTTTCATATAGTTAATATTTGAAAGATATTTAAATATATTCGTGCATAATTTTAATATATGTTTTATTAATTCTGTTTAAATATTTAAATATTTTATTTAATTAAAAAAGTATTTAAATAAATTTTAAATATTTACGTAGTCGATTTCAGTAAATGTGTAATTGGTGCAAAAATGACTAGCTTTTTGGATAAATTAAAGAAGTTTTTGGATAAATTTAATATTTTTTTCCGTTAGTGTACATAAAAGCTTTGAAGTAAAATATTCAGCTTTTTTCGAGTACTCGGGTACCCTGTTACTCTAAATCCGTAGCTCGAAAGCCTGGGTATTCGGGCGTTATCCGGGTAATTTGACAATAATTTCCCGGGTATTTCCCGGAGCTTTCGAGCTACCCGGGTAGTTTAGAATTTTTTAAACTTACTCTCTACTTTGATTTTTTTTAGAAATAAACTATAAATTTGATCGCTTTTACAATGACCATGTAAAATGACTAAACAGATTTTTCTGAACGAAAAAAAAAACGATTACAAAATGATTTTTATTTCCGACCAAAACAAAAACGGTCAAATAATAAATATTACTTTTGATTGAAAAAATAACGATCAAAAATAGTTAATAAAAAAATAATCGATCACAAATAATTGATTTAAATTGATGTCTATTTTAAACTCATGTCAAAAACGGAATTTCAGACTCACTGGCTTCACTTTGCTACATTTAAATTATTTTACATCTTTTTGTATTCGATCTTTTGATCTAAAAATTAAAAAAAAACATTTTTTCCGTCCCCGTTAATTATAGCTGGTGTATCAATAAGATGTGTAGATTTTCTTTTTGACTACGACGAAAAAAATGTTTATATGTCTCTTAAATTTCTATCGTATAAAGTAAGCACAGTGAATATAACCCCACATCGGCTTAGCTTGCAGAAGGTATTTTTTTTTTTTCGTAATTATCGATCATTCATCCGCTTTGATAATTGGAATTTGGCTAGTGTAGACCCCACTTCACATAACCCCAAAGAAGAGTAAGTCTGATGGAGTTAAATCGCAAGATCCTGATGGTAAATTGCTGTCTCCAAAACGCGGAATTATGTGACCAGAAATCTTTATGTGCATTAACCTGATTGTTTCGTGACTTGTATGGCAAGTAACACCATTCTGTAGAAAGTAGAGATCATCCTTGTCTATTCCATATTCTTTATGGAATAGTCTATTCTATATTCAAACTCCAACCACAAAAACTTGTTTATCATGCCGCAGTAGCGCACTCCATTGCCCGTAACAGCTCTTCTGTCGTAATTTTCGAAAAAGTATTTACCTCCGGCCCATAGCTAATCTGCACCAGTAACTCGTTGTGCATTGGCATCTGTTGAATAACTCGCCGGTTTTCCGATCCATAAATGCGGAAATTTTGCCTGTAAACTGTGAAAATGAGCTTCATCGGAAAATATGATTTTTTTACTGTTGGCCCACCGACTGCAGTTCTTGAGTCAATTGGTTCTTGTTTGCATCTAGAGCTAAATATTTTGTCAATATTCACCTCAGTATGAAACGGGAGAGATCGAGTTCTTGAGCATGGTGACGAATTGAGGTGCTTGGGTCGTTTTTATCACTTTCATTCACTGCGTCGATATTTTTGGTCGAACGATCGGGGCGAAGTCGCTACGGTGTCTTCACATCTTCCACTGTGCCTCAGTCTCTTGGAATTTTTTGATAATTTTGCGCACGCACGTCTCAGAAGGCCCATGGTTACAAACAAAATTTAGTAGAATTGCTCATATCATAACTTCCGTAGTAAAATTTAACGAATTCTTATCTTGTATCGTATATCTTGTTTCTTGTATCTTTTATCTTGTATCTTGTATTTTGTATCTTGTATCGTGTATCTTGTGTATTGTATCTTGCATCTTGTATATTGTATCTTGTGTCTTGCATCTTGTACCTTGTATCTTGTATCTTGTATCTTGTATATTGTATCTTGTATCTTGTATCTTGTATCTTGTATTTTGTATCTTGTATATTGTATCTTGTATCTTGTATCTTGTATCTTGTATATTGTATCGTGTATCTTGTATATTGTATCTTGTATCTTGTATCTTGTATCTTGTATCTTGTATCTTGTATCTTGTATATTGTATCTTGTATCTTGTATGCTGTATCTTGTATCTTGTATCTTTTGTCGTGTATCTTGATCTTGTGTCTTGTATCTTGTATCTTGTATCTTGTATCTTGTATTTTGGGTATTGTATCTTGTATCTTGTATCTTGTATCTTGTATTTTGGGTATTGTATCTTGTATCTTGTATCTTTTATATTGTATATTGTATATTGTATCTTGTATCTTGTATCTTGTATCTTGTATCTTGTATCTTGTATCTTGTATCTTGTATCTTGTATCTTGTATCTTGTATCTTGTGTCTTGTATCTTGTATCTTGTGTCTTGTATCTTGTATCTTGTATCTTGTATTTTGTGTATTGTATCTTGTATCTTGTATCTTGTATCTTGTATCTTGTGTCTTGTATCTTGTATCTTGTATCTTGTATTTTGTGTATTGTATCTTGTATCTTGTATCTTGTATCTTGTATCTTGTATCTTGTATATTGTTTCTTGTATCTTGTGTTTTGTGTATTGTATCTTGTATCTTGTATCTTGTATCTGGTATCTTGTAGTTTTTTGTTATAATCTTGTAAATTTAAGGTTGGAAGTCATATAACTCAGAAACTCAAATAATGAAAAAAAGGCTTACTTTTCTTTTTTTCAATTAAGCATTTATTCAATAAACCAACTGAAAATATAATCACAAATACAAAAAACGTAAAGCACCATATATTTCAAAAACTAAAGCTAATTTGGCAAAACTGTACTCAGTTGAACAAATTTAACCTCCTTTAGCTTAAAAAACTTAAGTAGAAACAGTTTTAAGATTCTTGGAATTGAAAACAAAATTATTGTCCACAAAAAGTTCTCATTTTTTAAAGGACAGTTTTAATTTTTATATTAAGGGACACTAATTGGAGTTGGAATCTTTGAATTTTTTGAGGCCTTGTCGTGTTGGACTTGAATTCATTTTTTTTAACATCACAGCCCAACACTTTTTCCCACTAACCACTCCCTCTCTCTCTCTCTCTCTCTCTCTCTTCTCTCTCTCTCTCTCTTTAACTTTTTATTAATAATTCTGATGGTCAGAACATTGAATTCAATCATCTTAGCCATGACTCAAAAGTTCAATAAGATTATATAGTAAGAAGGGTTCAAGGTCATCTGGGTTTAAGTAAAAAAATTTTAAATATCCTAATTATTTCTATTTTATTTAGAACCTCTTAAAACCTTTGGATACTTAACATTTTTCTCTTAAACATTTATAAAAAAAATTGCAATGCTTTTTAATTATTCTGAAATTATTTTCCTTAATTTCAAAGCAGATTTACAATTCTTGAGAATTTTTGTTTTTTACGTTTTTACGCGAGCTATAATTTAGAATATCTTAAAATGCGTAGAATATACCGCCAGCTATACGCATTCCATTACATTGTTACTGTGGATGTTACAGGGTTTGCATGTATAACTTCTTCTCACACCAAGAAATAATTTGCATTTCTTGAATTAATCTTATGTTGCGAAAAAAAATAAATAAAATATAACACACAAAAAGCAGCAACGGCTGCGTGTCTGCACAAACATTGCCAGCCAGCCTAGCCTGCTTGGCTGGCCTGACCCGGTATGGCTTTACCTACAGTATGAAAAAAAATTTACAAAAAAAAAAGTATATCTACAGCTTCAGCAAGCAGCCACCCACTGCTGAGCACTTCTCTGACATTGCTTTGGGAAGAACGCTTGGTGTTCCTTTGCACTCTAAGACTGCAACTATTTTTAAATTTACTTAAGTTCTAATCTAATACAAACTTGGTCTTAAATCGATCGAATTCTTCTCTTGGTAGCGGCTTTAATGCGGTTGTATGCTGGCTGAGCACATTTTAGCCGGCATTATTTATACGTGTGCAGGCAGGATGGCCCACACTGCCCCGCCATCATCCATCCGCCTTGAACGAGAAATAAACTTTTCCTTTTTGTTGTTTTTATTTTTTTATTGTTATTTTTGTGCTTATAAATTAAATGTTCTTGTTATTGTTGTTGTTGTCGTTGTTTGTGTTGTTGTAATTTTGTAACACTCACTCAATACATTTATTTGCCCTTCATACGCCTTTTTGCAGCGCTGCTTACTGAAACGTTTGTGCCTCATCCTGTCATGCTCTCGGCTCTCCTGACGTTCCAGCAAAAGAAAAACATCAGAAATCAAACAGGAATAATTTTATCTATGTATTTATGTATGTATGTTTATATCGTTAAGATATAAATAAATATATGTGCAAAGAGAAAATTGCAATTTCTGCACGCTCAGCTGTCAAATGCTGCAAATTTTTTCTACTCCTTTTTTCTACTACCTTTTTTGTAATGTCTCTTTCAGCTCTTTTTAGCTTTCTGCACACACAGCTGTCATTTTCTGCAAATTTTATCACTACCTTTTTTACTACTTTTCTACTACCTTTTCTACTACTTTTTTACTAACTTTTGCTATTACTTTTGCTCTCAGCTTTTCTCTCTACTGCTTCATTTGTCTTTCTTGCATTTTGCACTGCATGCTGTTCCCTTGATTTTTGCCCAGGCTTAATTTTTTTACAAAAATAAAGGCACGTATTACAACAAAACAAGAGGAAGAAAGGCTCAAAAAACGATAAAAACCTAAACCTGCTCTCTGTGGCAGCATCAGCAAGCTGAAGCTGAATAGTGGCCGTTAGCGGTAGAGGTGGAGGGTTGTGTAAAGCTTTACAGCCTTCAATTGAGCTCAGCACAGCGGTTTAAGCCAACAAACGAACGAATCGAAGCAACCTACGTGTTTTTTTGCACTATTTATGCCTCGGTTACATTTTTATTACAACATTCACAACAACAAGAACATTTTTACATGCACACCAAAAATTGTAGTGCCAGCGAGCGAACCTGCAGGCTGCACAGACAGACAGACAAGCGAGAACCCAGAACGAACGACAGCTAGAACCAGAAATATTTGTGTGTTGCCATTGCACTCGAGTTGCATGCCAGCTGGACAGACAGACCGACAGACACACAGACAGACAAACAATCAGTCCGAATGTCAGTCTAACTGACAGACAGTCACTTGGATAGCCAGCAACATCTACAGTTCGTTGTCTATGCCTGCCTGCCTGCATGGGGCTACATCTCTTTGCCCAGCACCCCAGCGCGACACAGAAGTCAACCGGTATTAAAAATGTTAAGGTTTTTGCTTGTTTTCTCTCCATATTGTTGTTGTTTTCTTACCTGCTTTTATTTTTGTTTTTATTTTTTGCCTTGCTTTTATTTGTTTATTTTAGCTTAAGTTCTTCTTTTATTGGCCTTAGCTTGATTTTTATTTATGCGTTACGTTTTTATCGCTTTGTACCTTTTGACATTCCGTTCCGGCGATTGACGTTTAAGAATTCCTCTTCTACTCAGTCAAATGCATGCATGCGAAAAAAAGTAAAGAAAAAAAAAACATCAAAGTACGAGTATTTCGCAGTTATTGTCACTAAATGTTGCACTATTTTTTTTTTTTTTTTGTGTTGCTGTTTTTATTTTTAACCCATTCGCTGATTGTGACTATGACTATGTTTGGGTAGGTGGGAAGAAAATTTAGCTGAAGCATTTTCAGAAACTATTTCTGAGTTCGTCAGAAATTTGTTCTCATCATTTTTTCTAAGACCTTTGCTATCGTAAAATCGTTGAAATTAACAAGATACGATTGAAATATCTGCAAATACACCTTTTAGTCCAGAATGTTAAAAAAGAATCGAAAATTTGTATTTTTTTTTCTAATAGCAAAACGGCTGATTCTCAAAAACGACTTATTACCTGACACATCTTAGTATTAAGTTTAAATAAATCATTAAAATCCTTTATAAAACGGCTTTGGGCTTTATGTACTCATCTATAAATTAATCAGAATTTTGAATCTATCGATATAGTACTCAAATTTATCGAATCATCAATAACATCAGATACTCCAAAAAAACTTTCGGTTTTGTAATAAAGCTCAGATCTCAGGATTTTTGCACATTTTTGGCTCAATGGGCGTGTTAATAACACTTACTATCTTTCTTAGTGAAAAATAATATAAAATTATAAAGTCAAATTTCAGTTTGAAATTATGTAATCTCAGTATTTTGTTTCAATTCACTTGGGTATAAGAATGAATGAGTAAAAGAACTTTTAAGTGTATCTAGATAAGTTAAGAGAGCATATGGGCATCTCCCAGTGGCACGGACGCGACATTCGCATGCTTTTACTACGTCAAAAACAAGAAAGAAACATAAAGAGATATGTATTTTAAGTGTTCTAACGCGCTGAAAGAGTACTACATTTTACAAAATTATGGGCAAGATTTAGTACAAATAAGTACAAAGTTATTAGCAATTATACAATGAAACGGACGTGACAAAAAAAGTTGTTTTGAAGCTCTTATAGAAATATACAAAATTTAGCTATTTTTGGCAACTTTTCTTTTATATATGTATATATAGGTAAATGAAGGTCAAAGGATAACATTTCTTCGTAGACTTATGATATATGAGAATTATCTCTTACCTTTTTTTGATTAGGAATTGCACGAATACGGACGCGACATCATGGACGCGACAAATTTTTCCAAGAGGAATAAAATACAGATAAAATACAAATAAAGTAATGTTTATTATAACACTCCAACTTTTAATGAAAATAAAACAAAACAACTTATATTCAAGTTACATAACAGAAACTGTAAAACTGTAAGTTAAAAATAAAGAACAATTTTTTTCTTTAATAAAAAAGCGGTTTTTCTTTTGTAATGAATAAGATTGTTGTTTTTAGAAAACTTTTATTACAGCAACAATATAATATTACTTGAATAAGCTTGAAACACAAGGAAAAAATATGGGTCTAATTCGTCAAAAGACTCAAAAAAACAACTACTTTTAAAGTAGTTTATTTCCGCCAAAAATTGAAAGAATTAAAAATTTCTTTACATTTATCAAATTAAGTTATTTAAGCTTTATTATTGGATAATAAAAAGTTTTTCTGACCAGTTTGAATTTTTCACTAGTGGTGGACCTTTTTTGGGAGATGCTCATATGTTATAGGGCGAGTATACAGATTATTGTGGACTAACTCATGAGCCGGGCTGTGCGTCTAAAGTATACTAAGAGCTATTTTTTGCTTATGCAAGTTATGAGTCACCTATGTGGGGCGGTAAGGTCTGCTCCGGGCTATATGAGAATTTTCTCTAGTCGAGTGTTATGGTGATCAGTTCATTGAACTACGGGCGTTTTAGTCAGGAGTAAGGATACCACAAAGTAGAGTACCTATGCTAAAAGAGCTCATAAGATCAAGATGGCAATCTTTGTTGGATGAAGCCAAAGCAAAAATTAAAGAGTCACCTAATGACTCACCTACCATTGCCAATATATTGCTCTTGATTAGATCCTTCATCTGTATTTGACACATATTAATGAATTTTTCATTTTCATAACCGTCATTTTGGAATCTACATCTTTAGATTTTTGACAAAAGTGCCGTTATACATTAAATTCAAGTCGAAATATTGGTTATGAACAGCTATGGGCAGAGAGCGCTCTGGTAATGTTGAGAGCAAGAATTGAGAACAAAGGCTTATGTAGCAACACAAAACGCAACAACAAACCAAAGACAAAAGACAAGCACAGAAACAACACAGAAGCTTTATATGTAGTAGTGCCCATACCCGGTTCTAAACATAGTCACACGCCTTTGTGAGCGTACGAATCGAAAAGATCCATACCCAGTTATGGGCAGAGAGCGCCTTGGGAGAGTTGAGCGCACGAATAAAGAGCGAAGGCAACACAAAACGCAACAACAAATCAAAGAAAAAAGACAAACACAGAAGCTTTAAATGTGGTGCTGCCCATACCCGTACATGCCCAGTCGGAAAGATCGTACGGTGCTTACTAAATAATTCATGTTTTCCTTTAGCTTATGGTGGTGAAATCGGGATCATGCGAAAGTAAGTATGTTGTTTGTTACATTAAGAGCACCTTACGACTTCGCTTACGATTGCAACTTCACAAGGAATGCAGCGTTAAGCCGATGTCTTCGTGTGATCATTTCCATATGAAGTTTATTTCGTCAAGTAAGAGACATGCAGCGGCATGATGACAACGGTATTTGATTAACTTTACGAAGATATGAAGTGTAGCAAAAATCAAAAGAAAAAACAAGTAAAGAACAAATGTATGCTGATCGGTGGAGTAGTAACATCATTTATGGAGTAATAAATTGATAAAATAAATTTTTGTCACATGCATTCATTTTGGCAAATATTTCATTCATTCATTTTTACCATCCAGTTATGGTTTTTAATTTCTCGTTTTCAACGTCAAATCGTAACTGGCACATAAAAAACAAAAAAAAAAAAAAAACATGAAAGAAAGTGAAAAGAGAGCGAAAAAATAAGTAAGATCCATGGCCTTACGTTCACCTTCTTTTGTACGTGAATACGTAAGCAATGCTTACAATTTCCGTTGCGAAGAAGGTTTAAATAAATTATATGCACGTCGTATATCAATACAGTACGGCTACCTTACGTTTTCATGTTAACATCCTACTTATTAAATAAAGTGCATTATTATAGAAACACGAACAATTCCCTTCACTTTATTTTAGTAAAGGAAAACGTGAGTACGTGAGTGAGTGAGGTTTTTCCCACTGGCTGCGTAATTGTACGCGCTCACAGACACAATCCTACAAACAATTTTATCGCTCTCGTTCACGAACGCGTACCCTTTGTGAGACTTTGAGAAATGAGATCATATTCCGTGTACACGTACCTAACTAAACGTACACTGAACAAAAAAAAACATTAGCTTAAAATTGAACACAATGTGTTCAAAGAATGTGTTCGTAATTTGTCTTTTTTTTCCATATGTTTTTCAAAAGCTTTAAACACATTTGCTCTTACTGTGACGAAATTTGTTGCAAGCTATTTTAAAACAAAAAATTCGTCAAATTAATAACAATTGTTGTCAATTTTAAAACATTTTTTCTCAGTGTACGTGCTCAATGATGTTACGCACATGAGACCTTCAATGAACATAAGACAGTTCGTGAGCAGCACACGGCAAGGACAGATTTCCTATCTGTCAGCGCATAAAAAAATTTAGCTCTCCGCTGAGTCACTGCAACTTTTAGTTGTCACTGGTCACATGTAGTCCTTGTAGTCACTTGTGTGAATTTCTAGGACAAAAATCTATGATTTAATACCAAATAGATTTCATTGGAATGCTATCTGGAATTAGTTGAGTCATTTTTGTGGTTCTGTTGACTTCTTGCATACAAACTCATTATTTAATATCCATTAAGTTCCTCTGTCTTAATATAATAAGGAACTATATGGGTTATTGGAACATTTTTGAAGTTTTGTAGACACTTTGGAATAAAAAATATGATTTTCAAGTCAAATAGTTGCCAATGGAATTATTAATGGATCTAGTTGGATTTATGGACATTTTTTTTTTTTGTTTTATGGTCTCTTTGTGTTAAAATTTTTTTCTCAAATGGATTCCACTTTTCTTAACCTTAAAAAAACTATTCGAATTTTTTAAGGTTTTGTGGACTCCTTGAACAAATTCCTATGATTATAATTATCAGACAAAAGGATCCACTAAGACTATTTATGGAACTAGTTGGATTATTTAATATTTTTTTGTGTTTAGTGTGCTTTTTGGATAAAAATCTGAAATTGTGATTCAAATAGGTTCCACTGTGATTGTCGATGGTGTTAAATGTATTTTTGAAATAGTGTTTTTTGGGTTTTGTGGACTCCTTGAACTAAAATCTATGACTTAAAGTCAAATAAATTCCACTATGAATATAAATATTAGAAATTATTTGAGTCATTGGTTTTTTTTTGTTTTTTTTGTCGCCTTCTTGGAAAAAAAACCAATTATTTACAGATAAATTGGTTCCACTGGAATTATATCTAGAATTAGTTGGGGTAATTTTGAAATGTTTTTTTTTGTGGTTTTTTTCAACAAAAATCTACGAATATCTGTAAATTTCATCTGTTGGATTAAAATAACTTTTTTGGTTTTAGGGGCACTTTGGATAAAAATCTGACTTTTGAACGAATAGATTTCACTGAGATTATATATGGAGCTAGTTGGTTTAATCAAATTTTTTAAGCTTAAGAAATTATCTATGGAACTATTTAGAATATTGGAATTTTTTAATTTTATGGGTTATTGGACTCCTTAAAAAAATCTGCGATTATCAGTCAAATAGGTTCCATTGAGATTGTGTATGGGACTAGTTGGATTACTGGATTATTTTTTTTTTGCTTTTTTTTTTTTTGGTTTGGTAGACTCCTTGAACTAAAATCTATGACTAATTTAATTGAAATAGACCCGACTAAGATTGGATTTATTTTAGTTTTGTGGATTCCTTGGATAAAAAACTTTGATTTTCAGATGAATAGGTCCCACTAGAATTATAAATAGAACCAGTTGAGGATTTTGTTTTGATTTTGTGGAGTCCTTCGACAAAAATCTACGAATATCTGTAAAATAGGTTCCACTGAGTATGTCAGTGGATCTAGTTAGATTAAAGCAAATTTTTCGGGTTTTGTGGACTCCTTGGATAAAAGTCCACTGCTATCAGTAAAAAATACCCTATTCTCATTATCTATGAGACAATTTGGGTCACTGTTTTTTTTTTTTTTGGATTTTGTGGACTTCTTGGTCAAAAATCTATAATTATCAGTCAAATAGGTTCCACTGGGATGATCAATGGATCTAGTTGGATTATTGAAACTGTTTTGGGTTTTGTGGACTCCTTGAATAAAAATCTACGGCTATTAGTCAAATAGACCCTATTCACATTATATATGGAACTATTTGGGTTATTGGATTTTTTTTTTATTTTGTGGACAAAACAACTATTATCAGTCAAATATGTTCCACTGAAATCATTAAGTTGAATTATAGGAACTTTTCGGGTTTTGTGGACTTCTTGGGCAAAAATCTACTATTATCAGTAAAATAGGTTCCATTGGAATGATCAATGGATCTAGTTGGATTCTAGGAATTTTTTTGGGGTTTCGTGGACTAGTGCCTTTGCTTGAGTCAGTTCTAGTTATAAGGTAATCCCATGTAAAAACTTCTCTACCACCAAATACAACTTCTAAATCGTAAATAATGTTGAATTTTAAATTTAGAAATGAGGAAAGAAATGCAGAAAGGTTAAAGCGCAGGTCCATGATCACAGCCTGATCGCGATTTGAACCCAGGTGTGGCAGTAAGGCGCGCTACCTACGCAACTAACGAGACTAGCAACTTTATGAATCCCGAAAAAACATTATCAAGAGACGTCAAATCACAACACTGTGAAGGCCAATTTATAGGTCATTAACTGAAGTTATCCGTTTATCCAAGTTGATTATTGCTTTATCGCACGTTGCCTTATCCTGATGTAGGCTTTGGTAGTTCATAAACGAACTAGTTCAATTGAACGATTCCCACTCATGAACTATGTGAACTAGTTCAGTGTTTCTCGTTCTTTTAGTTCATTTTAGTTCAATTGATTAGTGCAGCGAGTAGGAACAAAACGAACGAGTGCAAAAATAATTAAATTTACCAAGCTGTGGTTTGTGACATTGGTTTGTCCAAACGAACTTAAAGACCTAGCGAACTAAAAGAACGAATGAACTAAAAGAACTAATGAACTAAAAGAACGAACGAAATATAACATGCAACGAACAAAAATAACGAACGAACTGAAAAAACTAAATGAAGGAATTAGTTGAACTAACAATAGCGATCTTTGTGACGAACTAAAATGGCCAAGCCTATCCTGATGGTCTTTAATAATGGCTCTATAGCGCATACTGTTCACAGTAACACACTGTTAGGCCTCATTTTTGAGAAACAAACTGCGTATTTTTTGGATTCCTATGTTTCGAAAATGTGGCGTCCGTGGCGTAGTTGGTTAAAGTGCGTGGCCGCTATGTCAAAGAACCTTGGAGACCCAGGTTCGAACCCCAGCCAGCGAAAGAAAATTATTTGAATTAAAAATATTTTTCTGTACGGCCGCCACCTCTCTGCAGAGAATGGCAAACCTCAGAGAGTAATCAAAATGCTATGTAAAGCTTCTTGAGAATAAGAACATTCTGTTCATCGCCGTTCGGAGTCGGCGTTAAGCATGTAGGTCCATTTCTCGGTCAATTGTGTACAAACTTAATAACACGCACAACACAATTGATCATAAGAAGCTAGGTCAAAGTCCTTTCAAGGGCTGAAATGGCCAGTTATTTATTTTTATTTTTTTTTATGTTTCGAAAATCTCATCTGGATTATTATTTATTTTCGCCAACTGCGACAGTTTTATTATTTGACTTATCTACTGAGTCAAAAATGAGCTCAATCGCTAAACAAAATTTTTCGATAAAACATCGGATCAAAAGCGATTTGATGATGAAATTTCGATGTAAACGATGGTCATTCCGCTTCAATTCATTCTTCAAGAGCTGGATCTTGTTATCCTTCAAACAAAGATCTTTGCGAAATATTTTCCATAAAGTGAAAAGATTAAGGCCAAGATGTTATGATGTATGTTCTTGAACACTTTCCTGAGCGGATGCAATACTCTCTTCAGCATGCACTCTTCTAATGCAAAAATGTGCGATAAGGGTCAACAATTTGGCGAATAGTGGTCTTAGATAGTCGATTATGTTAGTTGTATTGTGGTACCAGATCTCTATAAGTTTGATGCACAGAACGTAAGATTCTCAATAATATCATCGGGAATAGCCCACGCATTCAGAGACTATTCGGTTATACTCTACAAAAATCAATATAATCGCTAAAAATTTGATAATTCTCGATATTATAGAAAAATATTAACTAAAAATTTGTATATATCTGTGTTTATAAACAATAACGATTTAAGTCTGATCAATGTCTTGAGAAATTTTACTTCAAAATTTTCAATCGCCATACAAGTTCAATGGAAGCTTCATTGACTATTGTGTCATAACTTTGGGTTGGTTCATGTAAGTAGCTTAAGATTTTGTGCATATGTAAAAATAAACTCAAGAAATATAGTAATATAAAAAATTCAGTTCTAACCAAAGTTGACTTAAGCGCTTTTTGCCTGTGGACAAAATATAAAATTTTTTTTTATATTTTTAATCAACTTCTAAGGTCATTGTTGGAGTTAGCGTTGCGCCACTTCGTTGTATTGTTGTCTCCATTAACTTCATGTTGAATGCCACTAATGCTTGGTCTACCAATCAAAGCTTGAAAATAAACTTTAAAGCTTTCTCTTTAAATAGCAATGTTTAAATTTCGTATTGTTTCTAGGCAAAACACCAACACATTTTCTTACATATATATACAAAGACCAGTGAGCAGTCATATTTGCTACTTTTTTATTTCTACTACACATTTTATTCCTTTATTTTTTTCGTCTTTCTTTTTTATTTTGGGTGAAGAAAAATTCTACAAAAAGAACAAAACAAATGAACAAACAAACAAGCAACGTTTTGGCTTGATGGCCGGTCTGGTTGACTGGCTTGCTTCCCAGTAATACCATGAAAACCTACTAAACCATATTAGCGAGGCACACTGTACATGTATGCATGTGCATCAGTGTGTGTGTGTGTGTTATGAATTTTTTTTTTTCAGAACTTCACACACAACACTTACCCAAAATGCTGGCACAAAACAGCTTAAATTTTCTTTAAAAACTTAAGAGAAAAAACAAAACCATCTATTTTGCAGGCTGCAAATATTAAAAATGCTCAGTAGAACTATTTTTCGCTCAGTTCTCAAATGAGAGCTTGTTTTCTGTGAGTACTGTTAAGGTGCGCTCAGTGTTTAGTGCGCATGTTCAAATCTACTACTTTTAGTTATCTGCCACTACAGAACCGGCACAGCTGAGTTCTGAGTGTAGGGCAGCTGTTTTTTGCTCATATCGAGTTTTCTTTTACTTTTTCTAGTACTTTTTCTACTACTTTTTCTACTACTATTCCTACTACTTTTTCTACTACTATTAGTTTTATGCACCTTTTACTCACAGCTGTCTCACTGCAGCTACTGCTAGCAAACAGCTTTTATTACAACAACATTTGTGCAGCCAAACTGCCGCTGCACAGCTGTTTTATTACTTCAGCCACACGGCTGACAATCAGGTGCTTCACCGCTTGTAGCAAATAAGTTGGCTCTGCGCAGCTGCTGGACAATGGAGCTTTAAGTCTAAAGCATGAGAAGGTGCTTGCAGGCAGGGTTGCAAAAGCTGCATAACTTTAATGCATCAAGTTTGTGCTCCCTGCATCCTGCTGCTGCCATTGCTGCTACTGCTGCTGCTGCTGCTGTTGGGCCATGCAGCGCCCTGCCGTTGCAGCCTTGCCTGGCCTGGTCTGGCTCGCTTGTTGGCTGAATGGCTGGCTGGCTGGTTGGCTGTCTATGCAAGACTTTCAAGTAATACCGGAAAATTTTACTTTTTTCTGTTACTGCTTTTCTGTTTGCGCTATTGTAGTTGTTGTTGTTGTATCTTGTTCTTCCTCTAGGATTTCATTTCAGCTGTGCTTGTGTGCAGCAGCAGTAGCAGCAGCACCAGGATCCAACAACCGAGCCTTCGTTGTTACGTGCGTCCAGACACTTCAGTCATTAGCTTCAGCGGCTTCGTAGCGTAAGCACGAAAAATAATCAGCGACAGTCACGCATAAAAGTAGCAAAGTAGTTTTTTTTATCGGTGTTTGAAACGCGTAAAAAATCGAAAATCACGTCAAGTTAAAAAAAAAGTTTATAAAATATATTATATAAAAACAAAAAAATAAATCTTGCTGTTAATATAAAAAGTAATGACCATTGAAATTTTTAACAAAACTTGTTATAAATTTATTTTTAAATTTTTTTTTTCTTCTGACTATTTGGCCAGCAGAAACTTGTAATTCTTTCATGCTTTAAAGTCACTCGACAAACCGGCTTGAAAAGCGTCTCAAAGCGTTTTAATTTTTTTTTGTTTTTTTTACTCATTTAAAAGATTTTTTTTGTCTAGTCAGTCGTTGCCGCCGCCGCCACCGCCACTGCTCTTTGTGATCACCCATTGTTGTTGTTGTTGCTGTTGTTGTTGCTAGTTTTTCTAAAAAGTTGTTAAACCTCTTTTCTTTTATGGTTTTTTGTTGTTGTTGTGGTTGCTTTACTTATTGTTTGTTACGTCTTTTTCCTAGCTTTAAAGTTTGTTTAATTTTTTTTTTTCTTTCTTAATTTTTGTTCATTTTTTGACTTGTTCCCTAATTTTTCTTTGCTGTTTCTCTAGCTTTTGCTGCTTTTTTCTTTTTGAATTTGTGTGGGTTTCTGTTACTTAAGCGGGCGACTCCAAGTTTTTGTTTGAAGTGCGTGAGTTTTAAATGAACTTTGCGTTAAGTAGAAAAAATTGAAAAAAAAAACAATATAAAAATAAAGTTACTCAAAAAAGTGGCCACAAGATAATTGCCAAGCAACAGCAAATTTTTTGGCTAAAATAAAATTTTTGAATTTTCCCAAAAACCGGCTTGAGCAGAAAATAATTTTTATTTTTGACCTAAACGTGAAGTTAACGAAGTTGGTTAAATTATTTCGAAGAATAGCAGAGGGAGCTTATAAAGTTATTAAGCTATAAATAAATTAAGCTTTTTAATTTTATTAAAATTTCTAACTTTTCCAAATATTTTCTCAATTTTTTGGTTGTAAGCAAGAAATTCTTACGAAGTTGTGGGTAAAGCCCAAAAGTATGCTAAGTTACTTCTACCTTTTAAGTCTTAAACAGACTTATGCAGGTGTATTTAAATGGTTAAAAAATAAATTTATCTCAATTTTTTTTTTCTTTTTTTCATTTTTTTGAAAAATGTTTTTAATTCAGCCCAAAATTTTATCAAAACATAATTTTTTTAATAGTTTTTTCTTTAAAGCTGGCAATTGAGTGTTAAGAAGGGCCCAAAAAGGCTAAAAGCTAATAGATCTGAAAGCTTAAAGAGAAATAATTAAAAGTGTAAAATCACACTGGAAATATATGCAAAAGTTTTTTTGTTTATCTCTTAAGCATTCTAAACAATTTAATTAAAGCTAATTGAATTGAACGCCCAAAAGTATGCAAACCTTATTTATATATTTTTAAATGATCATCATTTTTGGAAAAATGTATGTGAATTTGGTCTCTTTTTTTTGTTGTAATATTTATTATTTTAGAAAAGCTTAGTAAAAATGATAATAAAAGCCTAAAAGTTGACTTTAGTTTCTAGGCCTTAATTTCTAAAACTAAAAAAAAAATAAATATTTAAATTATTGGAAAAACATATCTATTATTATTATAGTTCTTCAAGGAATTAAAAACAAATTTTGTTTTTATATTCGTGAGTATAAATAATTATGAAAAACACATCAGTGACTAACCAAGCCGAAAAGTATGCAAAAGAATTTATTTCTTTTTTTATTTAATTTAGCCAGCTTTAATACAATTCATTGAATTCAAGTGCTTTAAAATGGAAAACTAAAATCTGCGTAATATTTATGACATTAATATTCAGCAGTTAGAAAATATTTAAAAAGTGATGAGTTTAAAGTGTGCCCGAAAAGTATGCAATAGATTTTTTATTCATATTCAATTTTGCCAGTTTTAATACGATTTATTTAATTCTATTGTAATGAAATGGTAAATCGAAGACTGCTTTATTTTTATATTCAGCAGTTTTTGGAAATATTAAAAAAGTTATGTGTCCAAAGTGTGTAAAGCCTACATGCAGGCTCTAATATTTAGAATATATTGTGAAGAAAGCTTGCAGATAAGTAAATAAAACTATAAAATCACATTGAAGAACCAGAAAAAAGAAAATTCTGAATTTCTAAACAGTTTAAGGCAAAATTTATTTAAGTGATCCAAAAAGTATGCAAACAATTTGTTTATCGTGGTGGCTTCGAAAAAGTTTAGATAATTTCTTTTTTATAGTTTTTTGTAGTAGTCCTAAGCATTTTAAAAAATATTATAAAAGAAATGATAAAAGCCTTAAGGCGGTCTTCTCATTCAAAACCCGTTTTTTGGACCCTTTTTAAAAAAATTCTTATTTGAAAACGCAAAGAATAATTAAAAACTTTTTTATTTATTGTATTACAAAAGGTTCAAAGTAAACAAAAAAATTTTTTTTGCCTCGAAACGTGGGCTGTTCAAAAAGTAATGAGACTTCAAAGTTGGTGGTGAAAAAAAAGGTGTCGTCACGGCGGCCACGATTCCGGGTCTCCGGAGCGTCCGAAATGAAAAAAAAAAGGGGTTATAATCAGTATAGATGTAATTTTCGGGTGAACCTCAAACTTAATTTTGTGATTTTTTTTGACAAAATGGCGGCCATTCAAAAAAAAAATTTCAATTTCGGGTTTTTTTTTATAGTTTAGTGTAAAAAAAAATAGTAAAAAATTTTTTCAAATTATGGTCGAGGTTCACCCGAGAATGGTGACAATTCTGCGTCGATTCCACTTTGTTTCATGAAAATCGGTTCAGTTGAACTGGAGATATCATGGCCGCCAGTTCGAAAAACGTGGGTTCGAGCGTTTAAAGTTTGAAGTAAAGTTTGAAATAGCTCATTTTGACGAAGACCTTGCTTCACAAAAAAGGCTGTATCTTCTAAAGTATTTCGAATTTCTAAAAATCCCTTTAGGGGCATATTCACAACTACCCAAGCTATAAATAAATGCAAAAAACAAAAGTCGAAAAAAAAAAGTTGCTCAATGAGAAGACCGCCTTAAAGTTGGCTTAAGTTCCTTGGCCTAAATTTCTGAAAAACCCACAAAAATATTTAATAAAATTTTTAAAAAAGCAATTAAAAAACGAGTTCAAATATTTTATAATCGCAAATATTATCGGTTCTTCAAAAATTTTCTAAAGTATAATTTAAGCCAAAAAGTATACAACAAATTTTTTTCGTATTCAATTTGACCAGCTTTAAAACGATTTAATATTCGGCACTTTTTGGAAATATTGGAAAAGTTGCAAAATTTGGAAAGTGTGTAAGGCCTATAAGTAGACTCTAATATTTAGACATTACTGTATGGAAAGCTAACAGAGAAGTAAATAAAACTATAAAATCATTTTGGAAAAAAAAATTTTCAAAATTTTTGCGATTTTTAAAAATTTTATGGAATTTTATCCAAAAAGTATGCAAAAAAGTTTTATAAATTTCTAGTTAGACAATTTTCAATAATTTTATTTGATTTTTGTTTTTGTTTTATAATAACCAAATATGTAACCAATAACAAAGTTTAAAATAATAAAGTGACGAGAAAAGCCAAAAAATAGGCTATAAAAACACAAATTGACTGAAAAAGCTAATAAAATGTCTAAGAAGGCTGAAATGTATTCTAAGTAAAAGTACTGCAGAATACTTTTACTGAAAATTATGATGAATTTTTAAGGTTTTGAGAAAAGCTCTGAAGTAGACTTAATTATTTAAGCTTATTTAACCTAAAAGCTTAAAAAGTACTTCATAAAACATATTTAATTAACAATTTATTAAAAATAATATTGAAAAACGCCGCATAAAGTTGTTTCTTCTTTAAGAAAAATGTTGCTTAATTTTTTGAGAGCTTTACAAAACTTAAACGAAGCAAAGCCCAGAAGAATGCAGCATATTTTTATTTTTATATTTTAACTAGCTGATACCCGACGCGTTGCTGTCGTAGTGGAAATGATTTCTATCTCTATCTCTATCTCTATCTCTATCTCTATCTCTATCTCTATCTCTATCTCTATCTCTATCTCTATCTCTATCTCTATCTCTATCTCTATCTCTATCTCTATCTCTATCTCTATCTCTATCTCTATCTCTATCTCTATCTCTATCTCTATCTCTATCTCTATCTCTATCTCTATCTCTATCTCTATCTCTATCTCTATCTCTATCTCTATCTCTATCTCTATCTCTATCTCTATCTCTATCTCTATCTCTATCTCTATCTCTATCTCTATCTCTATCTCTATCTCTATCTCTATCTCTATCTCTATCTATATCTCTATCTCTATCTCCATCTCTATCTCTATCTCTATCTCTATCTCTATCTCTATATCTATATCTATCTCTATCTCTATCTCTATCTCTATCTCTATCTCTATCTCTATCTCTATCTCTATCTCTATCTCTATCTCTATCTCTATCTCTATCTCTATCTCTATCTCTATCTCTATCTCTATCTCTATCTCTATCTCTATCTCTATCTCTATCTCTATCTCTATCTCTATCTCTATCTCTATCTCTATCTCTATCTCTATCTCTATCTCTATCTCTATCTCTATCTCTATCTCTATCTCTATCTCTATCTCTATCTCTATCTCTATCTCTATCTCTATCTCTATCTCTATCTCTATCTCTATCTCTATCTCTATCTCTATCTCTATCTCTATCTCTATCTCTATCTCTATCTCTATCTCTATCTCTATCTCTATCTCTATCTCTATCTCTATCTCTATCTCTATCTCTATCTCTATCTCTATCTCTATCTCTATCTCTATCTCTATCTCTATCTCTATCTCTATCTCTATCTCTATCTCTATCTCTATCTCTATCTCTATCTCTATCTCTATCTCTATCTCTATCTCTATCTCTATCTCTATCTCTATCTCTATCTCTATCTCTATCGCTATCTCTATCTCTATCTCTATCTCTATCTCTATCTCTATCTCTATCTCTATCTCTATCTCTATCTCTATCTCTATCTCTATCTCTATCTCTATCTCTATCTCTATCTCTATCTCTATCTCTATCTCTATCTCTATCTATATCTCTATCTCTATCTCTATCTCTATCTCTATCTCTATCTCTATCTCTATCTCTATCTCTATCTCTATCTCTATCTCTATCTCTATCTCTATCTCTATCTCTATCTCTATCTCTATCTCTATCTCTATCTCTATCTCTATCTCTATCTCTATCTCTATCTCTATCTCTATCTCTATCTCTATCTCTATCTCTATCTCTATCTCTACCTCTATCTCTATCTCTAACTCTATCTCTATCTCTATCTCTATCTCTAAGTGGAACGACTCGTGTAAATTGGTAACCAAATTTCGAGGCTATGCTACTTATAATTCCAAAGTTATTCGATATCGCAAATTTAGCTTGTATGGGCGGAGCCACACCCCCTTGTTCAATGACGTCTCAGTTTTCTAGTAGAAGAATATCACCCAATAGTAATTCCATACTGAATTTCGTTGTTAAACGACGTTTAGTTCCAAAGCTATCTGATATCAAAAATTTTAAGTGTATGGGGGTAGCCACATCCCCTTTTCCAAAGCCCATCCCAGTTTTATAGTATAAATATATCACTAAGTGGAAACTCCATACTGAATTTCATTATTATACGGCATTTAGTTCCAAAGCTATTCGATATCATAAATTTGAATTGTATGGGCGGTGCCACACCCCTTTGGCCTATACTTGATAAATTTTGCTAGTCGAAGGACGCGACTAAATAGTACGCTCCTACCAAGTTTCATTGATGTGTGACTTATAGCTTGAAAGTTATACCGAAAATTTGGTCTGCTGAAAAAGTGCCACGCCCCACATTCAACGCCCATAAAATTTTACCTGTGGAACGGCTCTTGTAAATTAAGGTAGAACACCGAATTCCGATGCTATGCGAACTATAACTTCAGAGCTATTCGCTACCGTAGATTTGGGTTGTATGGGAGGTGCCACGCCCCCTTGTCATTTTCAAACAATTTTTTTTTTAAAACCATCTAGAGAACGTACCCTACAAAATGGTATCGGTAGATTTTTTTTTTACCCAGCCGAACTCTCAAACACTCGTCACAAACAGATTTGACAACATTTTTTTATATATATAGATTAGTAAAAGCAATGGGATGTAACCATTTATAGTAAAAAATACGACAAACAATTTGTTTGGTTACATATAACTTTGCACATCACTTTGCAAAAATAAGTGTTCCTTGCATACTCTTAGGCTGAAAATCGTAAAATTAACAAGACATATTTACAGCTTGTAATTATAACATTTTATTAAATTTTTTATTATAAAATTACAAAAATGATTTTTTCCTGGCATACTTTTAGGCTTAAAAATCGTTAAAAGTACTATAATAGCAAGAAATAATTGCAGTTTGAGCGATAATTGGTGTAGAGAAGCACTTTTTTTTAAATCGTTGGCCAGCTTTTCTTTTTTTATAAAATTAATTTTACTTCTCATCAGAATAAAATTAAATTTTGCTTAATTTCTTGAATATTTCTAGAAACTTTACTGAAGTGATGGTGTGAACTGTTCAAAACTATTTTTGGTAGTTTTATTTTTTTGTTGCATATACTTTTGTTCTGACTTGCTTCAAAAAGTTCATTATATTTTTAATTTTCAGTAATAACCCTGTAAAAAAATTACAGTAGACTATTAAATAAAAAACCAACATCAAATTTAAAAAATGCTCAAAAAAGGATATATATTAGAAGACATGAAAAGTTTTAGCAAAACTCTATGGAATCCAAGGCCTGAATGTATGCAACAAAAATTTTTTAAATTTGCTAACTTTAAGCAATTTATTAACTGCAAGTGTTGGAATTGGAAAAGTAATCAAGGCCGAACTATTTTTTAATAAAATAAATCAGCATTTGTTAAAAAGTAAAAAAGTGCAAAGATAGTTCAAACTTTCTCAAGAGCTTGCAGAAAAATTTAATGAAGTAGGCTTGATTATTCTTAACTCAGAAAAAATCTCATTTAATTGATTGACAAGGAACCATATTTGAAAACATATTAAGTTTTGGACAGGCCTGAAAGTATGCAAAAGAATTTTTTTCAATTTTGTTTGCCTTAAAAAAATAATTTCATTCAATTGTTTTGAAATTGTAAATTAGTGTTTGAAAATTTTTATTTATTTATTAAAAAAAAATATTTCAATGATAAAAAAAGCTCAATATAATATTAAGTATGTGCTTAAATGAGCTTAAAAAAAGCTTACAGAAAAATTTAATGAGATGGTAAAATAACATTAAAAACAAGAAAAAGTGTTTTTTTTTCCCTGATAGACTTATGATACTTTATTAAAATTTATATTTTTTTATTTAATAAAAATTAATGTTATAATGCTAAATAAAGCTCAAAATGGGATAAGTATGTGCTTAAATAGGTTTAAATGAGCTTAAATTTCTAACAAGCTTAAAGAAAAATTTACTAGATGATAAATAACATTCAAAACCAGAAAAAGTGTTTATTTTTTTTTTTTTTTTGATTTCCTGATAGACTTATAAAACTTTATTGAAATAATGAATAAAGCTTAAAAGTATGCAAAGAATCTGTTTTTTGTTTTCTCTATATTTTGTTCATATTTTGATTCCTTTTTAATTTTTGCTTTAATGAGCATTTTAATATAATGAAAATAATTGAAGTGATGAGAAAAGCCTAAAAGTAGACTAAGCTTTGCGAAAAGCTTATAAAAAGTTATTGAAACGTTCAGAGAAGCGTATCGTTAGTTTCTTAAAGTTTATTAATAGTTTTGAAAACTTTTATTGAAGTGACAATTTACTTCAAATTTTACTTGTTCTAAAAAATTAATTAAAGAATAATGATGTGAACTGGGAAAATTAAGGCAGCATAAAAATTTTTTAACCAAGTTTATAAAAGTAATGAAAAAAGCCCAAAAGTAGGCTCAATTATTTAACTTTAATTTATAAAAAGCTTGCAAGAAAATTGGATGATACTCATAAAAAACATAAAAAAAAAGACTTAATAAAATTAAATATTTTCCCGATATATTCTGAACGTTTTTCAAATTTTTATTAAACCGATGAGTTAAGCCTAAAAGTATGCAAAACATGTTTTTTTTTTGTTTTTACTTTTTCTTGCCCTAAAAAATCTGATTTAATTGAAGTGTTATTGAATGGCTTAAGAAAAGCTGAGACTATTTGATAAATAATAATGTTCTTCATGATGAATAATATTCTTCATGCTGAATATTATTATTTAAAAAATAGTCTCAGGATGATAAAAAAGGATGATTAATTATTAAATTCATGAGAAAGGCTCAGAAAAGCTTTATTTTTAGAGTTTATAATTCTGAAAAGCTTTCAAAAATTTCAAAGAACCCATTAAATCATATTGAAAAAAAAAATTTAAAATATTTTCTCAGTTGCTTGAGAGTTAAAAAATCTTCAATGAGTAAAAATGAGAAAATTAATGAGAATATGAAAAGTATGCAAAGTATCTGATGAATTTGTTATTTGGACATTTTAAAAAAAGTTTTTTTTATTTTGATTTTTTTAATTATAATTAAAATGTTGATTAAAATAAAAGTTAAAAAAAATATATTACTTAGTGATGAAAAAGCTGAGATGAAAATTTAATAAAATTGAAAAATAGCTATCTATCTGTACCCTTGTCTTAAGTATAAATGTAAATGATATATTTCTGAAATAAATAACAAAATTTCTAATAATAATAATAAAAATAATAATAAAAATTGCAAAACATAAAAATCGTAATAAAATTTTTTATTGTTTAAAAAATTTATTGAAGTAATGAGCTAAACCTAAAAGTATGCTGACAAATTTCTTTGTGTATAAAAATAGTTCATTAGTTGTATTATTTTTGTCGGTACTTTTCATCTAGATTACTTTTAAAATAAAACTACTCAACGAACTTTAAATTGCTTCCATCGTCGTTCTTTTCACACAACAACCCCCATCTAACTATATGTCAGATCGGTGCCTTTTGGGACTACCCACGTATTTGACCCCAAAAAATTTACTAAAAACATGAAATTCATTGTTTGCTTAACATACACAGACTGACTCATAAAACCACTGTGTAAACTTAAAGGGTATTCATGTTGTAATGTATTTGTGATATATTTTTCAAAATTATGCAACAGAAATTCTTGCTTGAAATATTCGAAAATATATTCGTAGTTGCCAATAATTTTGAAAAACAAACTAAATCGTGAATCCCACTGTTATAGCTATATAAAGTAATATCTTATCTATCTTTGATATTTTATAAAACTGCTAAATTTACTTTAGTTTGTTTTTTTCTATCATCATATCACAATAAAACTTAGAAGGAACGTGTAATGACCAAATTTTCGTCGATAACCTATTTATGTTCCATGAATAATTCCAACTCTTAGATTATTCTCAATGAAATCCTAAAACTCATAAAAAAATCCAATAACCCAACTAGTTCCATACATCTACTAGTATTTCGAACCTACATGTATTTGAACGAAAGTATAGATTTATGTATATCCAAGAAGTACACAAAATTGAAACAAAATCCAATAACCCAACCAGTTTCATAGATAGTAGAACAAACTATTTGACTGATATTCATAGAATTTTGTCCAAGAAACTGCTGCTTAGAAATAGCAAAAAAAAAATCCAACTAATCCCAAAATCCAACTAATGCCATATATGTTATGTGGATAAGCCTAGTTGAACCTATTGATCTCAAAACCTTAAATTTTTTCCATTTTTTTTTCCAGGAACCATAAATTGGTCTTTGAATCATTGATTATTGCCCAAAAAATTCCAAATGCCCAAAAAAAAATAGTCTATATTTGTCGAAGTAGTCCAACTAGAAGCCATTGAAATTTTCATGGTCCATGTGGTGTTACGCTATGTCTACACCAGTGATGTGATTCTGATTTAGTAAGAAATCCCGATCATATCCCGATTTAGACCTGTTTATCCCACCAAAATGACACGAAAAACCCACAAAAAATCCCACCCAAATATTTATACCAATTACGATTTTTTATGCAATTTTTGAAAAGAAATAAGGATGCCCACCTACTGAACAGGCCCACCTACTGAACAGGCCCACCTACTACTGAACACTGTGAGTTCTGACGTCTGTATGATGCGCCAATGTGTAAAGTGTCGCAGTAACATCTCATTGAATGTTCACTTTTGATAAATCATAAATATAAATATTATGATTTCGAATATAGAAATAAAATATTCGAATAAAACGAAGCTGAGCAAAAATAGTTCATCTCTATTTAGTGAGTTTCAGAGTGTTTCTTAACGATAAAAAAGGTGAATATGAGTAGCATTCTATATTAAATGTTTATTTTTCACAATTCGACGAGCAATCGAACAATATTGAGAAATGGGAAAAAAATATTTCATATCATGATGGCGTGCCCGCCCACCTACTGAACAAAACCTTCCGAACAAATTTTCAGAAATCGTGCAAGTAAAACATTGTAATTTATATGATTGAAAATAGTGTTTGAAATTAGTTAAAATAGTTTTCGTGATTCTCATCCACGTTCATATAAAATTTTGGAATGGTGTCGCCTAAAAAAAAGTGAAAAGAAGAACGAATATAAATTCTGATGCGATGGCTGCAGCCATCAAAGAAATTCAAATCTCTTTTGTTAAAAGTTCAGTGAGTCATTGTGAACTATTGATAGAATAAACTTTTTATAAACTCTCAAAAACTAGTGTTTTTACTTAATATTCTAATTTTTTTCAACGGTTCGTTTTAGGTGTTCAGTAGCTGGGCCGATTTCGAGACTTTTGCTAGATCGACTTCCAAACTTATAATTTTTTGTGATTTTAAATTCTGATTTAAATTCTTGTAAGTTATTGAACTTAGCTTCCAAATGAAACCAAGAGCTCTGAAAAATTATGTTTTCAACCAAAGGTATAGCCTCCAAGCAAAACGTGTTTAGTAGGCGGGCATCCTCCCCTACATTTTTTTAACATTATAATAATTTTATAGTTTAATAATGTAGATAATAAAGTTTTTCAATAAATATAACAAATTTTATAAAAAAAAACAAATTTTTCAAAAAAAAAATACCTAAAGTAAAACTGCGTTTTTTATAAAAACTCTCGTAAGTGTATGAAGTAATCGTTAATTTCTTTCGTTGCATCAAAATAAGACTGAGCTTATATTGTTGTTTTTAAATGAGGATCTTATTTTCATTAATTTTAAGTCTCTTGAATATACATATCTCTTTCTTACATATTTAGAATCAATGAAGCAGCAATTAAACGAAAAATTTTGAAAGATTACAAAAAAGTGATACCAACCAATTTTGCTAATTTACACTTTAAAAAATTATGATTCAGTAGAAAATCCCACCTAAGCATCTGAAATCCCACACGTTCTCAAATAGGCCAAATATCCCGAAATGAGCCCGAAATCCCACCAAATCACATCACTGGTCTACACAGAGAGTTAGTTTGAGTCAGTGGCGATCAACGCAAGGTTCAAACAACAACAGAAATAGCTTTCCTAGTGCACAGCTTTACACTGAAACATGAAGCTTTTAAAAGCTCTCACAACATTTGGTGCAAGGAACTCTTGTCGAGTGTTGGATTTTCAATATAATAATTTCTTTTTTGTTTTTCGCTATTTTAACATAGAAAACATCAAGCAAAAATGTATTAATGCTTTTTTTGAAACATTGCAATATATTTACGTATATTCATAAATAAAACAGCGAGCAACATCCTCACTACAGGATCGCTCAAAGCATACTGACTTGAAATTTAAAGCACAGCAGAAAAAACAAACTTTTACGCAGTGTACAAACACAGCGAGCCGATTGCTACCTCGTGTGCAAAAGCTCAACAACACACGATGCCCGCGGGCTATGGGAAACCATGTAGTGAGCACCACTGGTTTGAGTTCAACCATAGCTTTTCACACATATATGCTTCGGCAGAATTCAGTTTATTGCATTGATGCTCAAAAGTGCACAAATGTGCAGATAAGCTTTTGAAAGTTTCACTTGTATTTAATAAGAATTTTAAACATCGAAGAACTGTGTAACATAAAGTTTTCGCAACATATTTCTCTCAGTGAAGAAGCTTAAACCTCTCTAACACAGACTCAAAAATGTCTTTGTTGTAGAATGAGCACCACTGGTTTAGTGTGATAATTCTGTGATTACTTATGTGCGGGTATGGGCACCACTACATTTAAAGCTTCTGTGTTTGTTTTTTGTCTTCGATTTGTTGTTGCGTTTTGTGTTGCTACATAAGCCTTTGCTCTCAATTCTTATTCTCAACGCTCCCAGAGCTCTCTCTGCTCATAGCTGCTTATGTGCTCTCATATCTTTTGCACCTCCACCACCGTGATATCAATTCCACTTGAGGAGAAGACTTCAGTCATCTCTGCGAATACTTGCGAGTTCTTCCTTGCGCTGCAAATCGGAATTTTTATGCGCCCATACTGATATGAAGACTTTTTTGTTCATTTTTTGCATTTATACAACTTGCACAATTTTAAAACAGCTGTTTTTGACATTTCTCCTTTCGGTAGTCTGAACGTACCTTGTAATCTTACAAAATGCATCTGAAGGCACCTTTTCATCTGACCTTATATTTAATACTTTTAGTTTTTTCTCAAATCGAGTTTTGATAAATTCAGAATGTAAATTCAGTTTAGTTGAGGTTTAGCCTGCATAATTCTACTCGGGAACTTGTTAAATGGGAAAACTCAACTTTGTACTGGAGCCTTAAACCAAACTCTCTGTGTAGACATATCATTATATGCTAACTAAATTTTCCCATATTTTTATAAATATTTTTAAAAAAATTTTAAATAGCTCTTGTGGTAACCAAATTTTGAAATTTGCTCTTGTGATAACCGGTTTTATTTTCAAGTAACCGCTTAGAACTTTAAACAATTACCTCACTCAAATTTTAAGGCATTGTCACTTTCTTTTGCCATTATTTTTCCAAATATTATCGAAAAAGAATGTAAAGTAACCGGTTTTTTGTGTAAAGTAATCGTTCTGTACTTGAAAAAATATTTGCAAAATCTTGTTTTGTTAAGTTTTTTCCTACATTTAGGTTGCCTTCTCTTATTATTTTATTTTCTGTGTGAACCAAATTAACCGATTTAAGTAACCGGGTTTTTGTCACATTTTTCTTAAAACTAAGCCATCGTCTTAGAACAATATTTATAACTTTTTTGATATATTTTTACAAAATTTTTCCGATCACCCTATTTCTTTTATCTTTCAATTTATAAGCGGAAAACTCCCATATAACCCCAGTGATAAACCCCGTGTTAGCCCTACTAGGACTAGGATACTAGGATTTTAAATATATTCTTTTTTTAATTCCATTATATGAAATAAAAACTTTTTGATTTTTGATTTTAACCAATTTTTCTATTTTGATTTTCAGTGAAGTCTGTCAATAAGCAGCTGTTTGCGGAATATTGTAAAAACTGGTGTATATAAGTAATATTAATATAAATACAAATATAAATAAAGATAAATATAAAATTATAAATAATCATAAAAATTTTCAAAACCAATAGAAGAAATTTATCTTCAAAAAACATGTAAAAATTAATGAAAAAATACAAATAAATCAGTCAAGTGAAGTGATATAAAAAGTATTTTAAGATACATGTCAAAACAAAAAATAGAAATTAATAAAAACAAAAATATGTATAAATAAAACAAAATAACAAAAAAAAAAAATTGTTGTCTCTGCTTTGAAAACCAGAAAAACCGTCAATAAAATTGTGCTGTGTAGAAAACATAACGTCTAAAAATTAAAAAAAAAATAAAACTTTAAAGAAACAAAATTTGAAAAAAAAACAAAATTTAAATAAAAATTGTGTAAAGTTAGCAAACAAAACAAATTTAATGTATAAAAAAATAATATAAAAATAATTTCTTCAAGTTAAAAATTGAATTTCTTCAAACAATTGAATTCAAGTTAAAAAGTTAAGCAGAAAATTGTTGAATTCTATTGTAAAAAATTGGTGACAAAATATATAGAATATATATGTAAACAAAAAAACAAATAAAAATTAAGATAAATTTAAAATTATAAATAATCATAAAAATTTTCAAAATCTGATATCACAAGCAAGGCACAAACATAACTGACAAAAGCCTTTCAGCAGCTGCAGACCGTTTCCTGCACTAAAGGTGAGTCAACTCAAAAATTTTCACTTAAATCGTAAAATAAAGAGATCATACAAATTACAATAAATGAAGGCATTGAAATATTAGTATAAAGTATTACGTCCTTTTTTTAAGAAAATTCGAATAGTGTCTCAATTGGGAATCTGAGATATGTATATACCACTTTTAATATGTGTTTCTCCAGTCAGCAGATGTTTGCGAGGTTCTTGCTCTTTGTGCATTGTATACTTCGGCCCTTAAAAATGTCACGCCTCAAGTGACTGGAAACCAAAAAGCCATGTGGCTCCAAGATTTTGTATGAATTTGTTATTTTGTATCCGCAAGATCTGTGAAAATGGAATTTATTGCATTATTAAAGTTCTTGACTTTATAGAAGTTCATGTGTTCAGCTACGATGAGGTTAAGAAATTTAAATATTCGACAGCAGAAATTTATATTGGGCTTATATAGAGCTTACGGCCAGAAGTTCATGATCTAAAGAAAGCATCGCAACCATCAGATATTTCAATATTTGATAGCTGCAGCTTCCATTGGACTTCTATAGCGCTTACAGTCGGAAGCCGACTCGCTAACGAAGACATAGGTAAAATAATAACCGCTGTAATTTAAAAAACGTTGACTTCCAATATTTGATACAGATTTTGTTTAAAGCTTCTAATCAGCTTAGAAAAATTCATTTACGGAAGCTATGAGTAGCGTTTACTTCACATGAGCTTCGGTAAAAAGAAACAACGAAATTGCTGTTTCGAAGCCTGCACGAGATTTAAATAATTTTTTATAAGAAGCTTTATCGAAGTTACCAAATTTTTACTATTTTTGTTTTGAGCTCTTTAAAGCCTTTAGAAATATCTTAATCGAAGCTATATAAAGTAATAGATGGCATAATTTTTTCATCCAAAGCAGTAGGAAACTTTTTGTTTTAAGTGCGATTTTAATATTTCGATTGGAAGCTGTTGCTTTACTCAATGTAATATTTAATCCTTTGCAACCGTATGTCTGCTCTCAGCCACCAAAGTGGTTCCAGTCGTATGTCTGCTCTCAGTCACCAAAGCTTTTTTTTACCATTCCAGTCGTATGTCTCCTCTCAGCCACCAAAGTGTTTTTACCGTTCCAATCGTATGTCTGCACCAAGCCACATTGTCATGATAGTTTTAAAAAGTTTTAAAAAGAATTAAAAAATTGTATTTTTCCTTCATAATCTTGCATATTGTGTATAACTGTTCTTTCAACAAAAATTAATTCCGGCCAGCATGACACCCATATATAAAATTAATACGATCACAAAGGGTTTATTTTCCATTCATCCTATTTAATAGAGGCTGTAATCTTCTATTCAAGCCTGAAGCTGAAGTCTCTCGTATGTACTGAATAAAAACTGAAGCTTCTCACTATGTACGCAAAATAAGTTGTAACACCTTCCATAAAAGTTCCAACTGAGACTGAAGTCTCTCATATGTACCGAATGAAACATTCGCTATATGTGCATAGTAATAGAAATTGTCATTTTCCATTCGAGCTCCAACATAAATCGAAGCTTAAACCGCACTCTGAGGGTTGATAATGTCTGCGGAGAGGTGACGCCCGATCAGAAAAATGAATTTAGATTGAAAAAATTTTCTGTGTCAAATGGGAATTGAACGACATTCTCTTTTGGAGAATGAAGAACTCCAATCTTCATTGGAGCTTGTGTGTAGGTCGGGTAATGCTTGTATAAGCAAGCTCGCAACAGTTATACAGAAGCTACTTTCCGAAGTGAAATATTAATTCAAAAAGCTTCAACAACAAAATTAATAGGTCACATTTTTTTCTCTTATAAAAGTCAAAACGGTTACTTTTTGACGTACAGAAGCTTCCGTAATAAAACCATACATTACAACTTACCGCAATCTTTATAAAAGTTTGTGTGCTAGTTGGGAAAGTTTGTAGTCGGAGCTTTTGCTACGACTGGAAGCTATAACCGCTATTTCACTGATTGTAATTAACGAATGAATGAAGTGAACATTAACACCCCTATTCTGGCGTTGAAGTGACAATAGACTGTCATTGAAATTTTGTCACCGACCGTGTTATGCACTTGTTATTAATTCTTGTTATTTTATTCTGCATCAAAGGTGACTCGGAGAAATTTTTTGAAACTCCCCACATGATGGTGAAAAGCTTTTTGACTTTATTGACATGTGTAAATATGTGAATATGAAAAAGTAAACCCGTTCTTTGACTATATTGGTGCTCAAGCTGTTGAATTAATTCCCAACAAAGGCTTCTTGGCATCCGGAATGTTAGCTTAAAGACCGATTCCTGTACAGTAAAAAGATTGGCGGTATGGCGTAAATTCTTCAGCAGCCTTCGCCATTCGATTTTATTATTTTTTTCGGCAAGAATTGATGAACATATTATTATAAATTCTGCTGCCATTTTTGATTTATTTGTTTTTATGATTTTTTCGCACAATTAAACAATTATAGTTATTAATATTTTATAAAACACCGAAAGCTACAGAAAAAGCTTTTAAAAAATTAGCTTGTCACCTGCTTCGTAGGTGATGACAGCTGGCTGTGACAAATTTAATTTTTTGGTCTGTCACTTATCTGCTAGAATAGAAGAATATGACAATAATCATTCCCCAGACTTTGTCACGAATTTGTCACTGTCATTTCAACGCCAGAATAGGGGTGTTAAGTTCTCAAATTATACGGAATCAAATTTTCTTTAACTTTTCTAAATATTTACTTATACTTTTGCTGAACAGGTGGTTAACAGGTGAAGTCAGTGGTGATCAACGCACGGTTCAAACAACAACAAAGAGAGCTTTCCGAGTGCAACACTTTACACTGAAACAAGAAGTTGTTAAAAGCTCTAACAACATTTGGTGCAAGAAAATCTTGTCGAATGTTGGATTTTCAATATAATCATTTCTTTTTTATTTTTGTGTTTTTCGCTATTTCAACATAGAAAACATCAAAAAATGTAATCTTTAATTAATGTTTTTCCTGAAACATTGAAAAATATTTAAGTAACTACATTTATAAATAAAACAGCGAGCAATTCCCATACGACATGAGCGCTCAAAGCATACTAACTTGAAATTTAAAGCACAGCAGAAAAAAACAAACTTTTACTCAGTGTACAAACACAGCGAGCCGATTGCTACTTCGTGTGCAAAAGCTCAACAACACACGATGCCCGCGTGCTATGGGAAACTATGTAGTGAGCACCACTGGTTTAAGCATCACTGCCACCTTCTTAATTCCATCCGCATAAACATCCTTCAGCATAAACTTTTTCAGATTCATTGGTACTTTCTATATAGTTTGACCGAGTGGGTAGCTGCTTGAGCAAGCGTGCGATGTGCATTGGGTTCGAATCCGCACAAATAATTGTTTTTTTTTTCAAAGCTGCTTTTGAAAGCTTAGCAGTAGTTCAAAAAGCTTCAAATTTTTCCTCTTGAATTAAAAAAGCGTAACCTGAAGCTAGTTTCTATAACTAGCTTATTCATAACTTGCTGCAAGCTTAATAGAAACATGCGTATCCGTTGAGATATTACCAGGGTTGCTACATATTTTTCGGGAATAAAAATAAAGACCAAATTTTTTTCATTGAAAATAGCTCTATTGCTTTTAAAAATATTCTCCTTTCAATACATCTGCTCAATACACTTGTTGGTGCCTTCGATCCATTTGACATAACATTTATCCCATTCCGCTGGAGACACTTCAAAAACATAGTTTTTTGACCTTTACTGGCGTCGAAAATCGTTGTCCTTGCAGTTTGTCCTTGATGTGTGAGAACGAAAAGAAGTCATTGGTTGCCAAATCAAGACTGTATGGCGGATGACCCATTAATTCGATGTTTTGAGGGCTCAAAAACGTCATTGTTTGAGCTGATGTGTGGGTTCGCATTGTCTTGATGAAAAATAATTCTTCGGCGCTTGTTTATTTTAGGTATTCCGTATTTCGCGGAACATTTCTGGCAAACAAATGGTTGTGTAAAATTACGATTTGACCGTTCTACTTATCACAAGTGGTACCGTGGCCACATCAATGATTTTTTTGGAGCAAACAGGTGACCATTTGCTTCGCAGTGCTTCGAGATCGCACAATTTTTGTTGTATGTGGACCAATACAGTCGATTGCTGTTTACTTTCACGCTCATACACATAGATCCATTACCATCGTTACCAGTCACGATTTTATGTCTGGTAACGTATATGGACATGTCTGGATATGTCTTTTGAAGCACCGCGATTGTATTTCTTGAGCGTTTCTTTGCACCAATCGACATGAACCTTCCAATGGGAACAAATATTTTTTCATAACTATGTGTTAATGTAAAATGGTACACGCAAAGAAATTTTTCGTTTACCACAACTGAAACATTCACCAACTACACTTCGTTTGGGAGTTTTATTTGCCGCAAAAGCATATTCAGTTATAGATACCGCAAGCTATTTCGGTCATTATTATTTATTATATTAATTATCATTCTCCCCATGTCCGTCCGTCTTCTTATGGATTGAACTAATTGCACCTCTGCTGCTATCACCGTCCGCGTTCTAAGCAAATTACCAATTTGCTTAAATGTCCAAAAAGTAACTCTGAACTATAAGGTTTGTGTTTATACAACGAAGGGAAAAACAAACGAAGTTTTCAATTGGGACAAACAAATTTTTCAATTGCTGCAATTTAAAAATCATTTGCGTATTATAACGAAATTAATTACCTGCAACTAAATGACGCGTTTCTCGCAACTGACTATTATTATGACAGCTATTGAAACGTTTGCAAATAACGATCCCAAGCACGACAAAGGAAAACTTCCGATAAACTTTTTTTTTTTGCGTGTATGTATGCTGATGAAAGTAATACCCAGGAATGCCCAGAAATCTCACGATATATCACATGACAATCAAACATTATCAGTTCTTGCGCAGCATCAATATTTTGTGTCACAATAACATATTTTGGATGCACTTCATGAAATTTGTTAGTAAGCCAAGTATTGCCCCGCTCGAGTTCTATGTAACACCAACAAACAGAGGTTTTTGATGGTGCATCATAGCCAAAAGTTGAATTGAGTTCATCAATGCATTCTTGTTGAGATAATTCACGTCGAAAGTTGCAATTAATAAATGCACAAAAATGTTCACGTATTGACTGCATTATTTTTGCTGAAATACAATTTTAAAAGCACTGTAAACAACACAATAAGTGCACGTACACCAAAAAGTTGTAAGTACGTTTAAGCTAAAAAATGTCAAACTTTCAAATGGAAATGTCAGTTTGACTGGAATGACATTAGCGTTGCCTGATTCCGAAATATAAGTAGCAGCTTACTTAATTGGTATAAAATTGCATATTTATAACTAATTTTCCAATTTCAGATTATTTTGTTTATTTTCCAAACGATACGCCTCATGTCACTATTTTAATTATATTCAATCAATTTATTTATCTTTACTATGTTAAAAAAAATTTGAAACCGAAATTGTGAGAGTAGAATAATGAATGCATTTCAACTATTTTCATTAATTTATTACACAAAAATATTGGTTTCGAAAAAATTTGTATTTTTACATGAAAGTTTTTATTTGTTTTAAAAATTTGTTGTTATTTTTTGTAACCTTTTCCGTTTCACAGGCATGTCATGTAAATTAGTCATGTAGTAAAATATTGCAAATATCATATTGTTTAAACTGCATTCATATTTTTTTGAAGTCTCTGATACTGTTGTGATTTGTGCCTTTTTTCATTAACCGACATTTAATTTGAGTTTGTTAAAAAAAAAACTTTCCGATTCAAACTTTTGAAATTTGTTTTTCTCTATGCAACAATTCAATTTAATTTGAATTATTTTTATTTAATTAACATTATTTATTTGCACAAAATAAATATGGTGGCAGCCATAAATTGAAGTAAATATTAACAAACAAAAAAGTCCAACTTTTTGCTCCTCGATAGTGTTTCCGGCCGCTTTTTTTGTTAATTTTTTTTTTCGTTTTAGCATTGTTTCCATAGTTTTCAGGTTTAATTAAAATTGCAAAAATTGTTTATTTATTTGATTAATACAATTAATTGTAAAATGCAGCGCTTTTGTTCAGTTGAAATTTATGCTTTTTCAATATTTATGAACAAATTTACATGCATTTAATTTAAATTAAATAAAATGGTGGAATAGTTATTCTCTGTTATCAGATTGAATTATTTTTACAACGAATTGATAGAAATTTAAATTTAATACTTTGTTGTTTTTTTTTTTTTGTAAAATATATTTTTGGCACATATAAATGCAATTGCTTTTCCGTTTTGAATATATTTGTTTTTGAGACTGTTTTTGAAAACATTCATATCTTTTATCAATATAATTGACTTTTATTTGAGGCCTGTATTTTAAGTCTTTCGCCTCGGCAACACTAAGCATTTTCAGATGAATTTCGACAGTTCCATTCGACAACTTGATATTTTCTAGCATAAACGTTCTGACATCTTTTTAGTGCGTTTATTGTGTTGTTTACAGTGCTTTTCAAATTGTATTTCAGCAAAAAAATGGAATGAACGCGTGAACATTTTCGTGTGATAATTTGTCACGATTTTCGACGTGGATTGACAAGAAAGGAATGCATTGATCAACTTAGTTCGACTTTTGCAGATAAAGCATCACACCCAGCGACTGTAAAATGCAATGAGCTCGAGCGTGGTCGTCGTTCTCTCCAAGACGAGTTTCTTGAAAGTCTCCCAAAAACGGATGCTGTGGCAGAAAATATCGATGCTGTGCGTGAACTGTTTCAAGCAGACCTTCATGTAACATGCCATGAGTATGAGTTATCCCTGGGTATTAGTGGGACATCAATTACATTCGATTTTGCATAAGCATTTAGGCGTCAGGAAGATTTGTTCCCGTTGAATACCCCATAAGTTGACGGTTGCTAAAAAAAAGTCTCGTGTCGATTGGTGCAACGAAATGTTGAAAAAAAAAAATAAAGAGGTGGTGGTTTGAAGCACGTCTACGACATCACCTGAGGTGGCAAATCATGGATCTACGCTTATGAGCCCGAATCAAAGAATCAATCCATTGTTTGGGTGTTTCAAAGTGAGCAAAACTCGACAAAAGTTGTCCGAGGCCTGAGCACATCTAAGCCAATGGTTGCCAGTTTTTGGCATGACAAAGTTACGTTTTACCGTGTAGGTTTCCAAAAAAGTTGAGAGAGGTATTTTTTCAAAATGCATCGGTGTTGCATGGAATTGCTACTCAATGAGTAAAGGTGCTTTAACAAATAACAGTAAAAATGAGTATAATGGTACAACAGTAAAAATGAATTCCTTGACTTTATTGCAAAAATAAAAAATTAAAGACTATTTGAGTCGCGGCAGCTGCCTGCTTAATCAGCCCAACTGAAAAATTCTTACATGAAATTATAACACTCTATATATTGGTGCTAAGGTCAAAATTATTATACGGCAGTAAATGTTTGTTCTTAGCCCATACAACAAAAATAGAAAAAAAATTAATGACATCATAAGTCCGCGGAGAGACTCGCTCCAAGTTTAAAAATGCACATATCATGCAACGGCGTTGTATTGAATTATTACTCGTTGAGTACTTATATGCCCTGCGATAAATAAAAAAAAAAATAAAAGGATGACCTTACGACAAAAATAAAAAGAAATTACTACTACGTCAGCTGTCGGAGGAAGCAGCTTATGCAACAAAAATGCAATATTGTTGCATGGAATTTTAACTCACGTATTAAAGGTCCTACGATAAATTTGACTTAATAACAACAAGATTGGGTCTTTGACCTCATAACGAAAATAAAAACAAAAAGTTTTGTGCCATCACAAAATGGAGGTAACCGCTTACCAGAGCTGTAAAAGAATGCATTTATTTGTGATTGAAAATCATTTAATTCCCAATCAATGATTGGGACTTGAAATTTCAATTTAAATTCAATGATTGGAAAAATTGAATGCATTCTTTTTGAATATAAATCACATGATTTAAAATCACAAATGATTGCATTCTTTTACAGCTCTGCCGCGTAATGCTGTATAGTAAAAATGTAACAACAATAAAAAACTTTGCATGGAATTATGATCCCGTGACCATTGGCGGGGAATTTTATGGAACAGCAGTTAAGGTGAGTTCTTAGGTTACATGCTAAAAATAAAAAAACAAAGTCGAGAGCGTTATGAGGCCCCACAGGAAACCGATAGATGTAACGTCAATGCTCTATTATAGCATGGGTTTATTGCAAAGCGTTAAGGTAAAAGTTATTCTACCAAAGCAAAAGCAAAATTGAAATCAAAACTAAATCATAACAGATACTAGAACAAAGATCCATATCCAAACAAGAACTAGAACAATGATTAAAAAAAGGATGAGGACAAGAATTTCTACAACAATTAAGGCCATAAAAAATATAAGGATTCGGACAAGTGTTCACACAAGGATATTGACAAAGATTGAACAGAGAAGGTGAACATGGATTAAGTTACGGAGTAGGAAAAGGATTCAGGCAAGAATTCAAACAATGATTTATACAAAGATTGGGAAAAGAATTTATATAACATTAATAACAAGAATTAGGAAAAAGATTGGACAAAAATTGCGTCTAGAAGTAGGACAATGACTATGAAATGGATACGGACAAGAACTATGACAAAGATTTGGACATGAATTTAAAGAAGAATTTGGGGCAAAGATCAGGACAAGGAGTTAGACGAGTATTATAAGGCGAAACATACAAATAAATATAAGGGTGGGTAAAAGTTTAAGCACAAGGTATAGGATGCGGATAAGAATAAAGACAAGAATAAAGATACGTAAGCACGTCAAAACCTACGGGTGTGTCTATGACAATGCCAACTGCGTCCTTTTTTCCGAAAAACCGGTCATGTTGCAACTGTACCCTTGACCAACGGAGGAACACCGACAAGAAGTTATTTCAATCAGTTGGCGCTGAGACTTCATGCTGTAAAGTCCACGCAGCATCATGCTTTGAATTTATATAATTAAATATAATAAATAAGATTATTTAATTAATTAAGTAAAAACTGGATCCTATATAATATTTTTGGAGCGAAGACTTGTTTTATTCGTTTTTCTTTTGTGTTCTTTGTTTTTGTTAGATTTTAATTTAAAATTAATTTGGTTTTTTCCTAACAAAATTGTTTTTTAATAATTTCAGTTGATTTATTTTTTTCATTTAAATCCTAAAATCAAAACAAAAACATTAAAATAAAATTAAATATAAGCTTAAAATAAAATATTAAACACACGAGCCGAGTCGTCATATATATTGATACCTGCAAAAAAATGTTTTTCAGTGCTGAGAGCGAGACTTCACTACCACAAGCACAAAGATACAGAAAATATAATAGTTTTGGTGTGCCCATCACTGCTTTAAATCAGTGATGTTCACGTAGTATCACGCGTAGTGAGACCCGAAAGCTTTATTTGAGAATCGAAACACGTACACGATCGAATGCACGAAGTTCTCTCAATCAGTTGGCTCTGAAACTTCAAGGAAGATGGTTTGCGCCTCTTGGTCGTGTGTTTTGCGCTGCACGAAATGTTTGAGTCATATGAAAATGCGTTATTTGCAGAATAATAATAATAATAATGAGAATGATAGTGAAAATGATAATAATAGTGATCATGATAATGATACAGACAAAGAGAATGATGATGAAAATGATAATAATAACACGATTCTTGCTTATTACCTGCACAACAACTTTTGTCAGTGCAGAGAGCGAGAGAGCTACAAACAAAAGCATAAAAGTCAAAAATTGTAGTAGTATGCGTGTGAACACCACTGCTTTAAATGCTTAACCAAGAATGATAGTAACAAGATTACGCGTTCCGCAGTCCCGTAATTTAATCCTTTCGGTCTTATTGGGATAAAACGTCCCAAAGAATGTTGAATAGTCCTATTTGTTGTCTTAAGTAAACAAATCATATTTGAAAATGTCC
Source organism: Pherbina coryleti (assembly GCA_943735915.1). Taxonomy (NCBI): domain Eukaryota; kingdom Metazoa; phylum Arthropoda; class Insecta; order Diptera; family Sciomyzidae; genus Pherbina; species Pherbina coryleti. Next base: position 169,778,652 of record OX030948.1, read on the forward strand.
CAGTCGTACTTTTGAGTTTTAGTTTATGAAATAAATAACGGGACTTAGTTTTGAGTGAGTTTGCAATAAGATTTTAGCGTCAGTTGATGAGAAGCTCTCGTAGAGGCAACTTCATTTGCTAATTAAAGCAGGAAGCTGTATCCGTGTTGCAACCAAATTGGTATATTTGCTTGAACCAGCTGAATTTATTATTTGTGTATGAAAAACTTTGTTTATTCTCTGTAAGTATAAATTTTTGTTAGTTTTTGTTGGTTTGGGACATATTGTCTCATTCGGGTTTTTCGTTGGTCTTATATATCCCATTCGTATTATATTTAGGAAAAAATGTCGCAACTAAGTGCAGAGCTTCAAGAGCTTTTAGAAGCCGATAATTCCGATTATACTGAATCAAGTGACTCTGAGCCGGAAAATGAATCATCAGAGTCGAGTGAAGAAAATGATGAAGGCAATGACGAATTAATCGATGAAAATAATCCAAGCGAAAACTTTGTAAATCCATTCCTATGATCACTACCAGACGCAAATTTTCGACCAAGAATACAGATCCCAATCGAAAAACAACCAATAATTTTGGCTGATGTTAACCGCAGTTCAACACAATTAGATATTTTTAAAAAATTGTTTCCGAAATCGCTTTTAATATTTATTGCTGATAGTACAAATAAATGACTAGAAATGTTGGAAAGAGAAAAAACAAAAATTCCAAAAACTGATGAGCATGAGATTCTAATGGTACTAAGATGTTGCCTAATCATGAGCTATAACAAAGTTCCAAGGATTCAAAATTACTGGAGCACACATCCATCTCTTGGAAACTTAGCCATAAAAAATGCAATATCAAGATACCGATTTCAGCTAATAATATCCAAAATGTATTTCAATGATCCTAAAAAACCAGATGGATGTTCAAAAGTGTATTATGTTCAAGAACTGTTATCTTGTGTAAAAAAAACTTTTCCTAGTGTTAGAACGGAAGCAACATTTCAAGCTATTGATGACAAAATTTAAGGGAAGGTCATCATTAAAACAATATCAACCTCTAAAACCAATAAAGCGCGGCATAAAAATTTGGTTAAGATGTGACTCCAAAACTGGGTTTATATATGATCTAAATATTTATAGCGGAAGAGAAGAAAGCGCTGTGGTATCCGAATCTATCTAAGGAGAAAGAGTTGTGGAAAAACCCAGACGTTATGATAAGTTTCGATAGATTTTTTACTAGTACTCGTTTAATAACTTTTACTGACTATCCGGCAGTTGGAACTGTGATACGAACTCGAAAAAACGTTCCGCAATTTAATGGAAAGTTAAACAGAAATGAGAGTGAATTTATGGTAAATTGCCTCGGAACAACTGTTTGTCGATGGCAGGATTCAAAAGACGTATAACTTCTGTCTAATTGCCACATGCCAACCAAAAGCAAGACTAAACGCAAACGAAAAAATGGCGAAAAAATTGATGTTGAGTGCCATGATGCTATTATAAAATATGTAGCTATAATGGGTGGAGTTGACATAGCGGATCAAAAAGTTAGTGTTTATGATTTGGATAGAAAGTCCAACATATGGTGGAAAAAAGTTTTTTTCAAAATATTATTGATGGTGGTAGTTAACGCGTGGATAGTTCACCAAGAAGTAAATCACAAAAAAACCGAATTAATTAGCTTTTTGGTTCAACTAGCTGAAGACATGATCGAAAATGGCAGGGCCCTAAGCCAAACTAAACGAAAGGTATTATACGGACGTCCACCAAAACGTAAACGCAATTTGATAAACATAGGTGATCATTTACCAGTTACATCACAAAAAAGGTCGCGCTGTGTAAGCTGCAGCGCAATGAAAAAAGAAAAAAGAACAAAAACAATATGTTCAAATTGTAATGTTGCACTCTGCGTTGAATGTTTTACTCCTTAGCATAAGTAAATGCTTTTTTTCTAAAAAAATTATCATATATGATCTATGTATTTTTAAAATGATTAAAAATAAAATGAATTATAATTTTAGTTTTTATACGTATAATTTTTAACTTTTTTATTCAATTTAAGATTAAATAATATGAAAATAAAATTAATTTAATACCGATCCTTACTTTTATTATTTTCTTATATAAATAATTTTGACGGCTTTATGCGGAGTTTTGATACCTATGGGACAATATGTCCTGGGACAATAGCCCTAAAAATCCGATTGAGACAATATATCCCAGGACAATAGCCCTAAAAATCCGATTGGGACAATATATCCCAGGATAATTAAAGGACTTACGAAAAAATTTAAAATGCGAAACATCATAATTTTTGATGTTTTTACATATGTGAAAAAAGATTTTTAATATTTATTGTTATTTAGCCAATAAAAAACCGGACCGAAAGGGTTAATGATCTCTTTCTCAATTGAGTGCATAACGTCACGTATCGCATCTGCTTAAGAAAAACTATTACAAATGTGTGATGGCTAAGGCAAATTCACGATATTGAAAATAAATTCTTGCGGTAAAAGAGTTTTTGCTTTAACTACTCTTCTGTATAAAAATATGGATATTTTCGAATACGAAAAATATAATTTTTTTAAATTTTCATGATTTTTATTTCCTGAACCATCCGAGACCGACAAAATTTTATTGCTTCAATAGGTTTAGGAGGTCCATATACTTATTATAAAAATAAGAAAAAAAAAATAGTTAGTCGTGGGCCCCAAATTAAAATTATTCCAAAGTTTGACAATAGCGCTGAATGACGTCATGCTCTCTTTCTCTCTCTCTCTCTCTCTCTCTCATTCGCGGAACGCGTTATCTTGTTTCTATCATTTTTTATGCTTAACAGCTTACTCAGCTTCATTTTTTGCTCACTCTCCAAGATGCCGCTCTTAACTTAACCCTCGCCAGGCCTCAATTCCGTACAGAAAAGACTTCCTTTGTGTCAATTTGACACATTGAATTTTCATTCACCATCATAAGTTAAGAAATGATTTGTATGACCAAATATCGATTTTAATCGTTTGTATTATTTATTAAGAATAAAAGAATTTCACCAAATAAACTTATAATTTTTTATTATTTTTATATATTTATAAAAAATTATTATCTAATACTACAGATCAAAATTAGAAATATAAAAATATTCAATATCAAAATTGACACAGAACAAAATATCACATTGACACAATAGATACTCTTTTGTAACTTTTCATGTTGGCAGCACTGTGTTAATGTTTTCATATCGAGTGTATGATATGAAATTTTGATCGAAAAAACCCATAGAACCATTTTTGTTTTCGATTTGTTTTAAAATTGATAGCGCTGTTTTAAAATGAATTTATAAATTGTGTCAAATTGACACAAGAAACGGATGAGGGTTAATTGCTTTGTTTAAACAAAAAATAATTCTTCCTTTATACCAGTCGTCCTTTAAATATTTTAAGCTCTTGTTGTTTTCAAGGATATTTAGATAATTGAAATTTATTATGAAATTTAAAAATTCAACGTTTTGTTTTTATTTTTGTAGAATATCAAAAGTGTTTCTCAAAGTTTGTTGTCTGTGTGTGTCTCTCTCTCTCTCTCTCTCTATCTCCGTCTATATCTTTTAGAAAACTTGTTATACAACTTAAAAATTCCGCTCATAATATGAAATTGATTTACGTGCCTTTCAGAGCAACAGAAGTAGCAATAGAAGCAGTAGAAGAAGAGCCAGCAGCAGCAACTCTGACCAAGTTGTTGCACCTGAGCTCTTGAGATGGTTCTTGTTGCTTAGTTGTGATATTGTTAGTGGTGTTGTTTTGCACCCACTACATGTTGTTTTCCTTTTTTTTTTTTACTTTTTTGCTATATTTCTTGTATGTTTTCTGTGCTTTTTATATCTTTTATGTTTTTCTTCTGGAAAAAATAAAGTTTTTCTTGCAAACCTGCAGCTCTGAAGCATTTTAACTCAACTGCCTGCTGCTGTTCTATAATAGAAAAAAAAAATAAATAAAAAAATATATAAATAAGTAACAACAACCACGCGCTTTCAAACAAGTTTATGTTTGTCTTGTCTTCCTTGCCACTTCAGCAACACTCAACATGCAGCGCCCCTCAACTTCATGGGAACATGTCTGGCAAATAGTCCCCCCATTTTTTCCACGCCACTGTCGCTGTAGACAGCTTTGAAGACACCGTCGTCAGTCGTCCCCATCGTCATCGTCTGCGCATTAAACTAGCTTTGAAGTCTCTACTGGGCAGCAACAGCAGCTGTTTTCTTGCAATTTTATGCAAAGTATTTTTTTTTTTCTTATGCTAGATAAACAAAGTTTTTTGTTTATTTGTTTTTTTTATTTTTTTTTTTTTTAACTTATTTTTGCACACTTTATTTCTTTAAAGTTAAGATGCCAAAACTTAACATAACTACTTTGTTGGTTTTCTGCTTGCCCGAACTCGGCTGCTTGTGGTGTCTAGTTGTTGTTGCCGTTGTTGTTGTTGTTATGGTTGTTGTTGTGCATAAACTTTTCTATAATAGCTCCTTTTTCTTTCCTAAGTTTCTGTCATCTTCTGTATTAGTAGTTGTTTTTATTTTTTTCCATTTTTTTTTCGTTGCTCTTCGCTACTTTTTATCTGCTGTTGCTGCTGCTGCTGCTACTAGTACTTCTTCCCTTGCACGTATTTGTTGCTGTTGGTTTTGTTTTTTATTTTTGTAATTTAGGTTGTTTAATTTTGAAAAAGTCGCTGTCGCTTTTGGTCACTAGATGCCGCTGACAGCTTAAAAAATTAAACAGTTTTTATGATGATTTTTCTCTTCTTACATTCAGAGTATTTTTTCCATCACACACACACACATACACAGTCGCACGTACAAACATAAACTATTTCATTTAATTTTTTTATTAGTTTGTTTTTTTCACACTGGCATTCATATTTTTTTCTTGTCATCATTATTTGGCACAAGTTTTTGACAGTTCTTGCTGTAATTTATTACGGTAATTCATTATAAAGCTTTAATGTTCATGTTATTTGATGAATATGCTGGTAAACAAACATGCAGTTGTTACTGGGTTGCATTTCAAGGATATTTGAAACGGGCAAGGAGTGCTAAAGGCATTGGAGTTATCACTCTTTTCCATTGAATTCATTTTGCTATGGGTGTTGCAGTTAAATTTGCATTTTTGGGCTTCATTTTGGGGTAAAAAGAAAATATTTCTGTATTCACATTTAAAATCAATAAATAAATGCTTTTGGTCACGTCCGTTACATACTAAAGTGACAATTTTTGAAACAAAAACTTTTGGCACGTCTGTAATTGCTTAGATTTTATGAATCTTTACATATTTACTTAGCGCAAAAGCTATAATTCTTCATATTTCTAGCATTTGCATGTCACAACCGTTACATTTTGAAAACTTAAAGCTTATAATATTTTAATTATAATATTTTTAAGTTTTCTTTATTCCCTCCCTTTAAGAAAGTGTTTGAGCGATCACATACCTTTCCTCAAAGTTATTTTTTAAATATCATCTTCTTCAGTCCCATCCGTTACTTATGTAAAAAAAAAAAAATACACAAAAAAAAAATTAAAAGTCATTTTAAGATTCGTTTTAAAAATTAATGCATTCACCGTTTCAAGCGAAATAAAGTAACGGACGTGACATGTCAATTTTGTGACAAATCATTAAATTTCAGCTATACTCCCACTTAATGATTAAAAGCTAATTTCTACTGTAACGGCTGTGACCCTAAAAACCTTGTTTTGTGTTCAAGACTGTGTTAACTTTTATATGTAATTTTTAATTTTAAATTTTTTATTTTGTATTTTTAATTCCTAAATTTTTAATGTTTAGTTTTTAATTTTTAATTTTTAATTTTTAATTTTTAATTTTTAATTTTTAATTTTTAATTTTTAATTTTTAACTTTTACTTTTTAATTTTTAATTTCAAATTTTTAATTTTTAATTTTTAATTTTTAATTTTTAATTTTTAATTTTTAATTTTTAATTTTTAATTTTTAATTTTTAATTTTTAATTTTTAATTTTTAATTTTTAATTTTTAATTTTTAATTTTTAATTTTTAATTTTTAATTTTTAATTTTTAATTTTTAATTTTTTAATTTTTAATTTAATTTTTAATTTTTAATTTTTAATTTTTAATTTTTAATTTTTAATTTTTAATTTTTAATTTTTAATTTTTAATTTTTAATTTTTAATTTTTAATTTTTAATTTTTAATTTTTAATTTTTAGTTTTTAATATTTAATTTTTAATTTGAAATTTTTAATTTTAAATTTTAAATTTTAAATTTTAAATTTTAATTGTCAATTTTTAAATTTTTAATTTTAAATTTTTTATTTTTAAAATTTTAATTTTTAATTTCTAATTTTATTTTAGAGTAAAAATTTTTTCGCCATTGTTGTAATGTTAGAACGATTAAAGTAACGGACGCGACTCTAAAAGTTTTTGAGATTTATCTAATGTTTACTAAAAAGTGATACGCTTAAAGAAAATTATTACATAAGCTTGCTTAACTAACCAGTTGTAAGATTGGTGCCAAGTGTAACGGCTGTGACAGTAATATTTTCATATCTAAATTGATTTTTATCTCGTTAACATTTCCTTCAAAAACAAATTTAAAAAAATGTTGTATGAAAATAAATTTATTTTTAGTGTAACATCCGTTATACCCATTACAGTTTCTGTACAGTTTACAGTTTACCCATTTTAGTTTAATCTTTAAAAAGACTTAAGACTTTTATTTAATATCACATATTTTGCTTGGTCACATCCGTTACGAATGCCATAAAATGCAATCTAATAAGGTGTAAAAACCTTCCATGTACTGAAAACTTATGGATTTGTTTGCTCATTAAAGAACCATAACAAAATTTCTCCCCTTACAACCCCACAACGCACCCATCCTCTACCAACTTAACCCTCAAGCAGTTATAATTAATTTTCTTCTTTTTTTAATTAAAACAACCCGAAAACGAACAAACCCAAAAAAAAAAACGTGATACATAATCATTATTTAACGCTCACTTGCTGCTGCCTCAGGCAACATGTTAACAATCACTTGTCCAACGCAAAACAAGTCTTAAAACTGTCTGTCAACCGTCAAATGTCTGTTGTCAACAATACGAAACAAAATAAAATCAAATGAAAAGAACAAAAAAAAAAACGCTGAATACAAGTTAAAAAAAAAATATTTAATCACCAAAGAGTATCACGTGTCATCAAAAAATTCAAAATTTCCCATGTCCGAGAGCTTTGTGAAATAAAAGCATATGAAAAACAGAAGCTAAACACACACACACAGTCATGCTTACAGTGCTGGACAAAGAATTAGCACAATATGGAATCGGTTACTCTGCCACAATATTAATATCAATAGATTTAATGCAGCAAAATTTTGTTGTTATTTTTTAAACTACGTGTTCTTACTCTTGCATTTCATGGAAAAGAACCGTTACAAGTCACGTGATTATTTTTTTCTTAACAAAAGATCGGAGCAATCATTCAAGTTAGCTGGTCATTGAATTAGCACATGTTGCTTAATATAGTCTTATAAATTGATTTTAAGCAAATTCAATAAAGTTTTTATCGAAACACGGTTTGTTGATGTTTTATTTCTTTATTTAAAATAAAAAATTAATGAAAAAAATTAATTAGATGGGTCGGAAGTCGTCATGCACTGCAGAGCTAAGAAAAATTATAATAAATATGAAAAATAATGGAAAAACTATAAATGAAATCGCAAACGATATAGAACGCTCTAGAAAAATTGTTTACAATGCAATCCAACATTGTCGGAAACATAAAACCACCACATCTATTAAAAGAAAGGCTCCTTCAAGAAAAACAAGTGCTGCTGAAGACAGATTAATATCGATGGAAGCGAAGAAAAATCCTTTTATTACATCCGCAGATATCCAGAAAAAAGTCAATCAGCATCACAAAGTTGCAGCTAGCAGCAGGACCATCCGTAGAAGACTTAATGAGGCTCAATTGATAGGATACGTAGCGCAGCATAAACCATTAGTTTCAAACAAAAATATTAAAGCTAGGTTAAATTTCGCCAAAACGTTTGGAAACAAGCCATTATCATTTTGGAAAAATATATTGTGGAGTGATGAGTCCAAATTCAACCGATTTGGGTCTGATGGAAAGCGGCATGGGTGGCGTCCACCAAAACAGCAGCTTAATCCGAGGTATACAATGAAAACAATTAAACACGGTGGAGGGAATGTTATGGTCTGGGCTGCGTTTTCATGGCGTAGGACCAATTGTAAAGATAGATACTAAAATGGATCAGCATTTATATGAACAGATTTTAGAGCGGCACATGGAACCGTTTGCAGAGGAAAATTTACCATTAAGATGGTCATTCATGCATGACAACGATCCTAAGCACACTTCACGGCTTGTGAAGCAGTTTCTTAGTTATCAGCAAATCAATGTTTTGCCGTGGCCTGCACAAAGTCCTGATCTCAATCCTATTAAGAATCTTTGGAACGATGTGGAGAAAGCTGTACAACCGAAAAAACCACGAAATTTGAGTGAACTTTGGAATGCCATACAAGAAAGTTGGAATTCCATTCCCCTGGGCCGTTGCCAAATTTTGGTTGAAAGCTTGCCTCGCAGGTTAGAAGCAGTTATACGCCAAAAGGGATTCCCTACTAAATATTAATATAAAAATATATTAAAACTCAGGTGAAAGCTTTTGTTTCAAAATGTACTAATTCTATGGCCACAAAAAAATTTAGCCTTATATATACATTTATAGAAAAACATTTAAAAATAACTTCCGAACTTAAATTAACTGTTTATTTTTAAGAACATTAAATTTTTTATTTTTTTGTAATAATGAACTTAAAATAAAACAATTAATAAATAAACATTAACAAGTCTTTTTAAAATACATGCTGCGTGTGCTAATTCTTTGGCCAACACTGTAGCAACATGACGTTAAAAAATCTTTAAGAAGAAGTAAGCAAAAGCGACAAAATAATCACAAAAATATTGTTATTAACTCAACATTTACAAGCTGCCAGTGCTGCCAAAAGCGCAAAAATATTTAATTAACTTTTATTATTAGAATAGCAATTTTTGAGTTTATGTCTATTAAGTTCCATTTAGTTCCATCATCACCACCAATCCGCAGAGATGACAAATTTTTTCAAGATTTTTAAATGTATTAAGAAAGATATATCCCATCGAGATATATTAAAGCAGTATGTGCTTAGCTGCCAAGAAATTATAATTTAATGCCACGCACAAGAAAAATCATATTTTGCTCTCAGTCTTCGAGATACTGCCCAAATATTTGATCACTAAGAAATCATATATTGTAAGTCATTAAAAAAAGCTAAAGAGCTAAAAATTAAGAAAATGTAACGGGTTTATACTCTATACTCTATACTTTATACTCTATGCTCTATACTTTATACTCTATACTTTATAATCTATACTTTATACTCTATACTCTATACTATATACTCTATACTCTATACTCCATACTCTATACTCTATACTCTATACTCTATACTCTATAATCTATACTCTACACTCTATACTCTATACTCTATACTCTATACTCTATACTCTATACTCTATACTCTATACTCTATACTCTATACTCTATACTCTATACTCTATACTCTATACTCTATACTCTATACTCTATACTCTATACTCTATACTCTATACTCTATACTCTATACTCTATACTCTATACTCTATACTCTATACTCTATACTCTATACTCTATACTCTATACTCTATACTCTATACTCTATACTCTATACTCTATACTCTATACTCTTTACTCTATACTCTATACACTATACACTATAATCTATACTCTATACTCTATACTCTATACTCTATACTCTATACTCTATACTCTATACTCTATACTCTATACTCTATACTCTATACTCTATACTCTATACTCTATACTCTATACTCTATACTCTATACTCTATACTCTATACTCTATACTCTATACACTATACTATATACTCTATACTCTATACTCTATACTCTATACTCTATACTCTATACTCTATATTCTATACTCTATACTCTATACTCTATACTCTATACTCTATACTCTATACTCTATACTCTATACTTTTCAACTTTTAAACTGTGCTTTTAATTCTAAAATTATAACTTTTAAACTGTGCTTTTAATTCTAAAATTATAACTCTGACTTTTAACTCAATGACGAAAGTATTATTGTAATTTCTCATCAAAATTTCTTAATTCACATATTTTACAAGATTTCTGTATTTTCCCTCTTTTTTTTAAATGCTTTTTTTTATGCTTGAAGAATTCAGTTAAATGTTCGATGTGTTTAGCAATGATTTATAAGAGTTATAAAAAATACTCGTGTTAAAAAAATAACACTTTGCGCTGAGTGCGGCAACAAAAAAAAAAAAAAATTATTTTAATTTAATTCTAATGTTCCATCAGAATAGCTTTAAAACAGTTGAATTAGTTGTGATTACAACATCAGTCAGCCAAGTAGACAACAAAGCAAAACCATTCGTTCGTTAACGAAAACTTGTACAGATCGCTTAACAAATTTTGATGCCACACATACATATTCAGAGATTGACTGACACGAGCTTTAAAGCAATTAGCCTGCGGCCAAATTATATTCAAACCTGGATTTTTATTATAAGCTGATGTAAGAAATAATAAGTTCATATGATTTTGTTAAGTTTTTTTATGTGGATATCATGTTACTCACAGGGTGTTTGCAATTTTTTTATTACTTACTCGTATCTTAAAGTTATTATTCGGCTTTGTTACGGCTGTGACGAATAATCTTTTTTTGAGCTTTTGTCATTAAAACTTTTGAAAATAGGAAGTTTTTTAAAAATAATTGAATGTTTTTCTTAACTTCAAATAAAATTTTCTAACGAACTTATTTTCTCCGTGAAATCAAGTAACGGACGTGACAGTCAAAACTAATTTTTGCCGATAGAAAGTGAAATTAAGCAAATTCACTAGGATTTGAAGTGCTATTTCTATAATCTTACAGGTAATTAGTGGTAATGAGTAACGGATGTGATTTTGAAATATATGCGTTAAGCTTTTTATTAAAAAAAAATTGCGCTAACAAAAGCTTTGTGGCAATATTTATTAATAATAACTAAGCTTTCACTGACGTGCTCATTCTAGTAAAGAAATCAAGTAACGGATGTGACTTGTGAAAACAGCTTCGCATAATTTTTAGGAAATATTAATAAATTCCTTAGAAAAATTTCTAACCTTGTAGTACATTTTTGGAACAAAAATAAAAAGAAAATGTAATAAAAATATTAAATTTTTTTTTTTTTTAAAGCAATTTATAAAGAAAATTTATAAATTCATTATAAAAGAAAAAATTTCTAACATTGAAGGAATAATTTAAAAAACTAGAAAATATGTCTCTCGTCTTTAACTCTTAACTCTTTAACTCTCAAGTAACGTACGTGACTTTAACTTCAAAAATGTAAAAGAATTGTTATTAAACTATAGTTCTTAAGGATAGTTTTTTTAAAATAGCTCTTTAATTATAAATGATATTTGAGACAGCTTAACGTCATCTACGGTTGAATTTAAAATTAGCATCTGTCACGGTTGTGACATTAAAATTTAATTAGTTGGCTTCAAAAAAATATTTTTTGCACCCAATTATGAATACAATGCAGACCATTTCTTGAAAACTTGGATATTGTGAAGTTCTGTAACGGATGTGACTTTTATATAAGCTGCTTATTTCTTTATGTTACACATTGTCTCCAAGGTCTTTCGCTTGACTTCAACCGAATTTGTGAGACTAACTAGATCTAGCTTTATGTTTTGCTAATAGCTTTACTTTAAAGTCTAGAAATTGATCTATTCGCTCATTCCACTTTCTATCCACGTTCTAAAAAGTCATGTTTTAGAGTCATAATTAAATTTAATTCAATTAGACTTTTCATAGAACTTCTTGATTATTTTATCTTGAAGTATCCTGTGATGTATCGGAGTGCCATTTAATATTTTTATTCAAAAGCCTCCGAACTCAAGACCACTTGAACAGATCTTGCTTCCGAGATATATGCTGACATGTTGGTAAATTGAGGATTTTTCCAGATTGTGATGAATTTTCAATCGAGAAGAGGGTCGGAGATAACAAGGCACCTCGTAGTGGTTCTCAAGTTGTTCGATTAATTGAATCTGCCTCTTGAAATCAACAAAAAATATATTTCTGTCAAGCCAAGCTTTAATTTTCTAATGATTCCAATGACTTTCGTTTATTCCATTGTCTTTTTTGAGTTCTATCTCCGGAATTAAAAGATCACTGATAACCTGACTGATTTGATAAGATTAAAAACATTTCACCAAGAGATGGGTCTTCTAATGCAGAATTTTTCAGTTTTTATTTTTTCTCTGGTGATTTTTTTTGTATGGTTGGGTTGTATTGATCGTATTTCAAAATAACCAACTCCATTATGTTCAGTGACTCAACATCTAAAGGAGTACTCTTTTGGGAGAAAAGAGAGTAAAGCACGCCTAGTTTCAAGTCCTTCCATTTTCATAGAGGTGTAAACTGACTAAAAGATAACTTTTGCAACGTCTAAATGTCATTATTTTTGAAAAAAAATTAAGGAATGTTACTTTCAGGCCTAATTAAATGTTTGAATGCTAGTTCCAAGAGAAAACAAGTGACTTTAATTTTTTTCTGGGTAGACGTATATAGTACATAGCCAGCACTATGGTCAAATTTTTCCCATATTTAAATTTCACGCCTAATGGTTTTCATTGGGAGGTATTGCTTCCATGATGATTTTAAATTTAATCATGGATTCATCTATGGCTTGAAATTAACTATCTTTGCGAAACTTACTGAAGATTTGTTTGATGCCATTTAGAACTTCTTCCATATAAGAGCTCTTAGGATGACCGTTGGGCTTTATAGGAGGATTATAATAAAATGTTTAATGGAGACAGAGAATCACGAGACATTCTGTATCATATCGAAGTGTTGACAACAGATTTTAATTTTACGCAGTATGTTACATTGATATTTTTGTTAGTATTCTAACTGTTATAAGCATTATTTCCATCATTGCCACAATTTCGTGCCTTTTGAATAAATACACCTGTAGTTTTCTCTTCGATATCGAAAGTTTTGTTTTTTACTGCTTATCCATGGGGAACTAGCATCAAATGTGTATCTAACTTTGAGGCATTTATTTTTATGAATGCCATTCGTTGTTGACTGTCCATACATTCTCCATGACGGGTGTAACTGGAATTCTGCAATTTTAATTTTGGATTTACGCTATTACTCAAATCATCGCTGAAATTATTACATTCGATATCAAGGCACTCTTTTCACGCAGTAGTTAAAGGGATATATTGTGACACCAGGTACTCAGACCCGCTGTCTTCATTTGCTTCCGACTTTATTTGACTCCATTTTTTTTGGAATGCAATCGGGTCGAAAGGGCTTCACAAAAAAAAAAAAAATTAAAAAAATTAATCAACCAAAAGATTTTGAAAATTTTAACTATTGGAACCTCTGACCTATGAAATAATTTAATTTCACCCAGGAATGTGTATAATGATAATATAGGCGAGATTTTAATATATAGGTTGGCTATATTCTAAAAAAACTGTGTTTAAAATGGGAACAGAAGTGTTAGTTGCATGAAATAATCATCAAAAAGTATGTGAGTAAACTTGGATAAAAATTCATATCCCGTCTCATAGATTAACCAAATTCAAAACGTAACTCCTGACACGCGAAGCACCGGGTATATTTCAGCTTGCCTTAACAGTAGTTAAACCGTTATTTTTTGACATGAGTTACTCAAATCCGATGACTTCCTATGGTATACGTTGTCCCAATCGTGTCGATAAGGTTTTAGAACATAATGCGAATATTTGTTCTACGAAAAATTCTTAAATATGTCAAATATGGGAGCTTAACTTAACCAAAATAAAAAAAATACCACTCCAGAACTGAGTAACACCTTAATAGACCTGGGTATTTTTTGGCTATCCAATGCTAAAAAGATACTTCTTTTCAAATCATTATTATATTTGTTTAGACATGGCCACTCAAGCACTGATGACATGTACTTTACATTGTAAGCGGGAACTAGAGTAGATCTGCTGCATACAATGAAAAAGTAGAGAGTGAAAACATGAAATTATTCTCTGCTGCGGAAACAAAAGGTCAAATCAAAAAAAAATTCAAGGAAAAGCAAGTGTCTATAATTTAATGATTGGTATGACCTTTTTTCATTTGTCTTAAATCAGCCTTCTAGGCTTGGGTATTTTAGTTCACCACAAATATCCTTATTTTAAGTTCAATCGTATTTAATGAACTAGTTCGTTCATTTAGTTCTTTTAGTTCGTTCGTTTTTTTTGTTGGTTGCATTTTATACTTCGTTCGTTCTTTTAGTTCGTTAGTGCTTTTAGTTCGTTCGTGCTTTTAGTTCGCTAAAGCGGGAAGTTCATTCACTGCATTTGCATATGCGTCCGTCTACTCGCTGAACGCAATGCAATAGAAATATGTGAAAGCTTACAGATGAAAGTTCATTAACTGCATTTGCATATGCGTCCGTTTACTCGCTACGCAAGCAAAGTCGAAAATATTTCAACTTTTCTTGTGTAATTTGCGCTTTTTGACAGCTCGTTACTTATAACGAACAGAGAGAAGAAATAAAAGAAACGAGTCAGAAGCTCACTACTTTAAGGGGTGGCTCTTTTAAATAAATCTTTAGAAAATAAAAATGTCTTTAATTTTTTTATTGTTAATTTCTCAAAAGAACTTTTTTATACTCAGGATTTAAGTTTCTTTTTAATTATAAATGAAGACATTTCAAGTATTTGTGTATAAATACGATAAAAACTCCACATTAAGAACATACCAAATGTTTTATAATTTTGTAGCCTTGCTTAGTCTTAACGTAAAACGCGATCATTGAACTCTGCCATAATTTTCTTGCGTAAGACCAGTAGACGGACGCATATGCATATGCAGTGATTGAACTTCCTGCTGAAGTCTTTTAGTTCGTTTGGAAAAACCATGGACTCAAACCATAGCTTGGCAAATTTAGTTATTTTTGCTCTCGTTCCTTTTGTTCCTACTCGTTGCAAAATCAATTGAACTAAAATGAACTAAAAGAACGAAATACACTGAACAAGATCACATAGTTTATGAGTGGGAATCGTTCAATTGAATCGGTTCGTTCATAAACAACCCAAGCCTGCAGCCTTCCTAAATTTATATTTTTATATCCCATATTTTTCATAAAATAAACTTTAAATTTATGATAAAAATAAAAATGGAAATTCTTTGCAAATTAACTTCACTTTCTTCGCTAATTAAAAGAAACACGATTTTACTTCACAGAGAAATGTATTCAAACTCTTTGTTAATAATAAATACGTGTCCTAGAAGAACACAAGCAGTGTCTTCTCACAGCCCGCTTACAATACTGCATTACAATATCATCGATAACAGTTCTTTTACCCGCTGGTTCTTTAATTTTTATTAAAAGTTAGCTTGAAATCTTTTCTTACCCTGTTTCTGTAGAGAATACCACATTATTATCGAGTCCATCAAATTGAAGTTTGGTGACCTTGCCTGTTTCTTTTGTTTTTTTTTTCTTCTTCTCTCTTTATAGTTGGTTTGATTCTTGATTGTTTTGCTTTTAATTCTTCACATAAACGTACAATCATGCATTCGAAGTTGCTGCTATTTTATTTTTGCCTCTTGATTTTTTTTTTCTCTTCTCCTTTTGTTTTGGTTTATTAGCGTTTTTTTCTTACTAGTTTTCTTAGTTGCTCTTTTGTTGTTTTTTTTTCGTTTTTTTTTCTTGCTGACTTGCCACTTAATGCGGCACTTCAGCTGCGACGACATGAGTTTAGCTGTACAATAAAACAAAATCTATCGGATCAGCGTGAATTACGTTATGACTAATGCGTTTAAGAAACTCAAGAATTTTTCTTACTTTTAATTTTATTTCTTTCATTGCTTTTATTTTTCTTTTTGTTTTTATTTATGCTTCATTATAACAGAAGAATTACATTGCGAAAGCAGAGGCGAATCGTTAAAGTAAATGAACCGACCAGACCAATCTAGGCTTCTTTGAAGCCCCTTAGCAACTAGCAACAGCTAAGAACTACAGATATTTTATTGTATCGCATTTTTTTATTATTTTTTTTTATGTACTTTTGTTTTTTTTTGCACTCTATTAAAAAAAATACGGTTTGTATAAATTTTTCTGTAATTCGTTTTGCGCTTTGCCATTCTGACATGTACTAACGTGGCCTGTAGCAAACACTACCGTATGGAAAAGCTATTAAACAACCGTTATTTTGCTGTTCGAATAAAAAAGATTCAAATTAATGTTAGAGTAGAAGCAAAAATTTATTTCCTCTTAACTAGAATTTGTGCTGAAGATTTTCTCAATGCTGAATATAATTACTTTATAAACTTCGTTGCTTGCAATCGTTGGATTGGATTTCTTTTTCTTATTTTATTTATGAGCAGAGTTTTCACTTTTATTCTCGTAACACCTTTTGTACTGTATTTTTTCCTTATAGTTGCCAGTGTTCGGCTTGAAGCAAAAGTTGTCTTTATAAATCTTGTAGTTTTGACTCAAGCAGAGGTCACAGAGGTTTCCAGAAATTGATACTCAGATCAAAAATCTCTTCCGGTTTTTGAAAAATTCAATGAAAGGCTTTAATGTAAGAGTTATATCTATAGAAATTCTTCAAAAATTTTTCATACCAATGAATAAAGAAAGAAAAAAATATTTGCAAGAAAAAGTAATTTAAAAAAAAAATGTAAAAATTTTCAATTCTAAAAGTCAATTCTATGAAACTAAAAAAAAAAAATCACATGAAATAGTTCTGCAAAATTTCCAACCAATTACTTAAATATATCTTGAGATCTGATATTTTCAGTTTTAAAAACCATGAGTACGAGGAAAA
Source organism: Pherbina coryleti (assembly GCA_943735915.1). NCBI lineage: Eukaryota > Metazoa > Arthropoda > Insecta > Diptera > Sciomyzidae > Pherbina > Pherbina coryleti. The sequence continues at coordinate 169,795,598 of OX030948.1, forward strand.
ATCTTTAGAAATTTTTTTTAAATATCAGTAATGTACTCAACTAATCCGTTGTTCTTATATCAATTTTAATAGTTTTAAATGAAGTCAATCATAAGTTTGAGAACTGGAGGGAAATTAAAAATTACAATTTATTTTTTATTTTATTTTTAACTAAATTTAAAAAAACAACTTTATATTCAATAAAAGTTCTTATCAATTCATAAAAACAATGACATTAAAAAGTTTTTTACAAAATTTTAGGTGAATTGGTTTATTATTGCTAGAGATAAGACAGTTTTTCTTTCAAAAACCATGAGTTTCAGATTTTTTTTTTTATTTTGGAATGAACGAAAGATATATACTCTCTGCTTAGTTAGGACTAAATTTTTATCGCTTCTAATGGAAATCTTCAATATTTAAAGAGCTTTAATATATTGTGGAGTTTGAAATATTTTTTAATAGAACTCGTGTATCTGTTATAAATCGTATTCCAGTAATGCCATCCCAAAACTATGAAAACCATTATATCAAAGGGAAAAAAATGCTTGTAACGGTTGTTATATGTATGACTGATTGAACTAAGACTGGAAAACAAGCACTGCCTATTTTTTCTTATAAAAAAGCAAACAAAAAAATAATTTAGAAATGAAACCGACGGAACAGAATTTTCCAATAGCTCTTGATTTATTTAAATTAATAAAGATTCTTTGCTAGTAAAACTATCAAAGCTAACTTGTTTTTTAAAAAAATTAAGTTCAGAGTATGTAACGGTTGTGACATGTAGATGAGGATTTCTCCAAGAAGTTGACTAAGGGTAGCAAATACTACGTTTATTAAAAGAATTAATACAAAAATATACTAAAAATAAATGAAATAAATATGTAACGGACGTGACATATTCTTACAAAATTAAATATTCTACACTCATTCACTCAAAGTTTACCTCAAAAAACTATTTGTAAAAACTTATAAACTTATCACAGCTCACTTTTCCTTCAGAAAAATTAAGTTAAGCGTATGTAACGGATGTGACATTTAGATTATTTAAAATTTGTTTTAGAACACCTGGAGTAAGACAATATTTTGCTTGCACAAAAATAAGTTAGAAAATATTAACTAAATAAATGAGTTTAACATGTTTCGGATGTGACATTATATTTTCGTTTGAAAAATTCTTCTTTTAACTTCACAACGCTTGTTCACTCAAAATAACCCACAAAAAAACTCTAAAAAGAATATTTCTGCGTGTTTTATGAGTTCGCAATAAAAAGACTCATAAAGGAGGCTGTGATATGATTGTAAAATGATTGCTCAGAAATAAGACTCCAAAAAGAGTATTTTTTATGCATGTTTTATGAGTACGCAAAAAAAAATCATAAAGAAGTCTTTGATATGATTCTCAATGATTGCTCAGAAATAAGACTCTTAATTTTGAGTCTAAATAGACTTATTTGTATGAGTTATAAAAGAGTCTTTATTTCGAGTATTTAAAGAGTCTTTTTAATGAGTCTTAAAAGAAAATGAGACATAAGCAGTCATTAATATGAATTATATTTTGAAGCCCACAACCTACGAAAATGTACTCAAAAATGAGTATTTTTTTATCGCATTTTGACAATGACAACTCATTTATATGAGTCTTAAAAGAGTCTTTTAAGAGTCATAATGTTTGCTGGGTTATAACTATCTTACGAACACATGAGTTAACAAATGACAAAGTCTTTTCGAATTAAATATCTGTCATTTAAACTACTTAAAAACATCACAACAATTACTCACTCAAATTTGCCACTATCTATAAACTGTTAGGAAACAATCACAGTCCAATTTCGTGCAAGCAAAACTAAGAATAGCATGTGTAACGGGTGTGACATAAAATTTAGAATTCTTCCAAAATGTTTAAGTCTCAAGAAAACAAATTCTTTATTTGTATAAAAATGTATGCTTAAATATTCACAATAAAAATATATATGTAACGGATGTGACATCATCTTTCCAAATTAAATATTTTTATATTTTAATATCGCTTCTAATTTCCTTGTATTCGCTCAATAAAATTGAACACAAAGAATTACAAAATAAATTCATTTAATATGTAACGGATGTAACATAATGTTTTAAAAAAACAAATAAAATATTTTAAAATTAAAAGTCAGCTTAGAACATCACAACACTTGATCACTATTAATTTACCTTCATTAAGTGCTTTCTTTTAAGCAAAATTAAATTTATTTAGTGTAATGGCTGTAACGTTTATATAACAATTGCTCCAAAAGGTTAAAAGGACTCAGGGAAAGAAATAGCTTTGCTTGCATAGAAATAAGTTCAAAAATATACACAAATAAATTTAATAAATGTATAACGGATGTGACATAATATTTTCATGTCAAAAATTCTCACATTTAAAACAAATGTATAACATTGCAATAGCTGTTGGACTCATATTTACCACAAAAAATCCATCACAGGCCACTTTGTGCAAGTAAAATGAAGATAAGTATGTGTAACGGCTGTGACATAAAGATAAGAATAGTTACAAAGGCTTTAAAGAGCCTAAAAACAAGTAAATAATTTGTTTGTATAAAAATTGATACTAAAATATTTACAAAATAAGTGATACGAGTGTGTAACGGATGTGACATAATTTATTTCCTAACAAAAAACTCACGTTTACAGCAGCATAACACTTGTTTGCACAAAATTGATCACAAAAAATTCCTTCTCGTTATCGGTTTACCTTTCATTTTAAGAGGAAAGACCCTTTATTTGATCTCAAAATGATATCAACTGAAGTTCAGTGGATTCATTGATACCAAGAAACGAAAAAAAAAAATTAAATAAAACTAAAGGCAATAAAGAATTTAACTTTATTGCACACGATCAGTTGAGGTTCGAACAAGATATCCCGACAGACCTTTGAATAGACGACTAGCCAGTCGGTCAAAGAGTTCGAGAGCCAATAAAAACGATTTTAATTTTATGTTGCCAACAAACGCATTAATAAGCCAGAACTTTTAACTGCAACAACAAAAACAACAACAACGACAGCTACATAAGAACGGTCAATCGTCGTCTTCGTCTTAGTTTTAGTTGTTGTTATTTCACCGCTTTGCCCTATAGTTTATTAGCAGTGCTCTTTCTTAGTTTAGCTTAGCTGAGAGTCAAGGCTTAGCACAAAAATCTCGCTGGCTTAAACTTGTCTTAAATCTGGCGACGCTTTTTTCTTTTGTTTTTTTTCTTTGCTCACCACGTTGTATTACTTTATTGCTCTATGGATGTTTCCAGCCACACTGCCTGAGTATCTTGCCACTGCTGCTTACGAGCAGTTTAGACTTCAATGACTTGTAGCACCACATGTCGTGCTACTCTTTCTTGTTCTCTATTTTCTTTGTTTTTGTTATATATATATTTTTTTTTTGCTCAGAGCTTTCATGTTGCTTTTGCCTGGATGTGCTTTTCCTGTGCTCTTTTAGTTTATGAGCACCTTCTGTTTCATAAGTTCGTATTTGTTTGTCTTGACTTTTGTTGGCTGTTGAACACCACTTTGGCTTTGGTATTCCTACCAAGTTTCGTCTTTTGCCTAAATTTCTGTCGAATTGACGCCTTGACTATCTTTCCAGCTGACTAACAGCATGTTTGAGTGTGTCTGTCCTTATGATTGCTCTTCTTGGCCAGTTGCTACCTTTAGCTAGGACACCAGCAAAGTTTATTATTTTTATTTTCCAACTCTGCTTCTCGTATCCCTTATCTTAAGGTTTTCTCTTCCTTCCTTCAAGCATTTCTATACTGTATGTTATTGTTTCATTTCATTGCTTTTCGGTTTAACAAGTTTATGGCTTTGCTTTTCATAATCTTTTTCGAAATTCCTTCTCTCTCTTTTCCAGTCTCTCTTTTATTTTTTTTTCTAAGTACTTGAAGCTTGTATTTAATCAGCTTTTCGAATCGTGGCGCTTTTAAGGCGTCTTCAGTAATAAAGTTTTCGGATTTTTAAGGAATAAAATTTCCATAAAAGTTTTTCCCTTCGTTGCCAAGGTAAGAAAAAGTTTCTTTCTTATATATCCTTTTATTTTTAATCGCTCGATAGAGGTTTCTTACGCGTCTTTCTTGCCATAAAGATTTGATGATGCTATTGAGACATTTTTCATCATTATATTTCTTTGATTTAAAGTTACTTCTCAGCCGTTTAAATTAAATGGCACGAAAATGTTCCATTTAGAATGAATACAAAAGAGGGTTGCAAAAAAAATTTCATTAAAATGAAGTAAAAAAAAGTCAACACATAAACTAAATATATTTCTAGAATATTGGGGCATCTATGTTTCCTTCACATGCACATTTTATATTTTAAATAAATTTTAATCTCATGGTTTATAATGTGGACTTGTGAGGTCAAGGTTGAAGTGATGGGAAGTCATGAACCATTCATAACAAACAGTTACTTTCTATAAGAATGATAATTTTAAGTTATTTGTCAAGACTTTTTTAAATCCAACTGTTTTTTTCTAACGGTTGTTACACGTCCAAAATTTCTTATAAAAATATTTTTTAATTCTCTCAAAAGAAAATGATCTACTTATTCCTTCAGTCCTGAAAAAGAAAAAGCCAAGTCTAAGACAAAGACCAAAATAAAGACCAACACCAGTATGCAGACCAAGACCAAGACCAAGACCAAGACCAAGACCAAGACAAAGACCAAAATAAAGACCAACACCAAGACCAAGACCAAGACCAAGACCAAGACCAAGACCAAGACCAAGACCAAGACCAAGACCAAGACCAAGACCAAGACCAAGACCAAGACCAAGACCAAGACCAAGACCAAGACCAAGACCAAGACCAAGACCAAGACCAAGACCAAGACCAAGACCAAGACCAAGACCAAGACCAAGACCAAGACCAAGACCAAGACCAAGACCAAGACCAAGACCAAGACCAAGACCAAGACCAAGACCAAGACCAAGACCAAGACCAAGACCAAGACCAAGACCAAGACCAAGACCAAGACCAAGACCAAGACCAAGACCAAGACCAAGACCAAGACCAAGACCAAGACCAAGACCAAGACCAAGACCAAGACCAAGACCAAGACCAAGACCAAGACCAAGACCAAGACCAAGACCAAGACCAAGACCAAGACCAAGAACAAGATCAAGACCAAGACCAAGATCAAGACCAAGATCAAGATCAAGACCAAGACCAAGACCAAGACCAAGACCAAGACCAAGACCAAAATCAAGACCAAGACCAAGACCAATATCAAGATCAAAACAAATATCTAAATCAAGATCAAGGTCATAATCAAAATAAATATCTAGATCAAGTTTTGTCCCATCCGTTACTGACTTGAATTTTGACAAACCATCAGATAATGAGTCCTTTCATAATGATAATGAAGCTTTACATGGCATTATTTACTCTCTGAGGTTTGCCATTGTCTGCAGAGAGGTGACGACCGAACAGAAAAATTAATTCAATTTAAAAAACTTTCTGTGTCAGTTGGAATTGAACCAGGGTTCTATGACGTATGGGTCGGGCACTGTACCCACTGCGACCGGCCGCCAAATTCGTGATTGTACTAAATAAGTTTTAAAATGTTTCTTCTCTAATTTTTCGATTTGGTATTAAAAATACTCGCATCGTTTTTAATATGACGGTATCTTATATTTTAGAAGACAGTATCTATCGTATGAAAAACTGTCTGAGATGTTTATATGCTATACGTAGCTTGTCAACATTTTTATAATATACTATAGTACAATTTTTGTTTTTTTTGGTCAAAAAGATACAACCGTTACATAATATTGATCATTCTATACCTCTACTCAACCATTTGAACCATCATCAAATTATTAACTAGATTCAGACATTATAACTTAATGCTTTGAATAGCCTTGTATACAGATTGAAAGTACTGTCACATCCGTTACTTTTAAAAATGCGCCAAAGAGTGAATATTTTATGCTTAATAAATTTTCTTCAGCAAAACAGGCTTCCAATATTTTCGACGAAAAGCACTTAAATGATATCAATTTATATGAAAGCAAATTTCAAGTATTATACAGATAAGTCTTCAATGCAATCCCCAATCATTTTAGCGCATCGAAAAAAAAAAATAAAAAAATCAAGAAAATATATAGAATTATGAGTCAATTCATTGAAAAGCTTTGCACTTGTTTTCATAACAAATTTTCTCAATCTCGCAAATAACTTTTCTTCATTGATCTCGAATATCACAACAACAACAACAGAGAAACCTCCTCCTCCTTCACTAAATACTTCTTCTTATACTTCCGTTAAAAACATAATCTAGCAAAAATCTAAAAAGAAATGAAAATGAAAATTCAACCCAACTCAATGTCGATGACTGATGGGCCAACGAAGACAATTTCAACATCATAACCATTAATTTTTTTCCCTAACGCTTTACGTAAGCGAAAAAAAAATTCAACCCCGTCAAGTGACACCCTCTCAATTTAATTTCGTTATATAACTGACAAAAAATAATAGAGGACAAAAAAAAATGTTGTGGGCAGAAAATAATGATAGTTAACGGCATTCTATAAGCATGACAACAGCAATCAGCGGATGTCTTACATAACTTACCCTAAAGTAAACCCCATTAAAAACATCATTAATATAGGATATACGGCTTTTTCATTCAAGGATCTTAATATATGCTAAAGTAATTTTAAATGATTAATAGTTGCATTTTTTTCAATATAATTTTTCTTTTATGACCATCTTTTGGGCAAAGTTGGAGATAAATATACGTTTCAACAAAACAACAAAAAATGTTTTATGATAACCCTATCTCTTGATTTTTTGCTATTGTTAGCTCTAATAAATAAAAAAATTTTAATTAAAAAATGATTTTTTGAGATTTCTTAAACTGTAACGGATGTGACACTATTAAAAATTTAGAAGGTAATTTTAAAAATTTCAGTTAATCAGTTAATAAAATTCTTGACTTTTTCGTAAAGTTCATAATAAAAATATCATCTGCAAGTTTCTAACATTCATCAAAAGCTCACAAAAACTTTGCTATAACATACTTCTCATATGACAGAAGTACTTAAGTCGTCACGGTTGCGACACTGTATTGAACCAGCAAAAATTTTTTATGAACTACGTAAGGCTTTTGTTTACGTGCAGCTTTTCTAAGTTTTATTTTTAAAAAATGTACTTAAAATGGGTAAATGGGCATAAAAAGTAAACTTAATGGCTTGTAACGGATGCTTCTTTTTTGGTAGAATGGTCATTTTATAGAATATTTTTACAAGATTCTGAAGGAAATATGGCTTGTTGCTACAAACTGTGTGATTCAAAGAAATTTGAATGAAATATTTTGTGCCTATTGTGCCGTCCGTTACAGTTTGTGTGTACTTTTTAGCTTTTACTTTAACATATTATTAGAGAACAAGTATATTTTAAAATAAACTAATTAAGAGTTTTTTTAGCGAATATTAACAAGTTTTTATCAAATTTTTTTGCTATAAACTTGCTTTGGAGAATGTAACGGACGTAATATTTTTTTCAAATTTTTTTAAGCTCAGACCGCTTATATTATTTTAATAGATTTAAATGTTGAATTTTTTCTTCATCGATGTCGCACTTGTGACAATTTTTTTTTTCGCTTTTGAACTTTTTCAACATAATTTAAAAAAAAACTCTGTCTTATAAGAAAAAAAGAATGCCTGCACTCTTTTAACTTAGGTTTGCAAGAGTTTAAAGCTTCCCCATTGATTATTTGCAAGCTTTTAAAATTTGAGTTTAGCTTTGAACTTATTCTAAGGGATGTAACGGACGTTACTTTTTGAGCCAAACTTGCTTTTTCATTTATTCAATTAAAATATATATAAGTAATAATCGACTTGTATAATATGTCATACAATTTTTCAATAATTTTTTTCTGATGTCACAACCGTGACACTTTACATTCAATTTTAATCTTTTCTTACAATATTTTATATAGGGAGCATATTAATAAGTTTAGAATCCGCCTGCTTAAATTAAATTTTTTAAATTCTGCAAATATGTCTTCACTTAACGGATGTAAGATATTGTGCGAAATAAGAATTATAGTAAATTCATTAAAAATCATTTGTAGTTAAGAAGAATATTATATTATTTCTTAGCAATTATATTACTACATTTAGCAGAAGACACATCCGTGACACCTGGTGCGCGAAATCATGAAAATGTCTCTTTTATATTTTAAAGTTTAGATTTAAGCCAGTTTTTAGTGTTTGAAGTGATTTTAGGAGAATCTTCTTGTTTTGCGCGATATGAGAAGATTTAAAATCATATCTTGTTCTAAAAAATTTTCCTTAAGAATGTCACGGATATTACTCTTTGAATACAACGTGATCTGTTATAATTTTAATTAAAACTTTGAGTCAAAACTTTCGGTTAGTATATTTTTTGGAGTTTCAATGAGATTTCTTTTTTAAATTTTAACCTTTTTCGCATTTAATTTTTTTTCGATGTGAAATTTTAAACATTTTTGAACTTTTTTGAATATATTTTATTTAAAAATACTTTATTTCAAGTTTTAGAGAGAATCTGCTTACCTTTGGTGAAGGTATGTAAGCCCTTACATCATGGTTTTGAATAAATCTTGTTTTAAGCGATGTAACGGATGTGATTTCTGTTTACCAAATGATGCCTTATAGCTAATTCCTGTAATTCAATGCTTGTTTTGGGGTTATAAGTCGCTTGTATTATTTTTAAAAAGAACTTTGGTAGTTTTGTACCCGGTGTCACATCCGTGACAGTTTCTAAAAACAATTTAAACTTTTTTTTCCTTATTGCTTTTCTGTTCAGACAGTATCTATGGAGGCTAAAGATATAAATTCATTTTTTTAAAGCTCATTTTTGCTAAAAATGTTTCTGGGGACTGTAACGGATGCAACGGATTTTGAGTAATTTAAGTCTTTTATTGAGTTTTTTACTATTGAAAATTGTTGAAAAAATGTAAGAAGCAACTCTTAGTTTTACAAGAATATTCGGTGAAATTAATCTACCGATGTCGCAACCGTTACGAATTGCAATTACTTTTTTTCGGAAAGTTTTGTTCGACAATATAACAAGAGTATTTCTGTAGCCTTGGCGAGTTTTTGCAAGTTTTCTTGGTATGAATTTGCTATAAACTTAAGCATAAAACAGATGCTACTCTTTGAGCAAAATATGCTTTTGCTTTTAAATTTCATATATGTACATTGAAATTTTTACAAAGCCTTAGGCTACCTTGCACTATTTTTTGAGTACCTCGCACTATGTCGCATCCGTGACGTTTTGAATATGATTTTTTACAATTCTATTAAGAATATTGAAAAAAGCAATTTATTTTTGTTGTATGTTCAAAATTATTGGTGGCATTCCTTTTTGCTCTTTATTATCTTTTAAGCATGTAAGGAATCTAAAATTTTGAACAATATATGTTTTTCAATGAATATCATTGACATCCCATAGAGCTAAAAATTTAAAAATTTATTGAAAAATGTTTCTCCCGATGTCGCATCTGTTGCAAGTTTTAATCAAGGCCTTACTTTTTATTTAATAATTTTGCATACGAACCGTATCTAATCTGGCAATAAGAGTATGAGAGAGAATACAACGGCTTCGGTAGTAGAGTACCCAGAGGTCCCAACCCAGAGATTCCTGGATCGAATCCCGGTCATAGTCCTATCTTTTAACATTTCTTCATTTCTTTCCTAATTTCAATTCACGTGAAATTTAAAACTCATCAATATTTACGACTTGAAGTTGTATGAAGTTTATGTGTGAGATTGTCTTATAAATTGAATTGAGGCATAAGACTTGCCTCAAATTCAAATTCACATGTTTCTACGGCTTTACACAGGTCTTAGAACATCCTACACATATTTAACTTGATTGACCCTTCCTTCTCACTATTCTATCACCCCATTTCGAACCAAGGCAGACTTGACTGAATAGGTATTACACTAAAAAAGCATTTCTATGGTGTTTTTTGCATTATATGCAAAAAGTGATATGTAATGTACGTAACAGAAGTTTTGAAATATGAAGACTTATCGAAGATGCAAGCCTTATAGAAGCCGCCAAAGAATATCTGCGTGCTTTAATCAATATTTTTAAGCTTAAAAGAGGCGTTTTTTTCATTATATGCAATATTTGGAATGTAACGGATGTGACAAATGTTTGGAAAATTATAACTTTATCAAAAATTCAACCCTTATCGGAGATATAACATAGTATTTGCGTGCTTTTCGTAAATATTGTAACGTTTTAAAAGCGTTTTAATTGCATTCTATAGAATATGTAAAATGTAACGGACGTGACAAAAATTTTGAAAATTAAAGCCTTGTTGAAGATTTAAGCTTTATCGAATCTTCCAATAAGTTCCTCCCAGCTTTTGGTTAGTATATGAAAGTTTTAATAGCGTTTATTGTATTAAACCTGATATGTTGAATGCAAAGTACGTGCCAAAAGTTTTAAAAATTAAAGAATTATCTAAGATTAAACCCTTATTGAAGATATCAAAGAGTATATGCGTGAGTTCGGTAGATATTTTAATGTTTTAATAGTGTTTTTTTACATTATATGCTATATGATCGATGTAACGGACGTGACAAAAGTTTTTAAATTAAAATGAAAACCTTATGAAAGATTCAACCCTTATAGAAGATAGTATTAGAGAGTATTTGCTTGCCTTTGGCCTTTGCCGTTTTAAAAGTGTGTTTAAATTATATGGAATATGTGAGGTGTAACGGATGTGACAAAAGTTTTGAAACTTAAAAGAGTCAAACCTTTTTGCTTTTAGTTAATATTTCAAAGTTTTAATAGCTAAGTATTAAACCTTATATGTGGAATGTAAAGCACGTGACAAAAGTCGTTTAAAAATTAAACCTTTTTATCTTATCTACTGCCTTTTATATTTTCCTTAAAAAATTTAACCCTTAAGGAAGATATCTAAGAGTATCTGCATGAGTTCGGCAAATATGTTAATGTTTTAATATTGTTTTTTGCATTATATACTATATGTGAGACGTAACGGACGTGACAAAAGTTTTAAAATTAAAACCTTATGACAGATTCAACCCTCATCGAAGATATCAAAGCGTATTTGCTTGCCTTTGGAAAATATTGCAAGCGTTTTAACAGCATGTTTGCATTATATGGAATATGTCAGATGTAACGGATTTGACAAAAAATTTAAAAATTCAAAGAGTCAAACCTTATTGTTACTACCAAAGAGTGCTTCCTTGCTTTTAGTTAATATTTCAAAGTTCTAATAGCATTTATTGAATTAAACCTGATATTCTGAATGTAAAGGACGTGACAAAAGTCTTAAAAATGAAAGCCTTATCGAAGATTTAACCCTTATCGAAGATATCAAAGAGTTCGGTATATATTTTAATGTTTTAATAGTGTTTTTTGCATTATATGCTATATGTGCAATGTTACGTACGTGACAAAAGTTTTAAAATTAAAACCTTATCAAAGATTTAACCCTCATCGAAGATATCAAGGAGTATTTGCTTGCCTTTGGAAAATATTGCAAGCGTTTTAAAAAACTGTTTGCATTATATGGAATATGTGAGTTGTAACGGATGTGACAAAAGTTTTGAAAATTATAAGAATCAAACCATATCGTTGCTACCAAAGAGTACCTCCTTACTTTTAGTTAATATTTCAAAGTTCTAATAGTATTTATTGTATTAAACCTGATATGTTGAATGAAAAGGACGTGATACAATCCGTTTGGAAATAAAAGACATATCGAAGATTCAAACCTTATCAAAGATTACAAAGCTTATCAAATAGTCTGCATGATCTGCATGATTTCGGTAAATATTTCAAATATTTAATATTGTTTTATGCATTATATGCTATATGTGCCATGTTACGGACGTGACAAAAGTTATGGAAACTAATACTTTAACAGAGGTAATATTAATTGGCATCACCTAAATTGAATGTCGTCGAAATTATTCAAAAATGTTTTCACATATCCTTCTATATCAATAAATTGACTTCAATATCGGTTTAGTTATGATTAAGCTCAACATTATTTCAGCTCATTATAATTTGACTGAGAGATCGGAATAATTCAATTTATTTTAACATTATTTTCAGACAAAACAGTCGGCAGGTTCTTATTAACAGCCATATTTAAGTCATTTGATATGCGACAAAATTGCTCGTGTCCCAATAAGGGACAAAAACATTTCTCTTTCTAGGTCAAAAACAGACAAAACAAAATAAAAGAAATGGATAAAAAAAAAAAATATGCCAGATAAAAATTGCTTTGCACAAAATATGCTAAATTCTCACAGAAAAAATAGGGGGAAAAAAAATCATGCAAACAAACAAAACTTAATAAATCAACCAGAGTAACCCGACCAATTTATACGAAACAACATCAACAAAGAGCAAGTATATAAAAAGGTTTCAGAAAAATTGTATTAGACCATAAAATACGCAAATTGATGTTGACAACTTGCAAAGTTATGTCATTTTCACAACACTCTAAGGAAGGGCCAGATATTTGAGTGGAGGGGGGGGGTAGGTAAAATACACAGCATAGCTCTTTAGAGCAAAAAACAAAATTTGATACACTTAAGTGCACGCATTCGTTGACAAAAATAAAAGGGACAAAAAAGAAAATAGGACCGATAAAAAGGCAAAATACCAGCAGTTGCGGTAATGATTGAAAAACTGTTAAAAGCTCAGTTTTTTTTCCCCAGCTCAAAGCAAAAATAAGCACATAAAAAAATATGCAAAGCACCGAAAACTTTGAAAAGTGTTTGTAACACAAAGTTTTTGTTTTTGCCACGTATCAAGCATGCTATCTATTGACAGCCATAGACTGTCTGGTCCTAGTCAATAAGGGTTGCCAACCTAACGCTGGGCCAAACAAATTTTCACTTAAATTGTTTCATAATTCAGTGGCAAACTGGCAAAACATATGAAATCGAAAAATTCTAAACAACAAACACAAAATAGCACAAAACAAACTGAAAAAAAAACAAACAAACTACCAAACAAACTCTTAAATATATACAACGAAATACTCTTTATGCAAAAATAATAGAAAAATAATATCAATTTCAATTTTATATTTTCATAGCTGACTTTTAAGGATATTTGTTTTGAAATATCCTTTTACCAGCTATGGGAATGAGAGTTTGAGTAGCAGGGTAAAAACTTTTTGCAACTCAATCAATAATATTAAGAAGAAAGTATAAAATACCAAAGGGTATGTGTGTGTGTGTGTGTCTGTATGGGTCTGTGTTTGTATCTTAGGCGAAATATATATAGCAGTCAGTGCGTCAATTTGCAAACGCAAAAAAAAAAGCGAATAAAAGAAAAACTTATAAAAATTTACCATGACAGTTGGACGCGGAGAGTCAGCAAAAGTCTGAAATTTATGCGTTTATTTTTTTTTATATATTCTTTTTTGAGTTTTTTTGCTTCTTATATGAATTTTTGATATATTGCTATGCAAATATATAACTTAAAGGAAGAAGAGTTAAAACGAAAAAAAAAAAACAAAAAAGAAATATATTTGTGTCAACAAACATCACTTCATTTTAATATCTGCAGCTTTTGACAAAAGCACGTTTAAGCTTAAAGTGCGCTTGTTATTCAAAGCTGCCAACGAAATGATGTGTATGGAGCCCATGACAAAAAATGTGCAATTGAAAAAATGATGTAATATGACAAATGTGTTGAGCTCAAAATTTAAGCACATGTTTTCTACGCATCTTCATTAAATTAACTAAGAAGCTTTCAGTAAAATATGAGAAAAGAAATGAAGAAAAGCAAATTATTTTTATCTATATTTGATTAAAAACATTGAAAATGGAATTTGGAGTCCCAAATGTCCCTGACATTTAAATTTTCTAATAAAACGAATTGTGTTGTTGAAAAGCCTGTGGGTTTTTATTGAATTATAAAGTAGAGACATGGAGGTTATTGATGAAATTTAATATCGCTCAAAAGGCCGCCTCGACCTTGCTTGCACATGCGAGCCCTTTTCATGAAACCTTTCCATGATATTTTGGAGTCATTTTGTATCAATTGCTGCAATGGCCATTGGTTGGATTTCCTGTTTCAGCTCCGGAATCTTTCGGGGTTTATTGGCATAGACCTTCCCTTTGAGGAAATCTTTCGGGGATTATTGGCATAGACCTTCCCTTTGAAAAAACCACAGAGGTAGAAGTCCAACGGCGCCAAATCGCATGATCTCGGTGGCCAATTGACATCACCTCGTAGCGAGATAATCTTCCCTTCGAATTTTGTTTGCAATAAGAGCATTGCGTACTTGACTGTGTGGCAAGTGACAATATCCCGTTGAAACCACAAGTCGTCAAGATCCATATCAGCAATTTCAAGTCAAAAGGAATTGGTCACGGGTGTGACATCAGAAAAAATACATCACTCAAACATTTAAATAATAAAAACGTTGTCTTAGTCACAAAAAAAACAATATCAATGAAATTCTTTGAGATTAAATTAAAAAACTGTCGCATCCGTTACGTTACCAGTGTAAAGCAAACAAAGCGTGCTCCAAAAGTTGATAGCTTTTAATATAATATATATATAATTTAATCAGTATATATATATATATATATATATATATATATATATATGTGAAAGGCATACTTTGGGGACCGGGTTTAAAAGGGCGTTTCTCAATATATCTTCGTCTTAAGGACCTATTTCTTCAATCGAACCCATTTATAGACGATTTTTTCCGGAGATATAACCGTTTTCGTATCTATGGCATGTTTCAAGGACCTTTTGTGGAAAGCATGTTTTTGGGTCCGGTCTTTGAAGTATGCTTTATATACAAGAAAATTATATACATTTTGTCCTCATACTATGCTATCCTCAAGTTTATAAAAATTTCTCAACACAAAGCATTTTTTAAGGACAGAGTTGCCGCATTTTTCAAAAATTATAGTATATTTTAAAACTTATACGCAAAGTTTATTCTGAGGTCCACGATTGTGTACAGTGTTTATATGTTATGCATGTTATAAGGACAACACGACAAAGGACCCCAAAATGTATTGTGCATAAAAAATATTTTAACCATGTGTAGCGCTTTTTATAAGGACCATGCACTTAAGTACACAGGAAAAAATAGTATAGTAGAAACTCTAATGCTATAATTTACAACATTGGTTATTAAAAATAGTAACCAATAAAGTTTAAGTGCTATATATACTACGGCTTATAACTAACTAATAGTAACTGTTTCAAATTGTAAATCATATTTTTTTATTATTTTATCGCTATTATTAGTTCTACAGATACTACAAAATCGAACAGGTTTGATGTTATCTAAACTTTATTTTTTGTATTTGTTAGTTTTTGTGCATTTAATATTACATAGTAAAAAACAACATTAAACTTTGTTTTGTGTGCTCACAATTGAGAACAGCAAAATCAAAAATCAAAATATAAATTAATGATGCCAAGACTGAAAAGTTTGAAACTTGTAAAGCTCGCATTGTATGAGTTCACTTTAAAGGTTCTGTCTGGAAATTTGGGTTGAGAATATGGAGAATTGATTATAAGAAGGTAGTTCGCAGTCCTTTGAAGGGCCTTAAAGTCCTGAAATAACCAGTGCATTTGTGTGACCAGTGGAACAATTGATGAGCTATAAGTATACGCATATGGAAAGAAACTGTACTTGAAACTGTATACACTTTTTCTGGAAAACTAGGTTTCTCTAGCTGGTGATAACTCAGTCGACTTTCAATGCATCGTGATGTTTGTTATGTAAATACGCACATTGATTTTAACATACAAATCCTATATACCATGTGTGGGAGAAATAACGGTCACATCCATGGCAAATTCAATGCGCGTTTTTACATAACAAACATTACGATGCATTGAAAGTAGTTATCACCAAAAAAGTAAGTAAAATTTTCAATTTTTTAAACACCGTCTTATAGTTATTTCTTACTCAACTTTAGCACGCATTTAATAAACAGGAATAGTTAATTTTTTGTTTCAGAAGATTTTTGCTATGGTTGGAACGGTCATCGGATCGTGTTTTGCGCAATGGCCACCTATCAAGCTTCAGGATATTGACATAATGGATTAATTATAATAAACCAGATAAATGACAAACTATGACCTTTTCGTGAAAAAGGAATAATTTAGTTTTCGATTATAAAATAAAAGATACTGCTTTATGTCGTGTGGATGTCGTTAAAGATCTGGGAATATGTATGGATGTCAAAGCTTTCCTTTAACATTCATATTGATAACATTTGTAAAAAAGCATCTTCTATGCTTGAATTTATTAAACGCTGGGCCAAAGAATTCAATAGCATGATTACGACTACAACGTTGTATTATGCAATAGTGCGTCCTCACTTGAAGTACGCAAGTCAAGTTTGGTCTCCAAGTTACAATGTGCATGTTGATCGAATAGAGAGAGAGGTTTGCCCTAAGGGGCTTAAGTGGATTTGACATTTTTAACCTTCCTCCTTATGAGGATCGCTTAAAACTTTTAAAAATGCAATCATTGAGTGAGCGAATGAAGTCTGCAGATGTCGTCTATTTGCACCAACTAATCACGGGTGTATTCGATTCTCCAGAACTTCTTCCTCTTATAAATTTTAACTCTAATCGTAGAAGCAGCAGAAATGCTAACAATTTAATTTACTTACCATTTAGTAGAACAAATTATATGTTACCTGCACCTTTCAACCGTATGAGTAAACTAGTTAACAATTGTAGCTTTTTTGATTTTAACTTGTCTAAAGGTCAACTCAAGAGTAGATTAAAAACCATGGTGTAATTGCATGGTTAGTCGTGATGTCTTGTGTTGTCCTTGAGCCCAACCATATTTTGGTGGGTAAATTTTTCTCACATTAGCTTATTTTGAGCCACTTGTATTGATATCGTTGAAAATTTCAAAGATATTTGGATTGTGACTTTGAATGTGTTAATGATGAGAATGTGCGAAAAAGCTGTAGTAACTAAACTCGATTGTTATTGCATGTAATAATAAATATATATTTTCAAAATTACATTGAAAATCTTAGAATCTTCTTCGAAGTACTACCTTTATATTTGAATTCGTCTGTGTGTCTCACTATGAACAATTGTATTGTTGAACTCATTCAACTTATCAAAGCATTTTGAAATATCAAAAGATGGGTATTGCCACAATAATCAATAAATATATATTTAGATTTTTAATATTACTAGCTCAATAATTTGACAAAATTATTGAAATTCTGACCTAGTATACAAAGCAACGTAATTGTAAAGTCACATGTTGCACGGGTAAATAAACCTTTTTAACAAAAGCTTTAAGATATTTAAATAAATTTTACTAACTTGAAATTCATTTTTTTAACCCTTACTTTTTTTAGAATTTTTGTGAACATAATTTATAAAAAATTTTACATTTTAATTTAAAATAAGTTAATTTGCTCGAATAACTTCAATTTGCAATCAGAATTAAAAAAAAAAATACAGATACATCAAAGATAAGAGACAAGAACTGACGTTAACATATCAATTTTCTATTTTTCTAAAATTCTAAATATTAGTGTTGTAATAAATTATATAAATTAATTTCAATTTTAGTCTCAATAACTTAAAAAAAGAAATTAATCCTATTTACTCGAATTTTATTTTAAAAGGTTATGTCGGTGTAATTATTATTCTTTTTACTAAAATTTTCGAGCCGCATTTATCGAGTAAAGGATAAATTAGGTTTACACATAATTTGGTTTAGCTTTTCAATCCAATCAAGAGAGTCTGAAAGCTGTAAAAAAATATTTAGTCTGTTTCACAAAAGTTACAAGTGATTTCAGACAGACAATACAGGCGTTTTTCGTTTTATGTCAGACCACACACCTGAGTAGATACTGATCAAAACCGTCCATGTCATTAGCTGACAACCTCAGATCAAACATAGATTGATCCGATTTGTTTATGAAACATTTTCGGTATCTTAATAAATCCAAATCCTAAAATAAGTGATTTGTTGTTTTATATAAGCTAAATCAGTAAATTTCATGGTGTCCAGCATTTGTTGAATGCGTTATATTTTTTGCCTCTGATATTCCAAATGAAATAAAATGACAACCGATTGCCTAGTGATCAGAAAAAAAATTCTGAGCTCGTCCAAAGCATCTGACAAAATCAGACCTTGATCATATGCAAAAAAGAAACACAAATATTGAACACAGCTAAGCCAGACCTTAAAAAGAAACGCAGATCTATTTTGACAAATCATGCTCAGCTCGGATGTAATAAAGAAAAACGCCTTACATAAGTTGCATTCGGAAATAATATTCTGGCAATACTATTGTGAGTTCAGTGTGCATTACAAGACTATTATTATTTTTCGTTAAGTTTCGTTTATATTAGTCGCATCCATTTTGAGCGGGCTGCAAGCAGTGTTGCCGTAGTATTTTTTTATGTATTCGAAACCATATACATAAAATTTTAAATTTTAAATTTTTCTCACATTAGCTTATTTTGAGCCACTTGTATTGATATCGTTGAAAATTTCAAAGATATTTGGATTGTGACTTTGAATGTGTTAATGATGAGAATGTGCGAAAAAGCTGTAGTAACTAAACTCGATTGTTATTGCATGTAATAATAAATATATATTTTCAAAATAACATTGAAAATCTTAGAATCTTCTTCGAAGTACTACCTTTATATTTGAATTAAGTTGAACTCATTCAACTTATCAAAGCATTTTGAAATATCAAAAGATGGGTATTGCCACAATAATCAATAAATATATATTTAGATTTTTAGTATTACTAGCTCAATAATTTGACAAAATTATTGAAATTCTGACCTAGTATACAAAGCAACGTAATTGTAAAGTCACATGTTGCACGGGTAAATAAACCTTTTTAACAAAAGCTTTAAGATATTTAAATAAATTTTAGTAACTTGAAATTCATTTTTTTAACCCTTATTTTTTTTAGAATTTTTGTGAACATAATTTATAAAAAATTTTACATTTTAATTTAAAATAAGTTAATTTGCTCGAATAACTTCAATTTGCAATCAGAATTAAAAAAAAAATACAGATACATCAAAGATAAGAGACAAGAACTGACGTTAACATATCAATTTTCCATTTTTCTAAAATTCTAAATATTAGTGTTGTAATAAATTATATAAATTAATTTCAATTTTAGTCTTAATAACTTAAAAAAAGAAATTAATCCTATTTACTCGAATTTTATTTTAAAAGGTTATGTCGGTGTAATTATTATTCTTTTTACTAAAATTTTCGAGCCGCATTTATCGAGTAAAGGATAAATTAGGTTTACACATAATTTGGTTTAGCTTTTCAATCCAATCAAGAGAGTCTGAAAGCTGTAAAAAAATATTTAGTCTGTTTCACAAAAGTTACAAGTGATTTCAGACAGACAATACAGGCGTTTTTCGTTTTATGTCAGACCACACACCTGAGTAGATACTGATCAAAACCGTCCATGTCATTAGCTGACAACCTCAGATCAAACATAGATTGATCCGATTTGTTTATGAAACATTTTCGGTATCTTAATAAATCCAAATCCTAAAATAAGTGATTTGTTGTTTTATATAAGCTAAATCAGCAAATTTCATGGTGTCCAGCATTTGTTGAATGCGTTATATTTGTTGCCTCTGATATTCCAAATGAAATAAAATGACAACCGATTGCCTAGTGATCAGAAAAAAAATTAAAATTCTGAGCTCGTCCAAAGCATCTGACAAAATCAGACCTTGATCATATGCAAAAAAGAAACACAAATATTGAACACAGCTAAGCCAGACCTTAAAAAGAAACGCAGATCTATTTTGACAAATCATGCTCAGCTCGGATGTAATAAAGAAAAACGCCTTACATAAGTTGCATTCGGAAATAATATTCTGGCAATACTATTGTGAGTTCAGTGTGCATTACAAGACTATTATTATTTTTCGTTAAGTTTCGTTTATATTAGTCGCATCCATTTTGAGCGGGCTGCAAGCAGTGTTGCCGTAGTATTTTTTTATGTATTCGAAACCTGAAATAGTTTCAATAAAACATTTCATTAATATATACTTTTAAATGTACAATAAGAATGTAATATTTAGAGAGAGCATACACATATTTCTGCAGCCCGTAAGAAAAATATTAGACGCAGTACATATTTTTTATTGTTATATATATATATGTCTTATACATGTACAGGGTGGGCCAAAGTTGAAAACGATAATGCCTTCGTTTTCAACTTTGACAACAATTTTGACACTGATAGCGTTTTCTCGCTCGAAATCTTGACATAAAGTCGAAATGAAATGAAAAAAAAAAATGAGTCGCTTTAAGCTTGAACAGCGTTGGGAAATTATTAGAAACTTATTTTAGAAGTGAGTGTTGTGTAGCACAATCAGCGGGTTATTTGTAAAAAGGTTTTGGCCGAAATGAAGCACCTACCGCTTCACTGCGCCCTGGGATTTGACCCCTTTGGACTTTTTATGTAGGAAAACGTGAAGGACCCATGTTATGCCAACAATCCGGAAACGATTTAAGCACTTAAGGCCAATATCCTCCAAGCAATCCGTGAGCCTGAAACCATCAAAAAAGTCTGGGAAAATTGCAGTGACATAATGCGCTACTGTGAAGCCAGCCGAGGCTGCCACTTGGTTCTATAACTTACGGGAATGTTTGTTGTTACTAATAAAGTCATAATATATGGAAAAAATTGAATTTTGTTGTTTTTATTGCGTTATTAAAAAAAAACTTGTATTTGGCTCACCTTGTATGTGTAAATATCTTTTGTAGGTTTATTTAATAAATCATAGTCTATAAAAAAAATTAAATATTTCTTGCAATGAAACCTCATAAAAAATGTCCCATCTTATT
The DNA here is from genome assembly GCA_943735915.1 of Pherbina coryleti. Taxonomy (NCBI): domain Eukaryota; kingdom Metazoa; phylum Arthropoda; class Insecta; order Diptera; family Sciomyzidae; genus Pherbina; species Pherbina coryleti. The sequence goes on from OX030948.1 coordinate 169,816,464, forward strand.
CCTTAACTATAAAAATTCACCATACCAGACTCACCTGAATTGTTTGAACCCCGTGGGTCAGTCCAGTAATATATATTGATATAGGTACTAGTATCGCCTCTGGTCGAAATTCGACCATTTAAAAATGAATTTATTTTTGTATTTTTATTGATAACATTATTTTCTTTCTTCACAAAGTAGTTACTCCATTCTGAGTTTCCATGTTCTTTTACTTTTACGTTCAAAGCTATTCGATATCAAAAATTTGGCTTATATATGCGGAGCCACACCCCTTTGTCTAATGCCCGTTCCAGTACCCTACTTCCCATATTCTACTTTCTAGTAGAAGGACATCTCTAAGTGGGAACACCATATTCAGTTTCATTGTTATACGGCATTTAGTTCCAAAGCTATTCGATATAAAAACTTTGAATTGTGTGGGTTATGCCACGCCCCCTTGTCTAAATCTAGTTCAATTTGTCCAGTCGAAGAACACGACTAAATAGTAAGTTCTTACCGAGTTTCATTGATTTGTGACTTATAGTTCAAAAGTTATACCGAAAATTTTGACCGCTAAAAAGTACCACGCTCATCTTTCAACGCCCATAAAAGGTAAGCAGTGGGATGGTACGTGTGATTTGAGGTCGAGTACCGATTTCCGAGGCTGTGTGAGCTATAAATCTAAAGCAATTCGCTACCGAAATTTTGGTTGTATGGGATGTACCACGCCCACCATAGATAGTCGGTGCACTCCTTCTCCCTACTCTTATTGATTTAAAAAAAAATTATCAAAATCGGTTGAGGAACACGGGAAAAAATGGTTCTTAACTGTTTTGCCTACGCCTATATATATGTAGATAAGACATGTGTAAGGATACATATATTCGAAGATTGAACAAAGATACCACCAATCGTTCAGAAAAAAACTCTGCAGCCACATCAAGTGAAGTTACAGCCACCACAGGATAAACGCCCACAAAAACGCTTCGAGTTTAACTCTATAATATGCTGGAAAGGCTGTTTATTTTTAGTAACTCTCTGAGCTTAAATAATTTTTCGTTCAAAAGATTAAGTCATACTTTGTATTATTTATTTTTATAAAAATTGAGTCTGAGCGCAATCACATTCAAGTGAAAAAAGTGAGCGAAATGACAGCCTTGGTATTGACCATGATACAATTACAAGGTAGGCTCATATTGGAGAGCAGAGTGAGCTAGTTGTCAAAATTAGCTGGTTATTTTGAGTTTTTCTAATTGTTTTTGTTGCTTTTGTCGATTTATATTTATAGCTCCTACAGCTTTGTTGTTGCAAAATTACCCATTTGAGCAGCCATTTTAAAGTGAGCTTACCTTGTAATTGTATTCATGGTATTAAGTTTAATTTGGTTTACAATAAATTCATTAAGAGTGACCGAAATCATGGTGTAATAATATATGTTAGTGAGTTTTTGGCAACACCAAGAATAGCTTTCTTTCTGTTAAAAAATTGAGAGCGAAAGAGAGGAACTGTTTACAGTTGTCAAATTGTATTATTTGTTTGAGTTGCTAGGGCCGTTGTTATACAGACGCGCATATGATCCGGGATCACGTCCTTTTTTACGCCCTTTTTTCGTTTGATGAGCTCGTGATGAAAGTATGTTATACAGACGCTCATTTGATGCCTGAACACTGGTACACTTTTTGCTACTTTTAATACTTTATGCAAAACAGTATCACGAGTATGAGTATGGTGAGTGTTGCTATTAAGCAGGTTTCATTACTGCTTTGATACATTTCGTACTAAAAGTGTACTATTTTCATGCAAAAACACAAATGTTGTGAATAATTGCACAGCGAAGCCCTGTTTTGATCTCGTGATTCCATTTCATTTTGGAATCATTTGGTGACCAGTTTGGGGAAAATAAATTTCCTCGCTCACTCTCTCAAATTTCCCTTTTACATTGAAACAACAACAATGCGTGCCCATGATGTGACCGTGAGCGTCTGTATAACAACGGCCTAGATGATGATGTGTTATAGCTTTTTTAGATTACTGTGCGAATTAAGTTTAAATAAATATTTTTTTCAATTAATTGTGCCGTGTTGTGTTGACAAAAAGTTATTGGAGTTGTCTTCGCCCAATTGCTAAGTTCACCATTGCCAGATATTTTTTTTAAAAACTGCTAAATCCGAAAAAACTGCATTTTGGACACAAAATGTCATTTAAAAACGATTTGTTGAGCATTTATTTTTTAATTTTTAATTAAAACCAGAAATAATAATAAATAAATTATAAAAAAACAAAAAATATGATTGTATATATTATTTATATTAATAATGTATACAATATATATTAAAAAATATATTAAATTAAATTAAAAATTTAATGTAAAAAAAAATTCTAGTATTTTATTCACATTTGAGATCATTTTTAATAGAAGTAATTCAGGAAATTTTAATTAATGTTTCTTTAAATATCGCCCATTTCACATAGAAGTGTAAAAACAGTTGCACTGACCATCTCCGATTTGGCTCAAATTTGGCTAATATTTTTTTTTTTCATTTCCATTATTTGTATTTTTTTTTAAGTTCATAAAATTAAGATGTGCTCTTGAAGGGTTCAATAGTTATGCCATAAAAAGTGAAATTTTAACGAATTTTCAATACAAATACAAACTACACATTAAATTTTTATCCAATTTTTTTTCTTGGTTTTTTACAAAACTAAAATATAAGAAGTCGACAAATAGTTGAATTTATATTGAAAATTCATTGAGATTTAGTTTTATTTTTTCCTTCTCGTTTAAATAAAAAAAAAACAAAATGGATAGGGTCTTTTTACATTAAGGTAACGTAGTATTGTGGAAATAAGTTTAACATGTTTTTGGAACAACAATAAACTCTACTCTTATAACAAAAAGAAAAAACAATTAAAATATAACTCATTAATGAATTGTGAATTGAATGAATTGAATAATGAAATTAATGAATTGAATAGGTCACAATAATGAATAATAAATAAGCAAAACAGCTTATTTTAAAAAATTGTGGAAACAAATCTTTACAAAGAGCAAGAATTAACAAATGAAAATATGTTAGTCATATATAAATATATATATATATAACTGTTCAACTTTGATACACAGAAAGAATAAAATTGATACAATAACTTTAATAATAAATAAATATTTTCGCCATTTTGAAGGCTTTTATATAATTCAATTTGAAAGAACCAACAAACTAAAATTTGCATATGGCTGTGTGCGAAGTTGACTGAATTGAAAGACTTTTTTAAATTATTGAAAATTTGTGAATAATGCTTTGCTCAAATAGAATTTTAAACACTTGCAATAAACTGGAAAACTTTACAATAGTCCGACTTAGGGCCAGTTTTTCAGTGCGGGTTTAAACTCTAGTCAAATTAAACTGAAGTTAACTCACCATAATTGGACGTTCAAACTCGGTTTAAGAAAAAAAAAACACATCATATGATTATTTAAGTCAATTCAACTTAAACGAATGCAACAATATCTAGTTAAACCGAGTTTAAACGTCCAGTTTTGGTGAGTTAACCTCTATTTAACTTGACTAGAGTTTAAACTTGCACTGAAAAACTGGCCCTTAAACACTTAATTAAAAAAAAATGTATTTATGTAATTATTTTTCATCATCAAAATCTGTAGTAGCTAGCGAGTATAATGTGTAAAATCAAATTTTTTGCGTTTGAATTTGATTCTACACAGTATACTTGCGTGCGTACCTAAAAGTGAAGTTTCTAAAATATCATCTTTAAGGTCTCTACCAACTTACGGCACGTAACGAAACTAGATGCAACTGCAAAATATAACTCAATTGTTTTTTTATAGCAAAAAAACCAGTGTCTTCCCTTTCAAACAATTCTGAATTAATGGAGCATATAGGTTAAAAAATGTTTTTCGGGAATTTTTTTTCATAGAAGAAAAAAATATCGTTTCCAAATTTTTCACATATATTAATTGACTTTTAAAGAATACAAAATAAATTTTTTCAGAATTTTTGAAGCGGTTTTTGATGTTATTTGATTTTTTTTTAAAAAAATGCCAAAAAATTTACGAGTTGCAGGATAACACTAGGTGATTCTGAAAAAAATTATTTTGTATTCTTTAAATGTTAGTTAATATATGTGCAAGATTTGAAAACGATATCTTTTTTCCTTCTATGAAAAAAAACGACGAAAAATTTTTTTTTTAAAATTTGTAACCTTTATGCCTCTTAATCTATTATATCATCGCCATTGATAGGACGTTAAAGAAGCATTCGATGGATTAAATATCTGTGATTTATTAAATTTTTGCATTCTTTTTAAGAAGGGTACGGTTGCTCTGTCTTTCCCTCATTAATGAGACAGTTTTAAACCAAAAATGTTTTAACACAGAGAATAGATAAGCGGAGTTCTCACAGTTGCTAAATAATCAAATCTTAAGGGTACAAAGATTGGGAATTGTGAGTTTAGATTGGGCTTAATACATATTTTGTATATGTAAATGAAATCAAAGCAAAACAAAACTAAAAGCCAAAGTAGCAAGCAGCATTGGCGGTGTTTGCACCTCCATAACATATGTGTAACCAATTCTGAACTCACGATTCTCCATCTTTGACCCCTTGAGGTTCGATTATTAATCAGCTCTGAGAACTCTTGTTATCTACCTTTTTGGTCTTACGCCGTCGCGTTAAGTGTGCATTGCATTTTTGTCGAAGTTAATTGTCTTTACATGCCGTAAATTGGTAGAGGCCTCTATTCCTCTTCAGAAGATTCGACTACAGTTTTTTTTCTTCGACTTTCACTTTTTCGTTGATTATCAATCCATGACTTCATTTGTTGAGGTGTACGACTCTTCAAAACCGGATATTTTCGTATGATTTCAGTACATTCCTTTAGTGATGGCAGTTTTTCCATAAGCTTGACATTTCCGAAACATTTGCGAATTACGTCTTTTTCTTCGCATAACCACCTATTGCGAATTGTTCTTCCAAATGGCGATCCTGATAAAAAAGACAAAATAGGCATAAGTGCTGATGTTTTTAACAAAAATAAATCTAACATATTTTTCGAATTTAAACTAAATAAAGAACTAGTTAAAAAGGTCATACTTTTTTTCAATCGTAAATAGTAACAAACATTTTCAAAAATACTCGAAACAAGATTTTTTAGACCAATAATTTTTTAATTTGTTTCAATATAGCAACAACGAAATCTTTTAAATTTTGATTTTTCGTTTGTTTTTCGTGTTTTTTTTTAAAAACTTTGTATAACAGCACCCTCTGGGGGTGAGGAAGGTTTTGAAGAACTCCACAAAAGTCTGGTATCCAAAATAGGTCGTGCCAAAATATTCATTGTACTTGAAAACTTTCGCACATATATTTTTGAGCTTGTTGTAAAAAAGTGCTGTTTTTGTTTGTTTCAAATAAATAAATTTAAAACCCATTAGGTCTGTTTCCGTACTCTAAAGTTTTAGTCCAATTTACCATTTTTACAGGTTTTAGTCCGAGAAGCGTTCCCGAACTCGAAAAAATGGCAAAAGAGAGTGCAATCAAGAGAGTATAAAATTTCCCCTCCCTGTCAAAAGCTGCAAGTTTTAGTCCGAGAAATTTCTTCTGGCAAAAATGGTAAAACTGTCAAACTGCTTAAAATCATATATTTTCATGTTAGCAAAGAAACTGCAAAACAATAAAAGTTCTTTGAAATAAATAAAAAACTGTTGGAATGGAAACCAAAAACATTGTAAATTGTGTAAAAACATATATGTATATAAATATAAATGTTTAAAAATTAATTTTTATATTGTTCAAAATCTTTATTATGTCGTCTGCACTGCCCATGCTCCACATCAAACAAACGATTTTATTTGACAGTTTACACAGTTTACATAATTTTAGTCCAAAAAGCGTTCCCATACTTTTTTGTTTTTCAATATTTTTGATAGATTTTTTCCTTACTCTCACGTTTTTGACAGTTTTAGCATTTTTAGCCCAAAAAGTACGGGAACAGACCTATTATACAAGCTTGAACTATAAGTGACAGTCATTGAGTGAATTGGGCGCACATATCCATTTATTGATTTTTATATAATTTTATATATACATTTATTGTAGTATACTTACTACTTCGACGTTTAGACGAACTATTGCTTACATCATTTGAATTGTTCGAATTGATCTCTGAAATAGTAAGATGATGTTTAGAGTACATACTTTTTGAAACAATAATTATTATAAATCTATTCAAACACAAATTTTTTTAAAAGCCTTTTATTAGAGAAGTTTTGATTGAAGATGTAAATTACAATCCCTATAGTGATCAAAACCATCAATAAGACAAAACTTTTGCGCGGTGCTGAGTTTCAATACTTACCGGGCTGACAACTGAGAGAATTGCTGGAGACAATTTTTGCTTTTGAGGTAGAAGGAAGAAATTCTTCATTACATGAGTCGCTAGATTCACTTGAATTGCTTGAATTGCCGTTTTGTCTGTTTATCGATTCGTGTTTTCCTTCCCCGATAGCTGCTAACAGTAATTGTGAAACTTCAGTGATTTCTTTGGCTGGTACATTGACTCTATAAATGTTTTTATGTATGTCTTTGTGATGACCCATAAAGTTTGCAAGTCTATCAATTTGGCCCTCTTCCACATTAAGCATTGAAGTGTATGTTGCTATATGTTTCCGAAGGGTTGTACCTCTTAAGCTGCTTGGAATCTGAGCACCACACTCTTGTGAAAACTGACGCATAAGAGGACAAGCCCTTAAGTACTGTTGTGAAAAGCTATTTGTAGTAGGAACACTAAAAATATACTCATTTTTAGCACTGACACCAGCTTCCACTCTATATTGGAGGATATTTTCTATACAATGGACATCAAAAGGACTTAACAACAAAGGCACGTTTCTACCTAATTTTCCTCGAAGAGATAAACGTACAAATTGCTTCGTAAATTGAATAGTCGATTCGGATAAATTTTGAAAATCATTTTTATCTACATTTTCATCAATTGCTTCCTGCGTCTTAAAATTTGAAATCGTTAATCTTTCAATTTCTCCCGCTCGTCGCCTGTTGAATATTTGTATCAAAATGAGTGTACATTTGGTTAATTGACTCCAAGCGTCGTAATCAAAATTTTTACTTAACACTTCAAGGGACTTATTACATTCTTTCTTTAAGTAGTCATATAAGCATTTAATGTCTTTTTTTGCCGGCAAAACAATTTTTTTCTTTCGTTTTTGGTTATGTTGGTCCTCCAACGCTTTTTTGTTTATTAACGTTGGAATTTCTTCCTCCCAAAGAGTAAGAAAATTGTCGACTTTCTTTTTGTTATCTTCATCTTCAATTTTTATTAATTCCGTCCGTAATTTTTTACCGCACTTTTTTATCAAAGTAGTCAAATTTTGTGCAACGGAAGGTGTTTCAAAGTAACCATGGTCGTCATTCCATTTAGCAACCGTTCTAAGGCTAGCAACAGTGTTGTTAAAATGCTGTGGTTTAAAAATTTGCTTAAATTCAGTGAGTGTATTATCCAATTTTAAGATTTCTAGTTTAAAGCGCCCTAGGAGTCGCATCTGTGCACGTATATGCTCGTGTTGATGTACCAGCGTGTACTTCTCACAGAGCTTATTTCCAAATTTAATGATGAGTTCATCAAATTTGATGGCATTGCCTATTTCATCGTCTCTTATAACTGGAAACACTTTTAAACGCAAAGTATTGCAAGCGCAAGCATGAATGTTTCCAACTGTAGCACGGCCTGAATTTAAAAGATTACGTTTTCCTTTTTTACGGCTAAGGTCGCATTTGATGACGTGTAAGCGTATTGTTTTCCGGGAGTAAAAACCTTTGCAATACTTGCAACATATAAAACATTCTGCTTTAGATTTTTCTTGTTTTCGTCGGGTTACAATTAAGGTTCCAGTGTTAATTTTTAAATCTGTATTGTGCATAAAATCTCCTTTTTTTCGCAAGCTATCAAGTACTTTGATACGATCAATATTTCTTTTTGGCAAGTGTAAAATTTTTTTCACTTCCTCATTGTTTGCATGTTTGCGTTCAATGTGTCTAGCAAACTTAGTTTGTAATTCCTTACAAAACGGACAACAATGTGTTTTTGATTTTAAGTCTTTATTAGATTCTGTACGATTCGATTTTGAAACGCTGGCAGAACCTTTTACATAAAGAGTATTTAGGTTCACAAGATTTTCTAAATTTGGTACGGAGATATTTATACTCTCGTTAACGACACTTGGTATTTCTTGTCGTAATTCATTACCCTCATAGGTTAATTCTGAACTAACATTGGTGGAGAGAAAATCTTGTGGTTGAGTTGCAACAACAGAAATATTTTGATTCAAAAAAGTTGTTTCTTCTATTAGTGTTTCATCAGTTCCCTCAAAAGTGAAGAGTGCGGTTTTATTACAAGTAAGTGCTGAATCATGACCAGTAGAACAAAATTCAGTTGTTGGGGAAAAAATATAAACGCTTTCGGTACACTCGATAGTGCTTATGGCATCTATTTCATTTAACAATTCTTGAATATCTATTAAATCTTTTGTATTGTCTGAAAAAACATATAAAGTAAATAATAACGAAATATTTAAAAAGGGAACTTATATATATACAGAAGTATGAAACACCAACGTTGGAATTAGATATTAAACATCTGCATGAATTCATTCATGCAATGAATGCACAACAGAATTCATGGGTATTACTTGTTACTGTGCTAACCCATCGTCATTGAGTGAATGTTCTTGAATACATTCACAAAAATTGTATGAAGGCGAAAGACTGCATTAATCGTCTCATGCAACTAACCGAAGCGATCTCACTTTATACACCCACGCCATGAACCATCAAGACAAGATCAAGCAATCAGCAGTGCGAGAAAAAAGTTTTTTTTTCGTGCTACGTCATCCGTCACAAAAAAGCTTTATCGCATACGTTTTTCATGCAAAACTTGTGAAAACTTAGATAAAAGTGAAAAATTATAAAATTAACAAGTTTAATTCACGAAAAAAGTGTTTAAATACTTTGTTTATATTTTCATGCAGTAACGAAATTTAAAGTAATTTTTTTTTGGTGTTGCAATTATTGCACGTCGCTATAGCACACTTCATTTTTATAAAAAACTCAAAAAATTACTTAATTATAAACACTAATAATTCTTTAAAATTTCAAGAAATAATTTTTCAGATCCCATCGCTACACTTATATCCTAGACACATTCACGGCGGCTGCAGCCGTGCAGCAGCTGTCAAATTGTTTTTACATGCTTTTCTTATGGAGGTGTATATGGTGAATATGTTGCAACGACAATGCTCGACCGCAGTGCGGCTGCGGCAATGTTGCTGTCGTCGATATAGATTTAATTCTAATTTGACATGCAACAAGAGCAGCCATGTTTTGTTTTTGTTCAGTTGCTCTCAATTTTTACAGAAGACATATACTTTTTTTTTGTTATTTCGGTGTTTGCTTTGGTTGAAGCCAATCTTTAAGACTATTAACGCAATTTATATGAAAAAATTTGTACGGAAGCAGCCTGCCATATATGATCTTTTTGATTGTTGTGCCGCGTTGAAAATAATCAAGCCGCACACGATATGACAACATTTTGATATTCACCTCATGTTGCACTACTGCAGCCGTCTTGAATGTGTTTAGGCTATTATACAAAAGAATTTGTGACCGATGACGTCAGACCTATCAGCTTTGTTTTGTTTACAATATGGCGGCTCTTTTGTTTGCATGATCTTTATTTCTTGGTTCATGCACCCACGCTGAGAGCAGCGAGAGCAAGAGCCACCAAGCAGCAGTCGCAGTCATGATACAATTATACAAGGTAGGAGTGACAACTGGCTATTTTCTCAGCAGTGTCCTGCACCGACTGTCATTTGCCTGTATATTTTATTTTCTATTTTCTTTTGTGCTTCATTCGCTCTTTCATTTTTGACATTTGGAATAAGACGAATAAACTGTCACTCCTACCTTGTATAATTGTATCATGGTCGCAGTGAATTACGATGAGCATTCAAATGTTTGTTCTCTTATTCAAGTAGAAATTCTCTAAACAAGAAATTTATGGCCATATTTTGTAAAACGCACGCAATCACGTCACTTTGGGTTTTCTTATTTGGTAATATATTTTAGTAGAACATTTTTGAGTGAGAGAGAGACTTTGTTTTATTTCATATGAAAAAGGCATTGCCAGACTGAAAATCTTAACGCAAGTGACTGCGTTCGTTTTACAAAATATGGCTATTAATAATGCTTTCGAATTTTTCAAATCATTCGAGTAACCCGAGTTGATCGAAACAATTTATATAGGGAGAACAGTTATATTTATATTTTGCAATGTTTGTATGTTAAGCACGATACTTTAGGAGTTCTTTTGTTATCATTTAATGATATTATTTTAATTTTAATGAAAAATATGAAATAATACAAAAGCAATATATATAAATTTGAAAAATTCAGATCTGTCTATGTTTAAAGTTTATCTTAAGAACACAGGCATTTATTCGAATTTTGAAATTTTTTATTGTATTTAGAGATTAAAATCCTTCGTGTCTGACACAAATGGCAACTCAGATTTTTTTTCCTACTTGGCGCAATAGGTATTCGATTGAAAATTTACAATGTTTTTACGGAAAAATGGTAAAAGATTGGTACATTTTTTTTTTTGAGAGAATAAATACACTAAAAAAATTATTAGCAAAAAAATTTTTTTATTAATTTTTAACATTTTTTATGTATGAAACTTTAATTCAAAGTTTGAAGTTATTTTTGCAAACAAAATTATTTGAGGTTGACGATATTGGAAATAGATGATTATAATAATAACTAAAGTTTAGCAGTACCTAGAAGAAAAAAACAAATCATAAACAGTAAGAGTATGGTTTGAACTAAAATATTTAAGTTTAGCAAAAAAAAAAAAAATATTCTGAAGATTAATGAAGTCAAAATGAAAATTTTTTATGAGTTCACACGGAAATTACACATGTAGAAAGTATTCGGTTGAAATTTGGAGATAATCGGACAAGGTAATTTTGAGTTACGATGGTAAACAGTATAAAAAGTCGACACGTCAACTTTTATACAAAAAAAATGTTAAAAATTAATAAAAAATGTCTGTAAATAATTTTTTAGTGTATTTATTAACCCCCAATAAAATATTTCCATTATCTCTTACAGTTTTCCTGTAAGAAAATGTCAAACTTTCACTCGAATACCGAGTGCGCCAAGTAGGAATATGCCTGCATTTAATTTTCATTTTTCACTAGCATTATGAATGAACTTAATATAAAATTTATTTCATAAATCTCCTAGTTTATCATTATTGTATATGTGTATACGGCATACCTATAATTTTTGTTCGAAAAAATCATTACAACAATTTAAAACAGTTAATGGGTTTTTTTTATTTAATTAATTAATTATATGGTCCATATTAATTATATGGCCTCAAATTTCCATCAAAAAACTCGAGTCATTCGAATGTGTCTTTATAACTCATTGTAAAGTATCAACAAAACTAAATCTTGGTGAAACACGGACACGAACATGTCTCATTCGTTCCATCGTTTCTCAGTACAATAATGATTCAAACCACACAGGCCCGCACAACGTTTACCGAGTTGTGGTTAATTTCAAAGATAACAAGATGGGAAACTTCTGTGGGGAATCTAAAAATTGCAAAAAGTAAACACACATACGAGAGAAACCATTTCACCACAAATAGTGAGGTGAATATGTCAGTTTCGGGTTATGTTCCTTAACCCTTCCAACACGTTTATTATTGATTAGCTTTATAACGAAAACAAAAATATCTAAAGTTCTCTAAATATTCTTATATATGCTAAAAATATTTATTTTTGTGCTTTAGCTTCATGTTCAATAAGATTTGATACATAAAAAACCACATTATTTCCTTAAGAAAAGCAAAAAATTTGTGCATGTAACGTAAAGGTTAATAATATCAGCTGGGTGAATTTATGAATGAAATGTTTTTTTTCCATTCAACTGTTAGAAGTAGTGTTGCCAATTTATCTTCTTTAGGATAGCTTTTAATTTTTTCCTTTTATTAGGTTTTTAATTTTTATTTCGGTTTTAGGATAGCTACGCCTAAATTTCTCTTATAAATCTGCAATGATGATCATAGGAAATTAATTTGGTCTACGGAAGTCAAAATATATAAGCTGGTAAACTTAATTGATTCATAGTCTTAGGAAAAATAATATTTATGGCAAATAATGGAATAATATATGAAATGACTTTAAACTCAATACATTACGCAAATACATAATCAAAGCAATTTTACAAATTTTATAGATAAAACAAATGCTAGTTCGTACCAAAGCAATATTTATTCCAACTAAGCAAATTTTCAAAGAAAACAATGATAGTTGACAACTCTGATGGGATGAAAAATAACAGAACTTTTAGAAAACGGTCGTGGTGAAAATAAAAAGCTATTTACAAATACAACAAGTGGCAAAATTTGCAAACTTTGTTTGGCGATTAAGAATAAAATAAGAAAATGCATGTAATTATTTGAGTGTTAAACAGATTCCTGTAACATAACTTAAAGATTTAAATATTCAAACACTCAATCCATACATTATTTTTCTTGTTTGTAAACGAAGTTTCAGCAGAAAAATGCAGAAGAAGAACAAGAGCGTTCCTTTTTTAAATTTCACCTCGAATAGCGGGGGTTTGTGTAGAATAGCGGGGGTTTGTGTAAAAATAAAATTTTTCAAAAATGTTGACAAATACAACAACTGAAGAAATTGGCAAACTTTAAACGCATGTATCAACTAAAATAAAGGAACTTAGTAATCAGTTTTCGTTGCAAACAGTTTATTGCAACAAAACTTAAATATTTATATCATAATAAATAGATAATATGCATTATTTTCAGGGGTTGCAAAGTGACTTCTTCGAGAGTTTGTGGCCGATGAAGAACAAGAGTAAAATTCAGGGTTGATTTTTCATCGCACTAATACATGCAAACTTTTTTTAAGGTTATGTTTTTTAACTTTCCCATCTTGTTATCTTTGGTTAATGTTGTTACTCTACAGAATTCATGTCTCTTTTTCATTTATTCTTTGCTTCTCATCGCGACAGAATTGAATGAGTTTATGTTGTCAATTTTGGTGAATGTCTTATGGGTAGCTTTTTTTGCATTCATGCAGATGTTTATTAGAATACATACATGAAAAATTAAAAGAAATATTAATTTCAGCCCTTGGACTAGGGTATGCGAAACCGGTTTGAATTATTCGGCGTTTCGGTTTTTTTTTTTATTATTCGACCCGGTTTATTCAAAAGTCGCAATTTTCGAATAATTCGAAAACTGTTTTTTTTTTGGCTAAAATTATTCTACAGCTCGAATAGTTAAGAACTATATAAATCTTCAATTTAAAATTGTAAAAATCTTCCAACCACTTTTTTGTTGCATTTGAGCGGCCCTGCTTTTTTTTCTACTTACGTTTTTACAATTTACTTACGTTTCTAACATTTCTTATCTCTGCCTTCTATTTCATTTGCTTTATTTGAGCTCGTTTAAACATATGCTTTGGTCATTTCTTTTTGCTTTCTTTGTTAAAACAGCATTTACAAGTGGCTGGCGTATTATATATAAGTTAAACATGATTTTTATTTAATAATGCATTGTATTTTACAAAATATATTGAATTATCAACAGCTTGACATTAACTCCAAAGTCTGGAAGTATTTTTAAAAAAAGAGGAAATTCAACAAGGCTTCTTGAACGAAATGCCCACAAAAATCTAAAAGCATTAAGTACAAATATAGAGACAATCATTCAATGACATAAAACATGTGTTAAAAAAAACTGAAAGAAAAACTGGAAACATAATTCTACCCAGTGAACTATTTCGGGTAGAAACGTTTAATTTCGGCACTCACAAATGCATCCTTTTTTTATTATTCGTCGGATTAAAATGCCTCTAAAAATTAACCTTTTTTTGTTCGGAAATAAGTTAAGAAAGAACCGTAAATTGTACTTTTTTGCTCGGAAATTACTTAAAAAAAGAAGCGTAGAAAAGTTATTTTTCGGCACTCGGAAATGAACCCTTTTTGAATCAATTGCCGGACTGAATTGCGTTTAGAAAACGAACCTTTTTTTGAAATGAGTTAAAATATAACCTTTTTGAATTATAAATTTAATTTTTGCATAATATTATTGTTATTGCATATTTTTAAATTATTGAATTATTATGACTTAACTCATATCATGCACAAAAAACAAAAACATTTATGGTTCATTTCTGAACTCACTTATGAACGAAAATGGTTCGTTCATTGACTGAAATTATAAAAAACTATTCTTTTTCGACTCTTAATATAATTTTTATGAGTTTCGAGAAAAAAGTACAGTTTATTTTTATTGGAAAAGTTTTCACGAATTTAATCTTCTATAGCATGCACTTTATAGCATGTTTCCAACGCACCTTATTCCGCACTCATTCTTTATTCGAGACTGAATCAAGTTGCGAATCAAGTGTATCGCCATACAAATTTTGACAAGCTGAATCAACTCATTCTAAGTTGATTCAGTTTGAATTGACATCCGAATCAAGTAGAAATCAGGGTTTTCTCTAATTTTTATCGAAAATTAATCGAAAACAGCAATAGAAGAAAGACAAACAAAAAGTCACAGTGAGTATTGCTTCAAAAATTGAATTGAGATTAAGTCACACTGAATTAAGATTTCTTCGTGAGAACAGGGTATTTCACATTCTTAATTCGCAAGCCAAAATACTTAATTCAGAGTGCCGTGGAAACATGCTATAAAGAAACAAAATAATCAAAAATTAAAAGAAAAAACTGCCAAAAACGTTAGCAAAACTCTCACCTTACGGAAACCTTCGCTTATTGGTCAGTAGGTAATACTGCATAAGTACCTTCACATATTTTATCAAAAAATAGTTGTTATTTTTGTTAAATAAAAACTACATAGATATATGCAAGTAAATAAGTCCAAAATTTGTTCTTGTCGAATAATTCGAAAATCGGTATTTTAAAAATTGTACTATTCGAGACCGGTTTTTTTATAATGTCGAATAGTTGCATACCCTAACTTCGACCGAAACTTTTATGAATGCACTTTTGCTGTTTGGGTTATTAAGTTTGTATACACAGATCCAAAATTGGACTTCAGACTTCTGCAAATATAATTTTTACCCATAGGCATTATTAACCCTTAACTGAAACACTTGATCTTTGAGACCACGATAAAAAACGAGTATGTTCAAACAAGAGTTTTATAAATTAAGCAAAAACAATGTATCTACATAAAATAAATTCACAAACTCCTGTCGTAGTGAAAAAGTAAACTGTTTTGATCGTAGGTGAAAAAGAAAACTGTTTTGAAGACGTTATGAAAATAGTAACTTTTAGTTTTAACTAACATATGTAGATATATATTCAATTTGAATTTGGCTTGGTCCGCGGTTACATGCATTGTTAATGATATTTTTTACGGTGTACCAGTTAAGAATTAAATCGGCAAAAATTTATATTTACCTATTGATTTCACAATTTGGGATGAACATGCATTGTCCGGATTATATAGATCTTTAGGAAAACTTTCCGCCAATGAACTCGAGTGGCAATCTATTTCTTGTATATCTAAATTATGAAAATATTTTAGGGAATATTTGGGAAAATATTTGGAGGAATACATAGATGATTTGAAACAATTACTTTTCTTCAAATTCTTAGTGATCGAATGTCCAAATTCTGCTGAAGAACTTTGTGGTGCGCATATTTCATTATTTACCACGGTAGTAATCCAATCTTTATTAACCGGTTTCTGAATATTTTTTAAATCATTTTTATTGTCTGTAATTATAAAAATTTAGATACAAAAAGAATGAATATAAAACCATTATTATTACATATATAAGAATTTTTTGCTGAATGCAAATGGCAGCGACTAGAGCCATTATCATTTATTTTGTAAAATGAACGTTTCAACTCAATCGGGTTTTTTGTCAATTCAGTTCTATTTAACGGATAAAGCCTTATTTCACATAATATAGGCATGGAATATGCATAATAATATATGTAGCGTTGAGGTTACGTGTGTGGCAAATGTGCTAAAGAACGTTGGATATATGGTTCGAATCTCATGAGACAGAAGCAAATCAGGCAAAAGCAAATCACAGGTAGAATAAAATTCCATGAAAAGTCAGCCTTTCAGAGACGGATTTTAATTGTGTAAGTCCTGTATCAATCAGTTGTGTAAAAAAAAAATAAAAAATTTACAGTTTTTTATACAAAGTTGTCAAAGTCAAATAAAAAACCCGAAGTGAATTGATTGCGTTAATTTTAGAAAATTTTATTTGATGATTTAATGTGCAATAAAGGTTTAAATAAACTTAACTTTTAATTAACGAGTCTCATGCTATTCTAGAGCCTGATTATAAGTTCTCTTAGATTCTTTTGCGAGATTTTTTAAAAAAATTTGATAGAGACAAAGACATTTCAAAATATTTTCAATTTGTTGAAGAATCAGAGACATTTCAAAATATTTTCATTTTGTTGAAGAATCAAACTCAAAAGACAAATACTATCTTTTTAAGGCAAAACTCAGGCTTCTGGAGACCGATCAAAAAGTATTAATGCTTAAAGTAAGTTACCTGAAGAAGCCAATAATTCCGCTCTATATTTTGCACCTCCACAATTAACAGTACAAATTCCTTTATTATTTTTTGTTATTTTTGTTGAAGGAAGTATTTGCGTCTCATTGTTGTCAAATTTGAGCAAAGCAAACATTTTATATATACCTAAAGAGTATTAAATTTAGTTATTCATAATATATTATTTATATATTATTTATATATTATTTAGTTATTAATATTCCGGTTGAAGTTCAAAAAGAAAATTTGGAACTAAGAGTTCCCATTTGAAATTAAAAAAAAAAAACATATCAATGACAATTCAAAATTTCTACATGAAATTCAGAAAATGCCAACCGAAATTCAATTTCAAATTCAGAAAATATCATATGAAATTAAAAAAATAACAGCTGGAATTCAGAAAACTTCATGAGAAATTTTTGGTTAAAATTATATGCAATCAAGTTAGCTTATGTCTACCTTCGTTTGCTCTGGAAGTTCGCCTAAAGTTCAATTATGTCTTTTTAAGTTTTATTGAGCTTAAAAACATTCATGAAGGCTATATGGATAAAAGTAATCATTTGAAAAATGCGAAGAAGGGGTGGCTTAGGTGAATTTTAAAGGCTTAGGTGAGTTCCTAAATGTATTTTTACAAAGCATCAGTGTGTTTTTCCTTGAACTGCTGCTGACCAGATTCACCAAAACTGCGCAAACAAAGCGTGCTTAAAAATAACAATCTAGTTGCGCAGTTTTGGTGAATCTGGTAAGCCACAGTTCAAGGAAAAACACACTGATGCTTTGTTAAAATACATTTAGGAACTCACCTAAGCCTTTAAAATTCGGAAGAGGAAAACTAAGACTAGAAAGTTATTTCTTCTCGGACTTTCATCTTACTGAAAAAATGAACCTATAAAAACCAACATTATTATTCTTTGGTTAATTAAAACATTACAAACATGACTAAAAATGGAATTATCTTAAAACTAGCAAGAAATGATCTTCGACTGGGCCGAAGTTAAAATACCCCCACGGCCGAACCAAAGTACCTATATTTGCACAACAAAAGAAAGCACATAGACGAATAAGAAATGAATCTGTAAAATTAAAACACCTATTCAGGACGGCCTTGCTGCCTAAGACTTTTATAAAGTTTTTTAGAGATTAGGCGGCTTTCCGCCGCTACTCAGATATAACAACTCTCAACCAGTCCAACACCTGCTTCGCTGTCTAATTAATAATGAAATATATAAATTATTTCATATTCTTTTATGTACGTACATATGTGCATACTGACGTTGTGATGCAAAGATATGAAAAAAGTCTCTAAAAAAATTATGGACGGATTTTTATGAAATATAGCTTGTTAAATAGGTTATGGAATAATTCTACTTTAGAGCCCAAGCCCAAATATTTTATTTCTTATTTTTATTACATGTATATGGGTCTCCTAAGCCTAATGGTGCAATAATATTTTGTCGGTCTCAAATGGCTTAGGAGATAAAAACCGTGAAAGTTTCAAAATTCAGTGCAAACTTCTAAGTGCGTGGAAGAGGGCCCAAGACCAAATATTTTTTTTCTTATTTTTATTATATGTATCTGGTCTTCCTAAGCCTAATGGTGCAATAAAATTTTGTCGGTTTCGAATGGTTTCGGAGATATAAATAATAATGTATTATTATGTAAAAGGGCAAATTAGCTTCCACGCACTTAGAAATTTGCGGGTAATTTTTAAATTTTCCCGATTTGTATCTCCGAAACCATTAGAGACCGTCAACATTTTATTGCACCATTAGGCTTAGGAGCACCATATACATATAATAAAATTAAGAAAAAAATATTTGGTCTTGGGCCCTCTTCCACGCACTTGGAAATTTGCACTGAATTTTGAAACTTTCCCGATTTTTATCTCCTAAGCCATTTGAGACCGACAAATACTTAGGAGACCCATATACATGTAATAAAAATAAGAAATAAAATATTTGGGCTTGGGCTCTAAAGTAGAATTATGCCCAATTTTTTATTTACATTTTTCAAACTTCCGAAATCTATAACTTCTAAACCACTCGAGTGCTGCGCATAATTTTTGGAGATAGCATAAGTACATACGATTGAAAAAAGAAGGTAAAACTTTGAGTTTTCATTGTCCTTGAAATATATCCTGAATTGCAATGGAATTTTTCTGACTTTCAGTTGAAATGATTTAGAATGGATTTTGTTGAACAAACGCTGCTCCATATGGGTTTCTATGATCCATCTTAATCTCATGGACTGCAACATTATGATCATATGTAATTTTTGTAAATCTTCTCAAGTTTATATCACACACGTCTTATCGGATTGCATAGCATTCATTACATAAAGAAAATATATTTTCCAAAATACATACCTATCTCATTAACTGAGTTTCCAATCAGAGATGCTATGGAAGCATTAATTTTATTCTTAAGTCCTTGAAATATATTATGAATTACAATGGAATTTTTCTGACTTTCAGTTGAAATGATTTAGAATGGATTTTGTTGAACAAACGCTGCTCCATATGGGTTTCTATGATCCATCTTAATCTCATGGACTGCAACATTATGATCATATGTAATTTTTGTAAATCTTCTCAAGTTTATATCACACACGTCCTATCGGATTGCATAGCATTCATTACATAAAGAAAATATATTTTTCAAAATACATACCTATCTCATTTACTGAGTTTCCAATCAGAGATGCTATGGAAGCATTAATTTTATTCTTAAGTCCTTGAAATATATTATGAATTACAATGGAATTTTTCTGACTTTCAGTTGAAATAATTTAGAATGGATTTTGTTGAACAAACGCTGCTCCATATGGGTTTCTATGATCCATCTTAATCTCATGGACTGCAACATTATGATCATATGTAATTTTTGTAAATCTTCTCAAGTTTATATCACACACGTCCTATCGGATTGCATAGCATTCATTACATAAAGAAAATATATTTTCCAAAATACATACCTATCTCATTTACTGAGTTTCCAATCAGAGATGCTATGGAAGCATTAATTTTATTCTTAAGTTTCTCAATTTACTATAAATGAGAACCAATATAAATGTACAACATGCTAATATTCATGCTGAATATTTGAAACATAAATAGATTAGCACAGTATTAAGTTTATCTTTAAGTTTTTTAATTGGTTTACATCTTAATTAGCTGTAGGCTACTGAACGTATTGTAAAGCCATAGCTTACTTTAAACTGGTATATAATTTTAAACAACACTACGCAGCTTGTAATAATAATAAATAAAGTTATTTTAACTTTAAACTTGTCATCACATCTCATAAAAAGAGCAAAGTAATGGATGCTTCGATTTCGTCTAATAAAATTAATTAATACTTTACCATGCGACCGAACCGAACAAGAATAAAATTGAAAAGGATGAAAACCGGAACTTCGTCAAATAATATCGAAAATAGATGAAAAATTATAGATGATGCAATCGTTCTACAGCGTTGCCAGATTTCACATATAGTTAAGTGCAATAAATGCAAAACAAGTTGAATTCTTTAGGATTGCAAGTTTGAGGACTTGAAAAATTAGACAATAGAATATATATTAAACTTTTGTGTAATATATGTCATATATATTATGGCATCTTAATAAAAACACAATTTTCTGCTATTTCAAAGACATTTTATTTATTTAATTACTACACGAGCTAAATTCTATGCTGTTATAGAGAATGAAAATTTGTGTGTAAGCGTTGACGTAATTTTTATTTAAAATTAAGCTTGAAAGAGAGGGAGCATAAAGGTGGACAGATAGACACGTACTGCGCAAGGGATATAATAGGGGCATTCTCGATCCGGAGCTCTTGTGCAAAAGTGCAACAAAAATGAGCTCTCCACCAACAAAATTCACTTGCTGTCAAAATTGTTCTTTTTTGCACAAGAGCACTGGTCATACCCTGTAGTTCTTTTGTTGTGCGCTTGAGCTCTTCAGTTCATTTTGCTTATTTTTGACAACAAATAAATAGTGATTGGGTATTGTGTACATTACTTAGTACCAACTTCTTTTTAACAACTAAAGCATTAAGTAAACATATCCCGTCACACGTTGAATTTCAATAATTTCATATATATTTTTGAAGCGTCAGGTTATAAAAGCAGAAATATTACAGACAACTAAAAAAAACTAAAACCCCTCGTAGATTTTTAAACATAACAAAATTATTTGGAACAAACACTTGGTTATGAGCTCAATTCCACATCACTAACTGTCAAAGTACAACATTGAATTCAAAGAACTCAAAGACAAACTGGAATTGCTAGTTCTGTGTATATGGTGCGTTAATAGTTTGTTGCTCATTTGCACTATAGCTTTAAAAAAGCTCCGGATCGTGAATGCCCCTATTAATTTTGTCACTACATTTGTCTTACTCATACGAAGGAGTGGTAGGAATAGAAAAGCATAATTGAGCCATAAGCAAGGATGTAGCCAGTAAAACTAAAACTTAATATTACATAAGGAACTTTACATGAAACGTTGATTAATTTTTTCGCCTTATGATTCGATATTCCTGGTCAACATCATCACCCTAGTCATTCTAGCCATTTCTATCTATCGACAAGATAACAGCCAAAGCTTTTTGGATAAAAGACTGAAATTCGACTAAAAAGAAGTTGTAAGTTCGATTTACACAAATATATTGAAAGACTTTTCATCACATGTATATAATTTCATTATAATTTCGATCTTAGCTTAATTTAAATCAAAATCGATTGAAAAAGCGCCTTTCTAATATACTAAGTGACCACATTCAAACGGTAAAATTTTAATTTTTCAAAACTTACTTTGATAATTTAAAATTTTGTAAATAAGCTTTTATCTAAATTTGAAACGTTGAATTTGAAATAAAGTAAGTGCAAATATTAACTTCACCCAACTTCTATAGAAAACTACGACATAAAGATTGATGTTGGAAAATCACTAATAATATCAAAGTTCAAAAAATTTACGTAATTTATGCATCTGTACAAAAAAAAAAAAAAAAAAAAAAAATAAAAACGTTATAATCAAGCAATTAAATTAACTACAGCTTTGAAGGAACTTTAACTTCGGGCAAGACGAACATACTACAAAAATCTTTACATTTTTTTATTCGAATATCATATCAAAACATTTAAGTGATAGATCAAAATTGGTGGCTATGTTATTTCAATGTTATTTTGTAAAGCATTTCTTATTGAATATAAACTTGGTTTTTTTCGTTAATAGGTAATTTTTAAACTCCAAAGATTATATTTACTAATAACATAAATTTTCTTTGATACGGCCACTTTGAAGTAAGTTACATCTTTATTCGTTAAGTTTTACGTGCTACATCAGGGTTGTATCCGAAGGTAAAAAAGTACGATTAAGTATTTTCTGTGTTTACATGGGCTAAGAAAAAATGCACTAAGTCTGCTCAAACCCGAATTTGTTTGGCAAGGGGGGTGAGGCAGGCGACGTGAGCTTCGTGAAATTTCAAGAACCGAAAAACACGCACACTACCATTTAATAATATGGTATCGCTAGCTCAACGCTGTTAACTTATACATATTATAGAAATACAACACAAATACAAAAATGGGATATTAGCTTTTTTACGCATACACTGCACATGTCAGAGATCACTTTTCAGTGTTTTTTTCTTATATCTGAAAACAAGGAAATGTTAACAAAAAAAAATGGTGTTATAACAATTTGAAAATAAAAAGTTGTCCTATGAATCCCCTGAATTTTTGGATTTGTAGTATTGAAAATGTGAAAATTACTTGAGTAATGTTTTTTAGTGGTGTCTGTGGCGTGGCTAGTTAAAGTGTGATGGTTAAAGTTAGCTGCGACAGAAAATTATTTGAATTAAAATGATTTTTCTGTACTGCCGCCACCTCTCTGCAGACAATGGTAAATCGCAGAGAGTAATCAAAATGCCATGTAAAGCTTCTTGAGAACAAGAACATTCCGTTCATCGCCGTTCGGAGTCGGCGTTAAACCAGTAGGTCCGGTTCTCGGTCAACTGTGTACAAACTTAATAACACGCATAACACAATTGATCACAAGAAGCTAGGTCAAAGTCCTTTCATGGGCTGAAACGACCAGTTATTTATTTATTGTTTTAATTTTTATTATATGAATTTCATACCGCACATTTTTATTATTTTTAAAATTATTTCATTTTATAATTGAATTCTTGGACCTGTCAACTGCTTTCAATATATGATAAGTTGAAACACAAATCTCGGTTCTTGGGTAGATACAATATTAAATTGGTTTAACATTTATAATAAATTTTGCACATAGGCATTGATTTAGAATTAGCAATGTTTACCAGCAATATCTAATAATTTTTGTCATGATTGGCTGTGGGCCATTCTGTATTTGCATGGATATTTTTGCTAATATACATATTGCTTCAGTTTGAGGATTTATTGCAGCATACGGTTCCTTGTAGACATATTGCTCATTTGCTCGAGCAACGACTTAACTCAAAAAAACGTTAATGATGCAGAAATGCCTATTTCAACATGATCTCTGATCTGTCAAAGTATGGTATTGCTTTCTTGTTTACTCACTACGTAACAGCAAAAAACGATGGATAAATAGCTTTAAAATTTTGTCGGCCTCGAATGGTTTAGGTGATAAAAATCTTGAAAAATTAAAAAATTCATATTTTTCGTATATGAAAATATTCATATTTTTATACAAAAAAGTTGATACTTTTACTTTATTTTCCGAAAGAATTTATTTTTAATTTCGTTAATTTGCCTAAGCGATTGCACATTTGCATATGTTTTTGTCAAGCAGAAGTGCCGTGTGACGTCATGCACTCTGTTGAGAAAGAGAGCTTTAGATAACGGGATTGCGGAACGCGTAATCTTGTTTCTATCCATGGTATAACAACACAAGGTAGCACTGACAGTTGCTTGGGAAAACATCTGTCAAATAATATACTCAAAAAAGTCATTGAAAACACAAACAATGTTGAAAACGTTGAAGTGAAAAAAAAACAACAACCACAACAGCTTCAGATGCATTTCCACAAAAAGCTGTTTTTGACAGGAGATGTTTTCTTGTAGAAGAGAAAATAAGCGGTTATCAATGCTATCTTGTATTATTAAACCATGGTTTCTATCATTCTTGGGTGTTACTAAACTCGAAAGAACTCTTGTTTACATGGAGGGTTAATTACGAGCAATCCGAAGTCAACTCACCATGTAAACACAGTAATATATAACAAAAAAGTAACGCATTGCAAAAAACGAATGTCGTCTGACAATTGTCTGGCCTGGAATTATACCTTTTTCTGTGTCTAATTAAACTTCGAATTCGAATACAGTCTTCTTCTTCTCCTCATTTCGTTCAATTGGTTTTTTTCGCATCTATTTTTCTAAATTGTGAATTTTATGCTACTCATAGTAAATAAGTTAAATAGTAACTCATAGTCTTTTCATCTTGCGTTCATTTTCCCCTATTCTTATATCATATCATTACTTTCTAATCTTTCGGTTTTTTTTTTCTATATACGACAAAATTATATATGACATTATGTTTGACATAAGAAAAGTATCACTAAGAAGGCCAATACTTCGAATGTTGCTTTTTTTTTATTGCGAACATATTTTAAACCTTTCGTTATATTATTATCAATGTATCTGACATCATAAAATTTTAGTTTAAAATCGGAGTATTTTTTATAAATATTATTATTAATTTTTAAATTGGATTGAAAAGAACATAAATAAAACTTAGAATGAAGCATACTCAATAAACAAAGAAATTTGCGTATTCTCACTCATAAAAAAATAATGCTTATGATTTTCTGGGCGTAATAAGTAAACAATCTCATAAAAGCCATAAGAGTGCTGCCATATTCTAAACTGGTACTACATTCATTTGTGCCAGTATCCAGAAAAATTTGCAGCTTCGATCTTCATAAATAAAAACATCCCGAAATTCAAATAGTAAGAAAGTACGAAGTTGTGCAACAATGAACTTTTTTTTATGTATACCAACGCCATTATGGTCCCCAAAGTAAACTTGACGAAATATTATAAAAGCCTTGTTTCATTGAACGAAAGACAGCGTTGCCAGAATGTCGCTCCCACTGAACAGATTTTACTATCGGAAGGAAATAAAAAACTCGTACCAATTATGTAGGATTTACAAAAAAACTTTATTAAAAAAAAAAATTATATACATTTATAATTATAAATTGCGACAATAAATAAGGTTGTCGCATGGGTGAGAGCGAGTTCCAATAAATGGCAAATCGAAGTTGACAGCTCATACAAAGTCTGAAAGCGAAAATTGATAACATGTAAAGTCGAAGAAGTTGTTGTTGTTGCTTTGCATTTATTTTGACAATAATGGGTACTGAGATGAGAGTACGATCAGCAACGAGACCACCTTATTTATTCAACCAGGATTCAGTTTTTCCATGTTGTAATTAAGAAGGTGATCGCGAATTTTTAACTTCTCTCAAAAAAATTGTTCCTACTCTTGTCAAAAACAGCTGATGGTAAATTCTAAGCAAAAGTTGCAAAACAATCTAATACAATTTTTCATTAAGTGGGAGCGATTTGACACTTTTCCGCAGTTTGTCTCCTTTTTCTTACTTTCTGAAAATTTTTTGAGAACCGTAGGGAAATTAGTAATCGTCACGTTCACCTTGTAAATTACACCATGAGTTTTTCCATTGTTTATCCAGTTTTTTAAGGTAAAATGCAGTTTTTATGAAAATATAAAATCTTATGTAGTTTTAATAAATTCTCTTTACCACAACATTCATTATGATTCAATTGCTTTTTTAGAGCAGCTCTGCTTTAAACTTCAGCAGCAGTTTTAAAAGAAACCCTGCTCTATACTTCAGCAGCAGCTTTAAAAGCAGCCATGCTTTAAACCATAAAACGTGATGAATTCAACTAGCTTCAACTTTTTATGTTTCTGTTTTGTAAAAAATCAAAACAAAAAAAACTTGGATAAAAATTTAATGTGCAGTTTAATTTGTAATGAAAATTCGTTGAAATATCACGTTTTATGGCATAAGCACATCTTTATTTAATATCGTTAGAAAGGTTAAAAAGGAACGTAAAAAAAATATAAATAATGAAAATGAAAAAAAAAATTTAGGTACCTGTCGTTGGCATTTTAAATAGTTTTATATTTTTCCCTTTAAGTAGACGTAAAAACCTGATTTATCTATTTACGAAAATCGGATTTAAATTGACTGAGCTATGTCATCTCAAATTAGACCCCATTTTGGCCGCAAAAATGATTCTCAAAATTTATAACTTCGGATTTGGTTTTCTAATCAATAAACCAATCCAAGAAAAAATTTGAAGCAAATCGGAGATGGTCAGTGCAACATTTAGATTTTTTTTTATTTTATCATTTAATAGCCATATTAAATGGCTATTAAATGATAAAATGCTCACCAAATGGTTTTTTGATATTTTTATTGGTTCAGATGGTTTTATTGGTTCTATGTGAAAACTGTATTGAAATTTTTAAAAAACAAAAATGTTTTTTTCGTCTCCTGAAAAATTGTTCAAAAATACATAACTTTTTTGTATGCGAAACGAAGATATATAGCTATAGGTACTTATTGATACTTATACTTATACTTATTATATTATTATTATATCATTTATTGTTTTCTGTCAAATATGCTCAATGTCTTTTGTTTGCTGATGGCTTAAAAATTTTGCTTGAAGTTCATAATTATTACAAAACTTAAATTTGATTTAAATTGCATGACTAGTGTAAAAAAATTGTTTATGCCTCGCATATCGTGGGGTTGGAGCTTGTAAAAAATCAGTAGTAATAACTATTCTAATTCGAGCTGAACTTGGCCATCCCGGTGCTTTAATTGGAGACGATCAAATTTATAACGTGATTGTAACAGCTCATGATTTTGTAATAATTTTCTTTATAGTAATACTAATTAAACTACTAATAACTAGTTCTCCGACAGAAGGATTTCACTTTAATAATAATTTCTCAATTTAAGTCCTTTAGAATATTATATATTTTTAAATATTGATCCCACATTCTGATATAATAGCTTTTATTTTGATAGCACTTTCAAAAAGTTTCATAGTTTTAAAATTTTATCAGATAAAAGTTTTGCTTGTTCGTTTGCTTTAATTAAAAAAAAACATCATATTCTTGGTCTAGTCTTAATTAATTTTTCGCATCCTGTGACGATGGGAAATTGCTGAATTTACAAAGGAAGTGGAACTAATCAAGAAAATATACAGATTTCTTTGGTTAAAATATAAAATAATATGAACGAGCGTTCCGTTTTAATATTGATGAAGTATTTTTTATCAGTGTACATAACATTTTTATATATCATGCGTTATGATTAGTTTGAGGTCGGTTGCTGTTGTCCTTAAAACATACAAATCACATACACTCCGTGGTCTTCAAAAAATGCTGTACGTGTAGGGTTTCGCTTCGAATTCGTATATGAAACATGATTGCCATCACTCAATTTTAATCATTTTTTTCATGTGTGTAATGCATAGTTCGGGGACGAGGACACAAAAATGCTTAAAACAAGCAAATTATGGAACTTTTGAGAGAAGTTTGCTTTTAATTTGCCTTTCTTTATTGTCGGATTTAATCTGTTTAAGAAATGTTTCACAAATAACCTACCAATTAAAAGATATTCAGTTTTGGTCCCCAAAGTATGCTTTAGACATAAATGCACTTTGACGACCGACCTCAAAGTATACAAATGTCTTTGAAACATGCATTCGGCTGAAAAAATGTCCCCAAAGCATGCCTTTCACATACATATATATATATATTATTATATATATATATAATAATATATATATATATATATATATATATTATTATCTATATAAGAATTAATTTTAGATTGATAAACTGTTGTCACGGATGTGACATAAGAAAATTGACATCACTCTAACATTGCAATAATAAAAAAAAGTTTTAACTCACTACAAAAAATAAGGAAATTCATTGAGATTACATTAAAAAATTGTCGCATCCGTTACGTTACAAAGAGCATTACAAAAAAAAAAATGCTAGCAAAGCCTGTGCGAAAAGTTATTAGTTTTTAATAAAAAACATAACGTCTTTATAAAAATTAATTTAATATTGATAAACTGTTGTCACGGGTGTGACATCAGAAAATATGAATCACTCTAACATTGCAGTAATAAAAAAAAGGTCTTAATTCACAACAAAATTCAATGAATTCATTGAGATCACAATAAAAATTGTCATATCCTTTACGTTCCTTTTCGGGAGTTTTAAGCATGAACATGCTCAGAAAGCTTGCATTTACTCGCTAAGTACGAAAATACTTCATTTTATTTTTTTAAATATGCTCTTTGCAAAAAATAAGTTTGGACAGATTTTGGATGTGACAGATTGTCACAAATGTGACATCACGAAATAAACATTACTTGAGATATTAAATGATAAAAGCAAAGCAAGCAAATGCAAACAAAGCTTGCGCCAAAATTTGATAGTTTTTATATATAATATAAGATCAGTATACAAATTTAATTTTAGATTGATAAACTGTTGTCACGGATGTGACATAAGAAAATTGACATCACTCAAACATTTAAATGATAAAACCGTAGTCTTAAATCACAACAAAATTCAACTAAATGCACTGATATTACATTAAAAAAACTGTCGCATCCGTTACGTTATTAAGAGCATTGTAAAACAAAAAATGTTTACAAAGCTGGTTCCAAAAGTTATTAGATTTTAATAAAAAACATAAAAACTACATAAAAATTAATTTTACATTCATAAACTATTGTCACGGATGTGACATCAGAAAATATGCATCACTCATAATGAAAAAATAAGTTTTAATTCACAAAAAAAAAATCAATGAAATTCATTGAGATTGCAATAAATAATTGTCGCATCCGTTACGTTACAAAGAGCATTGTAAAGCAAAAAATGCTAGTTAGTAGGTAATAGTTTTTAATAAAAAAATATAACATCTATGTAAAAATTTATTTTTATTTTTATTTTATATTATTTATTTTATATATATTTTATTTATTTTATACTAAATAAAAAATAATAAAAAGAATATGGAGGCGTATTTTACACAAATTTTTGCATCCGTTTCATACCTAAAAATAAGTTTAAAGCAAAAAAATACAAACTTTTGCATAAATCGGGTATGAATGGTTTTTACCTTTGAAAATACGGTCAATTTCTTTTTTAAAAAGAAAAAATCAACATTAATTGAAGAATAAATAATATAATAACGGATATAACACCCAGGAAGAATAAACGCCATTGAAAGTGCTTAAAATAATTCAATATAGTTTCATTATTTCAGAAAAATTCAATAAAGAGCATGACTGTGTAAAAAAGTAGCACCGTTACGAAGTCTTATGTAGCTATTTCAACCCACAATTTTTACTCCCTACAGTCTATGATGAACAATTTTAATTATTTAATACAGACATAATTAATTTCACACTTTATTAATAATAATACTTTTATGTAAAATAAAATATTTTAATTAACTAAATTTCCAAAAAATGTTATCTCTTTTCTTGCCATTTACTATCTCTTTCAACTATTAAATTGAAACAGTTAATCAACGCAAAATCTATATTATTCAAAATTTGCATAATTTGCATGCGCTTAAAATGCCTCGTTGCGCTCCTACCTACCACGTTTGGGGCAAAATATTAACCTCTCTCCCAAGCGGCGCTACACACTGCAACAAAACAAATTGTGCAATCAGCAAATTGTGCACTAAACAACATCCAGCTGAAGCATCTTTGTTCGATTTATTTAAACATTATTCGTTGATTGCTAAGTCTCTTCATGATGACGACAATGATGATGATAGTGATTATGATTATGATTATGATGATAATGATGATGATGCTGATGATGGTTATGGTGATGGTGGTGGTGGTGATAAAGCTTATTCAACAAAAAATAAGTGAATGATTTAACTTCGTTTGAAATTTTTATATTTTATGTTCTATTTTTTATTTTTCCAATGGAAACTAAACTTTTCGATCTACACCAAGAAAAACTTATACAAAACCTTGTATAATTTATAAGATGTCTTTGGCAGTTTTCAACCTCCTAAAATTTTTGTCAAAACATCTAAGTTTTACATGTTTAACTTACCGATATTGATTTGGATACATTAACTAAGTATTTTTTTTTTTCTAATTTATACATTATGGCTTCGATAGTTTATATTAGCGTGCTTGTTTAATCTGACGAACCTAATATTTAAGTCCATACCATTTTGATAAAGTGTTAAAGCTTTCAATGGTTTACCTACACAATTGGTTATATACTTGGCTTGGGTGAATCTTTCAATTTCTTTTTGGCAGGGTATCGAAATATGTGCTTTCAAAGCAATGTATAGAACAGTGGTGTTCACACGCATACTATTTCAATTTTCAACTTTTGTACTTGTGTTAGTGGCTCTCTCGCTCTCTGCACTAACACAAATTGTTGTGCAGGTATTAAGCAAGAATTGTGTTATAATAATCATTATCATCATCAGTATCATTATCATTATCATTGTCATTATCATTATCATTATTATTATCATTATCAATATCACTATCATTATCATTATCATTATTATTATTATTATTATTACTATTCTGTACTCATAAGTGCACAACAACTCATTTTCATATGCCTCAAGCTTTTTTTTGTAGTGCAAAACACACGACCAAGCGGCGTAAATCTTCTTGCTTTCAGCGCCAACTGATTGAGAGAACTTCGTTCATTCGATCGTGTGCGTGTTTCGATTCTCGAATAAAGCTTTCGAGTCTCACCACGCGTGGTACTACGTGAACATCACTGGTATAGAACAATATATTACTTTGGTGAATAAGCATACATTTTTAAATTCCATACAAATTCTTTCTACGCAAGCCGGCTTAGGTGATTTGACGTATTTTTTCAAATTTTTTTATTTTTTCTTCTTTCTGGAAGTCTGTTTTCTTTATATTTTCAAATATTTTAAAATGTTTTTGAAATTAGCTCTCGTGGTAACCGGATTTTTTTCTACAAGTAACGGTGTAAAACTTAATTTTTTTTACAAGTCCGTTCAGTGAGGATTTAAGGTACTTGAGTCCATGTTTTGCTATTATTATCCAAAAATTATTAAAAATAAAACTTCGATCTCCACAATAACAGAATTTTGCGGTGAATTCATGGTGATGAAATGGTAACTATTAGGTGAAGTAACCGTTCTGTACTTTAATAACTCTTCAAGAACTTATTTGGTATGTTTTTCAGGCATTGAGGTTGCCTTTTATTATTATTTTATATATATTCTTAATAAATGATCTAAAATTTTTCTTTTATATTTTAATTTAAAAGCAGAAAGCTCCGATTTATCTATAAGGTTAGAATGAAATGGATGCTTTTAGTTTTTAAAAGGAATTTAAAAGAAATCACTTAATCGATTTTTTGTCTCTTCTTATTAAATGGCGAGTTTATTTTTTTTATCAAATATTAAATTTTTTTTCAAATTAGCTCTTGTAGTAACCGGGTTTTCATAACAAGTAACCATTTAAAATTTTTTTTTTTACAAGTAACCAGTAAATTTTCAAGATTGTTAAAACATTGAATCTTTTTTTTTTATTTATTATTGAAAATTATTTATCTTCTTCAAATTTATCTTCAAATTAACTCAAATCTTATGTTACTGGTTAGTTACATTCTAACTAAATATTCCTTTGTTTTTAAAAATATTTTAAAAAAATTTACAAAAATGTAAATAAGCTCTTGTGATAACCGGTTTTATTTTAAAGTAACGTAAAGCACAACGACAATCCTGGAGAACCTTCTGTGAAGAAATGTCATAAACCTCTGAGCCGTCGAGACTTCTGGCATCTAGTTTTCCTAACCCGAGCTTCATGAAAAAAAAACTCAAGCCTGTGTTAGATAACACGGGCGCTTAGGTCAGACGTAGAATACGTTAGTCATTAACAGCCTTATTCAATAGATTTCCTTAAACAACCTTTAAACGCTTGTTTAGTTACGCACTGTTTAAGGCTTTACGCAGCTTCTATGCAACCTTGCTAACATTGTTATTCATAAACATTTTTTCATTTTCTGCTTAAGCCCACTATGCTGTAGAAGCGGAAAGAAACTTTCCATATGGAATGCATTGAGTTTTTGACAGCGAAAAGGCAGCGGAATTTTTTTTCGCTACTTAGTACGCTGTAGAGGTGAATAATTTGTTCAATGCTAGCAAGTACAACAACCATGTGGAGAGTTGAAATGTCAAAATTTCACTGTCGATTATATGTCCGGGCATTTAATTGGCACCAGAATTTTGACATTTCAATAAGAAAACAGTTCGACCTCGCTTTACGCAACACTCGATAATCGCAATACTCAAAAATTTACATTGTTGACTCAGTAAACGCAACTTAAAAAAAAATGCAAAATTATCGCAACTTCCATTTGCGTACACTTCCATAAACTTTTATATTATTTACTTTGAGTTCTTCTTTTCTTGTAAAATACATTTTTGATGTACGAAAAATCTCTTAAAACAATATTTAAGGAAACAAAGTGCATATCTTAATACATAAAACCACAATATCTAGGATTCAGAGCCATAAAGCTTTATGTTTAGAAGTTTAATTGCGTTTCTTCAACATTAACTACGTCAACTGGCCGAATTTCTATTAGTTGCATTGAGCTAGGTCGTACTGTAGTTGCTTTTTTCTCCACACAAACATTTTTGACTCTACACTAATATTTCGGGTGTAGAATTATTTTCCAAGAAATTTTCGTTTCTACAGCATACTAGGCTTTATGATTGTAAGGTTTGTGTCTGAACTATAGAAAATCTCTCCTAAATTAAGAATTCCTATGGATTTACAATGGCCGCCGCATAAAAAAATGCTGCAAAGGGCGCATATGGAGCATGTCTTTGATATTAAAAGAAAAGACAAACAAAAATCATGGTTGTATTTATCATGGTTTTCGTTCGCTACTTGGTCATTATACTTCTTCTCTTTCTCACACTGGTTCTGTGATGAACACACAGATAATCGTACTGCTCTTACACATGATGTTATAATACATAAAATACAAAGCATATGAAAATTATACAAAATTTGAAGGAGTTAAATTTTGATTTACTTATAGAATCAAAAAAATTATATGTAGCAATACGATTATTTAAATACAAATCAAAAGAAGACATATTAAATATGTTTAGACCATACTTGAATTTTCTTCAATGCATGCATAAAGTATTAAAAACTTATAACGAAAGTGACAAACATTTTCTCAAAATTTTGTGCTCCAGATTAACACCCCCGTATAACGTATTCTACGTTAAAAGAAGACGGAACCTGGACCACCAACAGTAAAGAATCTCTAAATATTTTAATAGAAACTCACTTACCGAGCTGTTCAAAGATAGGGGATGCTCCAACAAAAGAGGTGCATTTACCCTCTGTTGACAACTCCTTACATATAATCACACAATCGAAGCTAAAATGGGCAATAGAAAACTTCAAACTGTTTAAGTCACCAAGACCTTTAAAGCCTTCATTGATATAGAAGGTACCTTCAACAACGTTAAGGCAGAGGCTATCACTAATGTGCTGACGGAGCTTGGGATGGATTCTGCGCTGATAACACTTATAAATCAATTGCTTTGAGTCAAATGGTTATGAGCGCAAAACTTGGAACAGCATCCACGCTAAGATCTGTACCAAGGGAACTGATCAGGGAGGAGTTCTCTCGCCTCTACTCTGGAACCTAGCGGTGAATGGACTACTGGGTAAACTGGTACTAGAAGGGTGCAGGGTGATAGCCTACGCTGATGATGTTGCCATTGTCATTTCCGAGATATTATGCAAAATTGTCTAAACACTCTCATAAACTGGGTTACCAGCTGTGGACTCAGCGTTTATCCTGATTAAACTGAGTTATTGGTATTTACTAGACAACACAACTTACCCACAATCAGTCCTCCAAAACTGGGAAATATAAGACTAAATTTCTCAGAACAAGCTAAATACCTGGGTCTCAACTTAGATAGGAAACTAAATTGGAAACCCAATCTGCTTGAGAGAGCCAAAAAAGCCAATATAGCCCTATATTCATGCAAGAAAGCAGTGGTTTGGAAATGGGGTTTACAACCTAAGGTCTTACTGGTACGACTGGTTCTATACCTCTGTTATAAGGCCAATATTGTTATACAGTGCTATCGTTTGGTGGCCCGCACTTTACAAACAAACACACCTCAATATTCTTCGCAAAGGTCAACGGTCAGCTGAGCTGTGCATCAGTGGAGCGCTTAGAACCACTCCAATGGATGCACTCGACATTATGCTCCACCTGACACCACTAGATATCCTTACAGAACAGATGGCTGCAAACACAGCAATACGTCTAGAAGCCACTTCCCAATAGAAGGGATGTACAATAAGATGTTAAGAGTCCTTCTAGGAAACTTCTTCCTCCAATACCTAAGACCGTAGACTACATCACTCAAAAACTTCCTTTCGACAAAAAGTTTGATGTATCAATTCTCTGCAGAAATGAATGGGAGCTTGGTAGTCCTCCACCAAACAATGCCACTGAAGTCTACACTGATGGATCAAAATTAGATGGCAAAGTAGGAGGAAGAGTCTATTCACTAAACATCACTAAACATCAACCTTGCCTTAAGGCTCCCCGACCATTGCAGTGTCTTCCAAGAGGAAGTTACTGCGATACACGAAACTGTTGCTTGGCTTCAGATGAATGATATGTCAAATAGAAATATTTGTATTCTTTCTGATAGTCAAGCCGCTTTGAAAGCCCTGGAATCTGTTTAAACAACATCTAAAACAGTCCTAAGCTGCCGCATATCTCTAAATGAGATGTGAGAGCAGCTCAATACATTTCTATGTTGGATCCCCGGATAAAGACTTTCCAGGAAACTGCAAAGTAGACGATCCCACTCGTAACGTTACTACCAAACCCCTATCGACGGATATGGAACAAATTGAAATACCCCTATATCCACATGTAAATTACGTACAAATGAACTATCCCTTGAAAGTACCCACGTTAGGTGGTTAGACGAGCTCTCAAAATCATCGGTCTATCGAATACTCAGCTTCATAAATAGCTCCAACTGGATTAGATGGAGTGAAATAATTATTTTTCCTGGTACCACAACCCCACATACCCCTGGTACCACAACATGCCTAATTGGCCTAAGTGTGTCTTATAAGAGACAGCCGAGACAGCCGCGTCAACCTAACCTCACCTAACCGCTTCAAACTTTAAACAATTTCCTCAGTCAGATTTTTAAGGCATTGTCACTTTCTTTTGCCATTTCCATTTTCAAATATTACCCAAAAAATGATGGAAAGTAACCGGTTTTTTGTGTAAAGTAATCGTTCTGTACTTGAAGAAACCTTTACAAAAATTTGTTTTGTTAAGTTTTTTCGTGCATTAAGGCTGCCTTCTTTTAATATTTTATTATATTTTCTATGTCAACAAAAATTAACCGATTTAAGTAAACGGTTTTTTTGTCACATTTTTCTTAAAACTAAGCCAGCTTTTATCTCCTTAGAAGAGTATTAATAACTTTTTTGATATATTTCTTAGAAAATATTTCCGTTCACCATTTTTCTTTTATCTTTTAATTTAAAAGCGGAAAACTCCCATTAAGCCAGAGGGTTGCAATGTACGCTTTCTCCTTTTCTACCTTTTTCAGAATTTTTTTTTTCCTGTATTTAAATTCCTTCTCTTAGGCTTCTTTCCGTTGTTCCCTCGCTTTGCTTCCTGCTGTTTATATTATTTGAAAAATTTATCTCCGTTTGTCCATCTTGCTGATTCTACCTATGGACAAATGAATTCAGGACAGCTCCAATGTTCTTGCCTCTATTTGTTTAAGCTGATTTATTTTTTTTTTTTTATTCATCATATTATTTGTGCATGCGTTTATTCATCATTCATCCATCATTGCCATAGCTTCTTATATTCTGTCTCATATACATTTATAACCATTTTTGTCTGTACATATTGCTGTCGATGATGTTTGTTAGACTCACTCGCTCACCCTCACTCTCTCTCTCTCTCTCCATCTGCCTCTTTATCAGTCCATCTCTTTCTCAATCTATCTCTGTTCTATCTAGCAAATATAGTAAATAACTGTCTGGCGTTTTGTTGGTCTACATGTCTGTCTATCTCGCCGTCTTTCTGTCCATCCGCCCGTACTAGCAACAGTAGATAACTGTCTGATTCGTATGGTGCCACTGTTTGTCTATTTCTTGTCTAGCATGTCCTTCAAATGTTCAATAATCTACCGGTCTATAAAACCAAACATTTATAATACCAACCAGCCATCCATCTTTTAATCTAGCTAACTATCCATCATTTAAGCAATGTCAATATATGTTGCAAACATTTTTTGCTGCACGTTTTCATGGGCTGCCAAATTTCTTCGCTATATTGTGTGCAACTTTTATTAAATATATTGGAATAACATCATTTAAAAAAGAAATATTTAATTCTGAAATAAATGTTGTTTTTTTTTTATTCTAACCAAAAACCAACACTTCCGTTCTGAACCAAGATTAATTAGTCGAATTTTCCTGCTCAATTCTTGCAACGTTGCACGTACTGCGGCTGACAGCACTTAATTTCATTTTCATTATTTTTGGTTTTATTTTTTTTTATATTTTTTTTTTGCTCCATTTTATTTTTCATTAATTTCGTTATAAACTCAATTCGTAAATCATTATAAATAAATTTATGCGCAAATTAACTGAATTATTAAGCAATTAATGAATAATAAATGCCAGATTTTGACACACAAGCACCGAGATATAACCATCTATAGTGTTGTTGTAGGTCGATATATTGTATAGATAGTTTCCCTCACTACAAATTTGACTGACATACACACAACACCAACATCCTCCCACTGCCTTATACCGCATGCCACATACAGCACGAAACAATGTGAACATTATATAATAAAGCTGTGGAGCAATATATATAAAAAAAAAATTGACATGGTTTGAAAACAAAAAATTGACATGGTTTGTTAAAACTTTAT
This sequence comes from Pherbina coryleti, assembly GCA_943735915.1. Classification (NCBI taxonomy): domain Eukaryota; kingdom Metazoa; phylum Arthropoda; class Insecta; order Diptera; family Sciomyzidae; genus Pherbina; species Pherbina coryleti. The sequence goes on from OX030948.1 coordinate 169,853,198, forward strand.
TTTAAGCAGGTCTGTAAAATAGTATCCATGGCTATATGTGTGAAGATTTTTGTTTTATAAGGAATTTCTTTGTTTCCCACATAGTATACTTTATGCCACACCATGTTGCATCATCTTCATTATGGCTGCATGTTGTGGTAATTTTTGTCTTTTATTTAATTTTTAGCGCGATTTTATGAGCCACTTAATTACGAAAAATAATTGGTTATTCATTAAAAATGAGTTGAAATGCGGTTGAGTGGGAAGATAGTCACATGAATGTGATTGTTAAGTGCTTTTATTTTTAACTTACGTAGTTATATAAAGCCAATGTGAGCTTTTGAGGAAGTTGAAAAACTTCCGTTATGATTAAGAAAACTTTTATTCTATTTATCCAAAAATTAGTGTTCAAATCAAGAGACAAAACAAGGTCAATTTCGCGAACCGGGTAAACCGGGTTTTCGCTCCGTTTTTTCAATTGAAATTATGTTTTTGTGTCGAGTCGTGTCTGAAGATGGCAGACTGCAGAAAGTTAGTAATTTTTCTCAAATAGTCCTTCAAAAATTCAATTTCGAAAAAAATTTACTTTTTTTAAACCGCGAATAGGGTCATTCCGGGTTCTAACCCGAGCAGGCACTGAAAGTTTTTTCAATTGAAATTGATTTTTCTGTTCAGTAATTATCTCTCTGTAGAGGGCAGACTGCAGAAAGTTAATAATTTTCTTAAATAACCTTCAAAAAAACCATTTCGAAAAAAAATTTTTTTTTAAACCGCGAACCGGGTAGTTCCGGCTTCAAATACCAACAGATATTGAAAATTTTTTCAATTCAAATTAATTTCTCTGTTCAGTCCCTATCTCTATGAAGATGGCAGAAAGTTAATAATTTTTTCAAATCGTCTTTCAAAAATTCCATTTCGAAAAAAAATTAACTTGAAACCGCAAACAGGGTCATCCCGGGTTCAAGTCCCAGTAGGCACTAAAATTTTTACCACTTGAAATTAATTTTCTATTCAGTTGTTATCTTTGTATACATAGCAGACTGCAGAAAGTTTATAATTTTCTCAAATAGTCCTTCAAAAAAACCATTTCGAAAAAAATATTTTTTTTTAAACAGCGAACCGGGTAGTTCTGGCTTCAAATACCAACAGACATTGAACATTTTTTCAATTGAAATTAAGTTTTCTGTTCAGTAATGATAAAAATTTCAAACCTCGAACCGCGTAATTCTGGATTCCAATTCCAGCAGATTTTGAAAATTTTATTAATTGAAATTAATTTTTCTGTTTAGTCGTTATCTCTCTGTACATGGCAGACTGCAGAAAGTAAATAATTTTCTCAGCTCGTCTTTCAAAAATTCCATTTCGAAAAAAAATGATTTTTTTTAAACCGCGAACAGGGTCATCCCGGGCTCAAATCCCAGTAGACATTGAAATTTTTTTCAATTGAAATACATTTTTCTGTTCATTTGTTTTCTCTCTGTAGATGGTTCTGCTCTGACTGCAGAAAGTTAATAATTTTCTCAAATAGTCTTCAAAAACATTTTTTTTAAAACCGCAAATCGGGTTATTCAGGGCTCAAAACCCAACAGACACTGAATATTTTTTCAACTGAAATTGATTTTTCTGTTCATTCCTTATCTCTCTGTAGATGACAGAGTGCAGAAACTTAATAATTTTCTCAAATAGTCATTCAAAAGGATCATTTACAAAAAAAAACCGCAATATTTTTTTAATTTTCATTCTTCAATCTTTTTATAAAATTTTTAATTAAAAGACGTAAATTCAATGTATTCACTTTCAAGCGTAATAAATTTCTTGTGAAAATAACGTGATAAGAACATATACTACACACACTTATAAAGCCAATCATACAGAGATTGATAGCTGAAGATAGTCAGAGAACAAGGGAAGAGAAAAAAAAAGAGACAAAAGCATACAGCAAGCATACAGTTGATATGCAATCGAAATGCAAAATTTGCACACGCACTATAAATAAAATCTCTTTATTTATGCAAATAAATAAAATTTTTTGCAATTGTGATTGGAATTTCTAATTTTCTTTTCCTACAATGCTGCACAAGAGATATACAAGTTGAAGATAACATAAATAAAAGAAATAAATAATTCAAGTAAGAAAAAGCCATATCCAGTAAAGACTTGAAGTAGAAATGTACGTCGAAATACAGGAAGAATATCAGGGAGGGAGAAATTCGTTAAATTTTATGGCATTGTTGCCAGCCAAGAAAATTCAGTCTTTTAAAATATCGTTTTAATTATATCAACGTGAAACACGAAATCAGTTATAGCCCGTACCAAAACTTTTGGCAACGAACAGTCTGACAATTAGCGTTTTTAAAGGTGTTAAACGTATCTTTTTCTGACGCCTTTATGCCATGAATACTTTTTTGGATGCACTGTGTATAATCCAACAATTTGCTTTTTTTTCTTATCTCGAACTGGTAAATACCCAAATCATAGGAAAATTATAATAGTTTCAACTGAAAAAAATAAACAAACTCGCAATAATTTCCATGTAACATTGCCTTACCAACTGGCTAATCTGTACTGAAAACTGTGTGGCCTGTAAGACCCATTGTATGACAAAGTTATAGAGTCTTCTTGGATATTTGAGGCCCACATCATGTATCTTACGCCCAGATAAGCTGGGGCATATTAAATTTAGGACATTTTTATTTTGGGAAGAAACTAATTATTAAAAAAATGTGAATTTTTATCCTGCTCCTTATCTTTATCCTTATCCTTATCCTTATCCTTATCCTTATCCTTATCCTTATCCTTATCCTTATCCTTATCCTTATCCTTATCCTTATCCTTATCCTTATCCTTATCCTTATCCTTATCCTTATCCTTATCCTTATCCTTATCCTTATCCTTATCCTTATCCTTATCCATATCCTTATCCTTATCCTTATCCTTATCCTTATCCTTATCCTTATCCTTATCCTTATCCTTATCCTTATCCTTATCCTTATCCTTATCCTTATCCTTATCCTTATCTTTATCCTTATCCTTATCCTTATCCTTATCCTTATCCTTATCCTTATCCTTATCCTTATCCTTATCCTTATCCTTATCCTTATCCTTATCCTTATCCTTATCCTTATCCTTATCCTTATCCTTATCCTTATCCTTATCCTTATCCTTATCCTTATCCTTATCCTTATCCTTATCCTTATCCTTATCCTTATCCTTATCCTTATCCTTATCCTTATCCTTATCCTTATCCTTATCCTTATCCTTATCCTTATCCTTATCGTTATCCTTATCCTTATCCTTATTCTTATCCTTATCCTTATCCTTATCCTTATCCTTATCGTTATCCTTATCCTTATCCTTATCCTTATCCTTATCCTTATCCTTATCCTTATCCTTATCCTTATCCTTGTCCTTATACTTATCCTTATCCTTATCCTTATCCTTATCCTTATCCTTATCCTTATCCTTATCCTTATCCTTATCCTTATCCTTATCCTTATCCTTATCCTTATCCTTATCCTTATCCTTATCCTTATCCTTATCCTTATCCTTATCCTTATCCTTATCCTTATCCTTATCCTTATCCTTATCCTTATCCTTATCCTTATCCTTATCCTTATCCTTATCCTTATCCTTATCCTTATCCTTATCCTTATCCTTATCCTTATCCTGATCCTTATCCTTATCCTTATCCTTATCCTTATCCTTATCCTTATCCTTATCCTTATCCTTATCCTTATCCTTATCCTTATCCTTATCCGTATCCTTATCCTTATCCTTATCCTTATCCTTATCCTTATCCTTATCCTTATCCTTATCCTTATCCTTATCCTTATCCTTATCCTTATCCTTATCCTTATCCTTATCCTTATCGTTATCCTTATTCTTATCCTAATCCCTATCCTTATCCTTATCCTTATAGGGTATAAGGCCTAGGGTTATGACTTGGACAAGGTTTTGAATGATTATAATGACAATGACAAGAATTATCGTAAAGATTTGGTCAAGAATTTGACAAGGATAAGGTAATCATAAGAATAAGAACAAAGATTTCTACGAAGCTTGGGGAAAGATATAAAAAAAGGATTCAAAATTATTTTAGGATTCGCATAAGGACACAGATTTGTACAAATATAAGAACAACGCTTGGTACAGAGATTAAGATAAAGTTCGAGAAAAGGATTAAGGCAAGGACTTAAATAGGAACTATAAAGTAAAAAATTTTGAATAATGATAGGATAAATATTTAGTCTGTGACAAAGACATTGCATTTTTTTGGATCTTACATTTGCAAGGTAAGTCTGGGTTAAAACACAAAAAGGTATCTCCTACTTTAAATTCCAGCATTCAGTTTTAAAAAAGTCTTTTTAAAACATCATTTCAAAATAACAATTTAATTTTAATTTTATTTTTTTTTTAGATATATATTTTTCATATTTTACTCATTTTTATTTTATTTATTTATCAAGCAGTCGGAAGTTTTTGGTTCTTACTTCCTCTTAGAGGTTCTGTTACGTCAAAACGTCTGGTTGGATAGACCTATAGCCAACTCATTTTTAATTAATATTTCATATTTCATATTAATTATTAATTTTAAAATAATTATATATTAGCATTTCACTGTTATATTTATTTTTTTTTTAATAATATTGTTATTAGTTTTATTTTTAAATTTATTTTTATTATTTTTAGTTTTACATTTATTTTTATTGTTTTTATTTAAATATTTTTTTGTTTTTTATTAATTTTAATGTTTATTTTTTATTATTCTGTTTATTCTATTGTTATTTTTCTTTATATTTTAATTTTTATTTTTATTTTTATTTGATTTTTTGTTAAAATTTTTATTTTTTGTAAGTCCTTTATATATATTCTCTTTTATTTTTTTTATTTTTGTTTTTATTTGTTTTGTTATTATTAGTTTTTGATTTCTATTTTTCTTTTATTGTTTTTTTTTTAATTTGACAAAATCTATACAATTTTTTTTTTATATATTAAGTTTGTTTTATTTTTATACAAACATTTATTTTTTTCTGTATTTTTACTATTACATGGAATTTAATTTTTTTATTATTGTCATTTTTATTTTTATTTTTGTTTTATTTTTTTATTTTTGTTTTATGTTTTTTTTTCATTTTATTTATTTGTGTGTTTATTTGTTTATTATTTTTCTTTTTATTTTATTGTTATTTTTCTTTTTATTTTTCTTTTTCGTTTTCTTATTCTTTTTCTTTTTTTTCTTTTTCTTTTTCTTTTTTTTTATTTTTATTTTTATTTTTATTTTTATTTTTATTTGATTGTTAGTTAAAATTTTTATTTTTAATGAAATTTTTATTTTGTTTTAGTCATTTATATATATTTTTTTTTTGTTTTTTTAATTTTTGTTTTATTTTTTTGTTATTTTTAATTTTTGATTATAATTTTGAAAATTTTAAGTTTATTTCTATTTTTCTTTTATTGCTTTTTTTTAATTTAACAAAATTATACAAATTGTTTATTTTATATATTAAGTTTGTTTTATTTTTAAATATGTATTTATTTTTTTCGTTTATTTTTACATTTACACGTAGTTTAATTTTTTTTTTTGTTATCATTTTTATTTTTATTTTTGTATTATTTATTTTTTGTTTTAAGGTTTTTTTTATTTTTATTTTCAACTTTGTTCTGTTTGTGTTTAAATTTATTTGTATTCTTATTGTTATTTTCATATGTATTTTTTATTTTTATATTTTTTGACGTAGAATACGTCATTCTCGGAGGTAAGTAGTGTGGTTGATAGTGATCAGGTGTCGGTATTTACATTACTTTTTGAGCCTTTGGTAGGCCTAAAGTACTAATCGTACAGTGTTGATCTTAGCACTTGTTGGTCTGCTTGATCCTCAATGCGACAAAAATTCATGTTAGAACTCTCTAACTTAAATAAATTTTACACACTTACATGAAATATAAAGCCAACATTTGATGTTTTTGTTTGCTTAAACTTGCTACCTATTTATCGACAGTTTCCGGTTTTATCGACAAAACCATAAAATTTGTATGGGAGCCCCTCTAAGGAGTGGTCTGAGGGAATAGGTGTCAAAAGCAAAAATGTTCCTTTTGCAAAATAAATGGGGGTCAGTCATACATATTAACCCTCTCCGGCACTCTATTAAAGGTCATATGCTCAGGTGTATGGAATAAATAAACAAAAACCATAAAATTTGTATGGGAGCCCCCCTAAGGAGTGGTCGGAGGGAATAGGTGTCAAAGGCAAAAATGTTCCTTTTGAAAAAATAATGGGGGTCGGTGATACATATTAACCCTTTCCGGCACTCTTTGAAAGGTCATATGCTCAGGTGTATGGAATAAATAAACAAAAACCGTAAAATTTGTATGGGGGCCCCCTAAGGAGTGGTCGGAGGCAATAGGTGTCAAAGGAAAAAATGCTCCTTTTGCAAAAGTAATGGGAGTCAGTGATACATATTAACCCTTTCCGGCACAAAAACCATAAAATTTGTATGGGAGCACCCCTAAGGAGTGGTCGGAGAGAATAGGTGTCAAAGGCAAAAATGTTCCTTTTGCAAAAATAATGGGGGTCAGTCCTACCTATGAACCCTTTCCGGCACTCTCTTAAAGGTCATATGCTCAGGTGTATGGAATAAATATACAAAAACCATAATATTTGTATGGGAGCACCCCTAAGGAGTGGTCGGAGAGAATAGGTGTCAAAGGCAAAAATGTTCCTTTTGCAAAAATAATGGGGGTCAGTCCTACCTATGAACCCTTTCCGGCACTCTCTTAAAGGTCATATGCTCAGGTGTATGGAATAAATATACAAAAACCATAATATTTGTAAGGAAGCCCCCCTAAGGAGTGATCGGAGGGAATAGGTGTCAAACGCAAAAATGTTCCTTTTGCAAAAGTAATGGAGGTCGGTCATACATATTAACCCTCTGCGGCACTCTTTTAAATGTCATATGCTCAGGTGTATGGAATAAATATTTTGCTAAATAGTTTTTAAAAAAGATGTCATCAAAAGCGAATTGACTAATTCTACGTCTTGTGTTACGACATAGTCGAAACTACTGTATCTTTTTTATATTTATTTTTAGTTAATTTTTTTTTTTATAATTTAAAAATTATAACAATTGAATTTATCTGCCTTTCAAAATATCTTATATTTTGATACAAGACTTCTCTTTTTTATGGTCTTGTGCGATGTGTTACATAGGCCGAAGAAAGTGTTTTAAGAAACAAAAAAAATTGGCCGTAGACACATCCATAGGTTTTGACATGACAGTGTATCTTTATTCTTGTCCTTATTCTTATCCCTTCTATTTTCTTGGTTCCCAAACTTGTCTTCACACTAATTCTTATCCCTAGATTTGTCCTAATAATTGTCCTACTTTTTGTCCAAACTCTTATTTTAATTCTTACATAAATTCCTGACCTTATTCTTGTCAAGATTCCTAATAACCTTTCCCAATCCTTGAGCCACTACTTTTCCCAATCTTTTTCGCAAATCTTGTCCCTTGTATGTTCAAATCCTTGTTTAATTCTTGTTGGTATCGTCGTCCTTATCTTTGTCCCAATACTTGTTGTGGCGCATTCCCAATCCTTGTCTGAATTCTTGTCCTAATCGTGTTCATGCTATAATCTTTGTCCTACTCTTTATTTACAACTTGGTCTAATTTTTGTCCAAACTCTTGTCCTCAACTTTATCTTCATAATCTTTATCGTTATCTTAATCTTTATACAAATCCTTGTCCTAATACTTGTCCTTATTTAATTTAATTTTACTCTTATTTTTTGCTTTTTCTATTGCATTTGATGCATTTAGGTTACTTAGAGGGGTTCCCTGAGAGCCCTCATGACGCCATTTTTCTTATTTATTATTTTTATCATGTCACAGGAAACCTCAGTTTTACTTGGTTTAATTTAAAAATTTATCGTAGCGCCAATGGTCACGAAGTTAAAATTACATGCAAAGTTTTTTCATTGATTGTGGATTTTTACTGCATTAAGCGGTCATCACACCACTGTGATGTCATGGAGTCAAAACATTTTTTTTTATTATTTTCGTTATGAGGTTAACTACTGAATGAGTAATAATTCCATGCAACAATATTGCAATTTCGTTGCATAAACTGTGACGTGATGGCGTCAACATTTAGTTTCTTATTTTTGTCTTAAGGCCAAGTATAAATCCATCATTTCGGTTTTATAACATTTACCGTACCGCATGTACTCACCGTGTAAGAATTCAATGCAACGCCGTTGCATGATTGATACATTTTCGATCATGTGGCGGTTCTTTCCATGGTCTCAAGGTAAAAAATAAATAAATAACTGGCCATTTCAGCCCTTGAAAGGACTTTGACCTAGCTTCTTAGGATCAATTGTGTTGTGCGTGTTATTAAGTTTGTACACAATTGACCGAGAAATGGACCTACAGGCTTAACGCCGACTCCGAACGGCGATGAACGAAATGTTCTTATTCTCAAGAAGCTTTACATGGCATTTTGATTACTCTCTGAGGTTTGCCATTGTCTGCAGAGAGGTGGCGTCCGTACAGAAAAATTCTTTTAATTCAAATAATTTTCTGTCGCTGCTGGGGTTCGAACCTGGGTCTCCAAGGTTCGTTGACATAGCGGCCACGCACTTTAACCAACTACGCCACGGACGCCACAAGGTATGGTCTCAAGTATCAAGAATTTTTTGTCTTGAGAGCAAAGAACCTGCTTTTACTGCCGGGTAATATCTTTTACATCTAAACATAGCGCATTATAATTTCATGCAACAAATTTGAAGTTTCGTTGCTTAGGTAGCTGCCTCCGCGTCTTGATGTTATTTTTTTTTTTATATATTAGCCAAAAAGTTAAACATTTTTTTGCCGAACCATAGCTTTTCTGTTAGCATCTATATTCAGCGGGAAACCTATATTCAGCAATGCCAAAGTATTATGGAAAAATGCTTTTTTTAACTATTTTGGTAGCCTGTGCGGGAAAACGAAACATTGTCAAGTCAAAAGTATTTAGAAAGGATAGATGATATTATTTTTTTGAAATATTTGGAAACTTAATTTGAAAATGCTCAACTGTGACTTCAGACGTCATTTCAATTCTTTGATCCACTCAAAATGACTGATGCCTTGCTATTTACAGTAATTCCATGTAAATTCATAAAATGTCACTCATTAAGTGAATCCGTATTTGCCTCATGAAAAATCATTCTTATCTCCCCTCTTTGTTCAAAACTTCTCTATTCTAATTATTCAATAGCATTATTTTTAGAATTCACTCAGAATTAATGAAAGTCTTTTATCATTTTTGCTTATATTTAACGAAATATAGCCTTCAAACGCTGCACAGCCTTAAAGCTGTTTGAAATTTTCCGCCACCCTCCTCTTCTTCATGCCAACCAATGCCAACAAGTTTTTTTTGTAGTTTCCACCCCCGTAGTCAGCAAGTCTACCGCGTTGTCCCATGCGATGACGCACAAATCATGTGCATGTCGAGCAGCTAAGTTATTCATGCCGCTGCCGACATACAACAAAGCAAATAATCAGCCGCGCTCTACGCTAATGACGCTCAGAATAGGGGAGAAATATTTCATTGTCAAGGTCAAATACCAAATTCCAACCTTCACGAGGCAGACTTTTACTGAGCTGAATAAAATACAAAAAGCAATATGTGCGGGGTAAAAAAGCAGCTAAAAAAAAACAATGGAAGAAGAAAAGCAAAAACACCGCAACAACAACAACAACAACAAAAGAAAACAAGAAATAACAATTAGGTGTATACAACAAAACTGAACCTTGAACAAATAATACCAGATAAAATAAATAAGCTTAGGCACAAAAAAAAAATAATTTTTTGTTAATAATCATCGCGTGTTCTGAAAAATGCACTGAATAAAAATATTTATGACGAATGCGAGTTGCCATATTTACATAATTTATCAACATTTTTAGGCACATGAGGGCAGTCAGGGTGGCCGTTGCTTGATGGTATGTTCCATATCGATTGGGAAAAATAACAGTTAGTTGACTAAGCGTGTCCAAGGCTGGGAATTCTGAGAACTGAGACTGGGACAAGAATTTCTAAATTGACAAAGGTTGTTGCACGCGCTACTATTTCAAGGTTTTACTAAAAGCAGCTACACCCGCTGGTAAAATGCAAAAAAAAAAAAGAAAAAAACCTAGCGTTAAGACGTTAATGGATAGCTTTGTGTTGTTGGTACAGTTGTGCTAGTTATTATTTGTATAATTATTTTTAAATGCATATGCATTAAGTAGTCGCGACAGTTTGATGAGACATGATGTGTTAGGCGCGGCATGATGACAGTTTCGAAGAATGAATGCATTGACAAATTGACAAAAAAATTCAAAAAAATTAAAGCAGTAAGTATACGAGGGCTGGCACTAAGCATTGCCAGATAAATTTTGACAGTTCCATTAGAAAATTTGACATTTTCTAGCAAAAACATACTCACAACATTTTGGTATAAGTGAACTTATTGTGTTGTTGAAAATTGGTTTGAAAATTGTATTTCAGCAAAAAAATGGAATTAGCACGTGAACATTTTCGGGTGATGATTTTTTATAATTTTCGAAGTAAATTGATAGGAAAGGAATAAATGCATCGATCAACTAAGGTCGCCTTTGGGTGAGCACCACACCCAATGACTATAAAACGCTGGTTCAATGAGTTCAAGCGTGGTCGTCGTTCTCTCCGAGGCGAATTTCGTGAAGGTCTTGCAAAAGTTACATTTGCGGTGAGTTTGGTACAATTATCCCGTGAACAGTGATATTTTTAATGAAAAGACTCCAACTGCTGAAGCTTATAAAACTAAAAATATTGCTGCACTGTGTTATTTCATTCGTTTCGTTGTCACATCCGTTACACTACTCGTAGATATAACTTTCAACGATGTGCTTTCGAATCTCTCAAAGCTCAACCAGAACATTGTATCATGCCGAATTTTAACCTTATTTGAAGCATCTTTCTCGGTTACGTCTGTGACCAGTCACGTCTGTTACTGTTAAATTGTGAGACCTTTGTCATCAATGTCATAAATTATGACTGGGTATGGGCACCACTACATTCAAAGCTTCTGTGTTGTTTCTGAGTTTGTCTGCGTAAGTGCGTTACTTTCCAGTAAAAAAGTGGATCATCCTATGAGCGATCCGGGAGTGCTCCCTGAGGAGCAGTGGATTGCTCCCTATTGATCTAAGCTAGCTGGGTCTCCAAAGTTCTTTGACATAGCGGCCACGCACTTTAACCGACTACGCCACGGTCGCCACCAATGAAATGAAATATTATCTTCTAAAAAACTCAAGTACTTTAAGTACTTGCTCACTTGTACTCTTCTTGCTAGTTCTTTTTATTTACATAATCAATGAGTGAGAGATAATAACTAATTTGTTTTGACTTCAACTAGTTTTCTATTTACGCACTCTACCAAGTATTTGTGATCACGGCAACGCTATCTGCAAATGAGAGTGAAAGTAATTTCTCACCACACAAATGTTTTCTAAGGCGACTCAAATGCATTTGTGCAGCCCAAAGAATGATAGAAACAAGATAACGCGTTCCGCAGTCCCGTTATCTAATGCTCTCTTTCTCAATTGAGTGCATGACGTCACACAGTACTCTTGCTTGACAAAAACGTATGCAAATGTGCGATCTCTAAGGCAAATTGACGAAATTGAAAATAAATTCTTTCGAAAGAGTAAAGTAAAAATATCCACTCTTCTGTATAAAAATATGAATGTTTTTGTGTACCAAAAATATGAAATTCTTAAACTTTCCTGATTTTTCTATTAAACCATTCGAGATCGACAAAATTTTATTGTACCAATAGGTTTTGGAGGTCCATATACATATTATAAAAATTAGAAAAATATTTAGGCGTTGGCCCCAAAGTAAAATTATTCCAAAGTCTGGCAATATCGCTTGTGACGTCATGCTCTCTCTCTCTCTCTCAGTTGCGGAACGCGTAATCTAGTTTCTATCATTCTTGGTACAGCCCTTTAGTTGCTACATAAGTCTTTGCTCTCAATTGCTCTCAATTGGCTCCGAAGCTTCCCAGTAGGAAAAGCGATCATCCCATGATAGCTTCTTGGCACATCCTTTAAGACTCAACGATCATACCCCTTCACTACCAAATGCTATATCTTTTTTGTATGGAGTAAGGGGTATTAATCCCTTCGTCACATCTTAGAGCACGTAAGAAGTAATTAATCAAGAATTCGAGTGCCTTCTTTTCATAATGAAGGAAGGATATGAATATCGAAGTCGATATGGATATACATATTTTTATTTTTTTTATTTTTCGCATTTTCTTTCCAACATATCGCTTTGCTGCTGCCGTGTTCATCTCCTAAGGTATTAGTGCCTTTTTCCTTAAACTTGAGGCAATAAGAAAAGATAGATCGCTTTAGAGAGCTGTTCGCCTACCTTCCTACTGGGTTGATTATGACTCAATAAAATTTTTATCTGAGCAATATGCTCCGTTATTGCTTTGCTGAGGATGTTAAAAGAAGTTCATACAGAAAAGTAGTTCGTGGCGGCGCGCGTAAGCCGATTGTGTTAACGTTCGTTCGATGCGATGGTTCGAAGCAAATTTTACGAACTGCGAGGACCGTGGTTCGAATCCCAGCTGGCACAGAAAATTTTTCCAATTTAAATGATTTATTTAATTGAAATTAATTAATAACTACATGGTATTTGTTACTCTCTGAGGTTTGCCATTATTTGCAAAGAGGTGACGACCAATTTGAAAAATTAAATTCAATAGAAGAATTTTCTGTGTTAGCTGGGGTGCGAACCTGGTCTCGAATTGGATTCGAGTGGTCTACGCACTTACCACGACCTCTTTGATAAATTATATGTGTTATATTATTTATTATTTATAATTGTGGTCCTCATGAAAGCTCGCATATTCATATTTGTGCCAATTTGTATGGTCTTTTCAAGAACATACCCTGCAGGTGACGAGTGTGTAAATCAAGTGTTGTCATACGAGCCAATTCATACGAAGTTTTTGAATTGAAAAGGCATAGGAATTTTTCGAGCATTGCGTTTATTGTATGGAAAAAGAAACCAGCTGGTATAAGCAGTGAAAACTTGCAAGGTTTTCGTGGTATACGAGGCATTTGCGAGCTTTCATGAGGACCACTAATATGTTTTTATATGAGTATACTTCAAAGTTTTGTTAAACGTCGGCCGGTCGAGTGAGATTTTATTTGCTCAACGACTTTACTAGAGACTTCTCTGTATATTTTGATATAAGAATTCTTTTAAAAAGTTTTCCAAGACCTTGACGACCATGGCCGAGTGCGTTTTTTCACTTTATTTTAAGCATATCTCATGGTCACGTCCGTTACTGAATGTTGGATGTATTTGTGATATTTTTCAAATATATTTATTTCTTCTGACAGAATTCAATAATAAATGCAAAGAAATTTGTATGTAAATACTTTTTTCGTGATTCGCCCGTTACAACAGATGAAAAATTGTTAAAGAATACATCGTGTTTTTTTTTTATTTAAATCTTTTCTTAACTTAATATTTATATTTTATCTCTTAGTGGAAATATTAAGTTTCACTTCATATCAAAGGTGTTTGTTTGTAGGTTATGCTCTTAAGTAGATTTTGTTATTAACTTTTGGATATATCAACATTATTATAATTTTCCTAGAACTAGAGTGGAAACGAATATAAAATTAGTTTTCAATGTCACATCCGTTACAGTAGATAAAATTTCAAACGTTATTTCTTCGTATTTTTCGATTTTTTTTTTAAATGTTATGTCAAGCTATAGGATTTCCCCCCGAATTTATTTCAAGCATCTGCCTCGGTCACGTCCGTTACTGAATGTTGTTAATACTTAAACTTGCAGGACAAAAAGTAAAATTTTATGAACTTTTGAATTATAAATACGAATTATAATTTCCATACTTTAAAAATGATGGCTCAAGAAGATTTTTATGTGAGATATCTAATTTTTTGCTTCGCTGAATATATTAAAAGTAGTTAAAAAAAAAAGTTATCAAAGTTATCGTATCGTATCAAAGTACTATCACTATCTCAGACAAACTTTTCACTTTTCTCCCATAAACAACTAAAATTAGTCCTTCTCAACCTTCTTCACAACTAAAATCCGACACAACCCACAAGCTATTAAAACGTTCATTATCATAGCCATTATTTTTCACCCTGTCTAACCTTGGCCAGAATAGACCTTTTACCCACCAGCTTCTTTCCTAATCCTCAACTTTCATAGGTTTTTTTTCCCCTACCTAATTTCTGGTCTTGTATCTGCTACTCTATTTATATTGTTCACACCTTTTTCTCTTTTTAATTTCGCTTCTCTTTTGCTGCTTAGCTTGAAATGGGTGAAAAAAATAAATACAAGACCTAAAAAAAAAAACAAAAAAACAAACATGAGACCGAAAATTTATGTCGAAATTTGAGCCTTTATTGTTGTGGTTTTAATTTTTGAACATATCCGGCTCCTCAAAAACTTCAACTTAACGAAGTTTTTATTAACACTTTTTTACATACTTATGTAACTTTTTCTCTCTTTTATTTCAGGTGAGTTTGCGGTTTACTTCTAGCAACAAAAAGAAAAGAAAAAAAAAACCATTAACACTGGCACACATCACGTGATCACAAGAGATTGTCTGTATAGAGTCTGTTCAGATTGTGGTACTCGTCTCTGTGTGTCTTTGTGTGTGTGCCTGACTGTATGGAACGCTCTGACAGAAAACTCAGTGGAACAGGTAAATTGATAAAAGCTTTCAAAGTCAAATTGCTGTGCTTTTAAAACAATATTTACACTACTTTAACGCAATCCTTTGATTTAGGGTCTTTTTTTACTTTTTTCTTTTTTTTTTTGTTTCCTCTTTTGTTTTTACTATCTTTGGACACTTTATTATTTTAGGGCCTGCCGGCATTAAATGTTTTACAATTTCACTTTTAGACCCTTTTGGTTGTAATTAATTGTTGTTGTTTTTGTTGTTGTTGCCTTAAGTTGATTTAACAAATTGCAGATTTGTAAGCTTTGATAAGTTTTGTGTTGATTTAGAACTTTTAATTTGTTGTTTTTGTTTCTTTTGGTTGTGTTTTGTTTTATCTTTGATACGATTTTTCGCCAAGGACAAGCCAAAAAGTTCATTTATAAGAGTTGTCCCTTTGAGAATCAAGTACCTAAGAAAACAGTTTTGAAACGATTAAAAAAAAAGTTAGATATTTATTTTGAAAATAAGTCGCCTGTAGAAGTTTCGTTGTCCTTTTTTTCAAAAGTTTAAATAAGACAAAAGTAAAAATTAATTTAAAACTTTTTAGATTATTTAATAAATAATAAACAGGTCAAAATGGAGAACAACGTTATAAACCAATTAATAATGGCAAAAATTTAAAGTTTGGTTCGACAGAAAAGTGACAGTTGGCTGATATTAGGGCGGAGATTGATGTAGGAAATTTTCTAATAAAGTTTAAATTGAATTTCAAAGTTTGCTTTAGAGCTTTTCGAGATAAATTTTTTCGTACACACATACACACTAAATGGTCTATAAGCTTTTGAAAGAATGAACTAAGCTTGAAATAAATTTGCACCGCCAATAATAATTTACTTATAGAAAACTTAACGAAAAGCTAAGAAAGAATTTTGACTTTATTAAAGGCAAGCTTAGATAAAAGCTTGAATTTAATTTCTTCTATTAAAAACTATACCCAAAATTAGGACAAGAAATTTTCTCAAAAAGACTTCATTAAGAACTTCAATTTAAATCATCATAAGAAGCTTTATTAAAAGCTCTTCAAATTCGACTGAGTTTAAAGAAGTGGTGATCAACGCATGGTTCAAACCAGTGTTGCCAGAGGCCGAGCTCCAAATATCCCGTTCTCTTCTTTAAAACGCCCTGTTTATCCCGTTTTAAAAATAAAAAATCCCGAAAAAAATCCCCTTCACAAACCTTGCACATAGCTTCATGTTTAATTACTCGTTAATTGTTTTGGCTTGTTGTTCTTTTTTACCTGGTAAAGTCAAGTCAAAAAGAAAACGAATCCGACCATCCAAAATTGAATTCTTCACACAGTGTCATTGTGTTCAAATTCAATTTTTTAACAGATTTGCAAGGGTCTTGCTTTAAACAGCAAGAGTATTGCTTTTAATGTAGGGGAGATGGCTAGGTTGTGAACCGGGCTCAAATTTTTCCTCAGAATAAAGATATCGAATAATCCAAGATACTGTCCGAAAGATGAATATATAACGCAACTTTTTTATGCAGACATATTCGCGTTTTGATTAAAATTTAACTCTCTACTGTCAATTTTCTAAAGACGTGATTTTTGGCTCTTCCAAAAATGTGGCTGGTTTGTGAAAAATCTGGCAAATCCCAATAAAAGTCGGAAAATACGAAGTAAATTACCAATAATATTATAAGTGAGAGGCAAAACAAGTTATAATGACGCCAATTAGGCTAAAAAATCGTAATGAATAGAAGTGTTTAATCATGATTTTCTTCATCCAAATCGGTGTCGCAATGTTTGCAGGTGAAATACGAACGCCTTCCCATATTGACGCACTTTAAGTGAATAAGCCGGCCACATGTGTTGCATTCCATGGAGTTTTTGGGTGCCAGTTCTTTAGGCAAAAACCTCAAACAAATGGTGCAAAAATTAATATCCTCATCAGATGGTTTTGATGGTTCTTTTGCCTTAGGACGCTTGGATCGTGTTGGTTATGCCTTCTTCAGTGATGCTTTTGCAAGTGATTTTGACTTTGCTGGTGTTTTTTCCTGCTTCAGATCATCAATTTTGTCTGGAGCAGTAAGTTCGCAGCTCTCCATTGCCTTTCGCAAAAGTTTTCACAGTTTCAAATACGATGTCTGCCGCTGGCACAAGCAATATATCTGTACACTTCGGTGTAACTGCAAAAATTGCGTCATGTCAAAAGACAAATTTAGCAGTTGAAAGATTGGCGATATGTCAATTACTTACTTACTTACTTATCTGGCGCTTACAACCGTAGGTCGGTTTTGGCCTCGTATAAGAAATCTACGAAAATATAAGAAAAAAAGAAACGAAATTCCCTCTATAATTAGGGAAAGAAAAAAGTAATGGTTCACAGCCCAGCCTGGCTCAGAGCCCAGCCCTCTCTCCTAAATTTTTTATATAAAAAAAAATCAAGAAACCCGACTTGAGCGAAAATCCCATTTTTGGGCTCAAAATCCCGTGCGCCCTTTTGAGGTTTAAAAAACCCGAAATATAGGCGAAATCCCGGGTCCTGGCAACACTGGTTCAAACAACAACAAGTAGAGCTTTCCGAGTGTACCGCTTTACACTGAAACAATAAGTTGTTAAAAGCTCTCACAACATTTGGTGCAAGTTAATCTTGTCGAGAGTGGGATTTTCAATACAATCATTTCTTTTTAATTTTTTTGTTTGTTTTTAACTATTTTAATATAGAAAACATCAAAAAAAGTAAAATTGAAGAATAGAATGAATTTATGTTTCTTCTGAAATTTTGCAAAATATTTACGTACGTACAATATAAATATTACTTACATACATAAATAACAGCGAGCGACTTCAATACCACATGAACGCTCAAATCATACTGACTTGAAATTTAAAGCACAGCAGAAAAAACAAACTTTTACGAAACCACGTAGTGACCACCACTGGTTTAAAACTTAACGCTTAAATAAAAGCTCTCTTCATTCAAAACTTGAAGTTGACTTCATAATAATAATCTTCGTTAAAAGCTTTTGAATTTTTTAAACTAAAAGAATGTTGTATTAAAAGCTTTCGAAAATTTTCTTAACACATTCTCTGCCATGTTAGACATATTCGTCTAAAGGGCTCGTCTATTTGCTCAAACTGCCACACCAAAAATTCTGAAATTGCGTTAATTACAGTTTTCTTCCTAAGCATAAGGATTTTTGTTCAAAGACGAATGTCTGACAAAATATATTGAGAATATATTGGAGTGTATCAGACGGAGTACTTTTTTAAAATTATCTTGTCAGGCGTATATGCTCGATGAGCCCATTTCTGTCAGATATTTTTGTCAGACGTAACCACCTAGAAATATATCTTTTTTTCGTCCGCAGAGAATGTGTTTATAAATATTCATTTAAAGCTTGAAACTTTAATTAACCCATTTGCTACCACTGTTTGATTTTTCCAACACTCAACAGCTTTTACAACAAAAAAATTTTTGCCCGGGGTAGAAAATTGGTTCAAGCTCTCTACATTTGAAAACCAAGTTCACTTCATTTAAAAAAGCTTAGTTAAAAGCTTTTTAATTTTTGTTTTTTTTTTATAAAAAACTGCTAGTCAAATCAAAAAAAGAAAGTTGCTTGGAAAGCTTTTGAAAATTTGCGTAATTGATATTAATTTAAAGCTTAGAGCTTAAATAAGAGCGCTCTCTATATAATTCAATTTAACTTCAATTTAAAACAACTTAGTTAAATACTTTTGATTTCTATTTTTTCATTAAAAACGCCCAGTAAACCATTATAAAAGGTTTTATTAAAAGCTTCATAAATTTGTCTTAGTTAAAAGTTTAGAGCTTAAATGAAAGATGTCTTCATTCAAAACTCGAAGATGACTACATTAAAAGAAAGTTGAAAAGCTTATCCAATTATTTTCTTTAAAAATTACAAAAGCTTTTTTATTTTTCCTAGTTAAAAGCTTAGAGCTTAAATGAAAGCTGATTTCATTGTAAATTCGATATTGACTCTATTAAAAGAAAGATTTTTCAATTGTTTTCTTTAAAAATTGCAAGTACAATCATTTTAAGAAAACTTTATTAAAAGCTTTTGAAATTTATCTTAACAGAGATATAAAACCTAAAAAAAAGCTTAGTTAAAAACTTTAAAGTTTTTTCATTAAAATTGTCAGTAAAATAATTATAAAAAGGTTTATTAAAAGCTTCATTAAAAGATTTTTAATTTTTCTTAATTGAAAGCTTAGAGATTAAATAAATTGTCTTTATTAAATACTCAAAATTGACTTCATTTATAGAAAGTTTAGTTAAAAGCTTTTAAGATTTATCTTAATTAAGACTCAATAAAAAGCTATAAGCTAAAGCTGAAAGCACTTTTTACTCAAAAACGTTACTTGACTTCATTTTAAAAAAGCTTTGTCAAAAGTTTCTTAAAGTTTTTACCAAAATCTGCAAGTAAAATCATTACAAAAAGCTAAATAAAAGCTCTTTGCTTTTTTTTAAATCAAATCTTTATTTAAAGCTAGGCGCTTAAATAAAAGCTGTTTTTATTCAAAAGTTGACTCCATTTAAAGAAAGTTTAGTTAAAAGCTGTTAAGATTTATCATAATTAAGACTCGATAAAAAGCTATAAGCTTAAACTGAAAGCTCTTTTCATTCAAAAATATAAGTTGACTTAATTTTAAAAAAGCTTTTTCAAAAGTTTCTTAAATTTTTTCATCAAAATCTGCAAGTAAAATTATTATTAATCAAATTATTTTTTTCAATCCAAACTTTATTAAAAGCTGTCTTAATTCAAAACTTGAACTTTAATTCATTTAAAGAAAGTTTAGTGAAAAGCTTTGAAATATATCTTTAAAGACTTAATAAAAAGCTAAAAGCTTTAATTTAAAACTCTTTCCGTTCAAGATTTGAAGTTGACTTTATTTAAAAACATCTTAGCTAAAAGCTTTTTATTTTTTTTCCCATTAAAATCCATATAAAATCATTATCAAAAAGTTATTTTAAAAAAGTTTTAAATTTTGCTTTAAAAGAAAAAAATAAATAAAATTAATAGATGTTCGCTTGGCCATATTAAACAGGCCTATTTGAATTTAATGGAAAAAAAAATGTGAAGTGTCTTAAAAACCTGCTCTGGGTGCTCTTTAAGCTACTTCGTCGTTTTTTTTTTTGTTGTAACTAGCCTCAAACCAAACCAACAGCCAAATACAACGATGACAACAGCAATTGAGCTCAAGCTGCTGCTGCTGCTGCTGCTCCCTAATGAAATGCAAACTCAGGCCAAAATGAAATAAAATAAATTCACAGAAGAAACCCCAAAAAAACAGAAAAACTAAGGATAGGTCAACACGGCTCTGAAGCTGGGTCTGGGAAAAAAATAAAATGTAAGCAAAAGAGAGAGAAAAAAAAACAACCAAAGAACACAAACAAAAATTAAACGCATTATAAAGAGCAGAAGAAGCACTCGTAGCAGCAGCAGCAGCAACATCAGCATCAGCAGCAAATTTATTGCTCATTGATTTATAGCCGAAATTGTAAAGTGCGAGATTGCAATTGCGAAAATGTTGTCATGCTGCCTTGTCGGTTGGTGTTGTAATCAAAATATAGCTGTTGGCATTGTTGTTGCTTTTATTGTTGTTGCTGTTGTACTTGTTTTCGTAGTTGTTACTGAGATTGCGTTGTTGCCAGAGTCGTATGTTTGAAGAAGCAGCAGCAAAGAGCTTTTTACTTATTTTACGTCTATTTAAAAAAAATATTGAAAAGATACTGCATTAAGCTGATTGAAAGAATTGTGGCAATCATGCTGTTGCCTTTAGTTATGATAAAAAGAACACATTTTTCACTGATTTTGATATAAAACCAAAATTTAAGTTTCGGGACAAAAATTTCAAAGTACTCACGTTAAAAAAATTATATCAAATAAAATGGCCATTTGACCCACAGAAAGGACTTTTGCTGATAATCAAGTGGTTCTTATGATCAATTTTGGTGTGTCAATTTTATTGTTGTGAATAAATCGTAATTTATTCGTACCTATATTCTAAAAAAGCTTTACATGGCATTATTTACTCTCTGGCATTAGGTGCAGGCTCTGCACTGCAATGTCTACAGGTAGATTTTCTTTGTTAATGGCAGATGCGATTTGAACCCGCGAGCAGAGTAATATTGCCATAGAACGATTAACGCACTCCAACGCGCTCGACGCGTTTTCCTGTAAAATGCTATTTGAAATAAGCTGAGCTTTCTTTAAATTCTCTATCAGTCTGTTTCTGTAGAAGTCTCTCTACCCAAGTCTCGTCACCAGCAATGATGCGCTGAATGTCCGTAGCGTCCATTAAAAGCATCTCCATCTTCTGAGCGATAGTTTTGCGAAACTATTTTTGAAAGAAATTCAGCAATTTTGGCACAAGTCGAGATGCAACCCGTTCCGTTTCAAACAGAATTTCCTTTACTTCTTTTTACATTTTCATCGTTACTTGATGTTTCTGAACGAGAAGGGTGAGACAAGTTGTCAACTGATGTACGATTCTCTTTAAACACTTCGTACCACTCAAATGCCCGTGAACGTTATAGAGCAGACTCCCCATAGGTTTTCTGCAACATTTTCAATGCATCCGGATAAGAAATTCCGTTGGTAAAACACAATTTTATACACACTCCTTGCTCTACTTTTTTGTACTGAACACACTGACGACGACAGTGACATTAAAACAACTATCAAATTTTTTTACATGTATTTCATGGAGAGAATTTGGTCTAATGAAGGAAATGTCGATATAGAACTATTCCTTCTTTGACAGCTTGTCGTCGCTGCCGTCGTCAATGTGTTCAGTACATAAGCCTTTAACAGTGTTCCCAGCCTTAAAAAAAAATCATTCCTATTATGACAACGGTTGTTGTTTCATTCGCACAGTCCGGTTCAATTTTGAACAGAAGTCCTACGTAAGACTTGACTAGAATTTTTGCATTGTTATTCCAAATGTTTAATTTTGGCATATAACGGATTTGAAAACTGTTAGTAACAAAATATTTCCTTTTAGATTTAATATGAAAAAAGACGGAAAAACGTGTTATTTTAAGGTCATCAAGACTTAATAAAACTCTTCCAGATTTTTCGAAATATTATACAAAATTTTCTAATTGCGGCATACAACGTAATTGAACACTATTGAGGGAAACGTTTCGTTATACTTTTTATATGAAGACCATTTAAGGTGTTCCATCAGTGAAACTAGCTGAACCTTAAAAATACATGTGTGGAAAAGGGGAGGAGCTAACAAAAGAAAAAACAACGGTAAACCGCTGTGATCGAATTTCGAAGATGCACATGAGGTAAGGCTATGCCTAAAAGTATGATACGATCAAGGTTAACCTTGACACAGGGTGCATCGAAATAGATAACAACTCAGTTACTAATGTAAAAAAGCGTTCTCTCTGTCAAAAATTAAAACTTCCGGGTAACTTTATCGGCATATTGGCAGTATAAGTAGAACCTAAGTAGCTTGAGTGGATAACAGTGAAAAGTCATAAAAGACTACCGATGAGTTTGGTAGCGGCCAACGAAACAGTCTGTATAGTCAAGCTGTGTGATTTGCTCTATACAGAGCAATTTGTTGCCTTCTTTGTCTTCAGGTTGTCTTGTTGTCAACATACTTGGCCTAAAGGTCAAATTTGTTTTCAATATAAATAATAAAAGACCATATTTTTAATTTTATTTTTTAAATATATAAAAGTACAAATTTGCTGAATTGGATACGTTATTTAAATCATATCTTTATGAGATCTACACTAAGGGAAATAACGCATATTAACATTATCCACACCTGAGTATAAATTTTATTTAAATATTTACGTGAATAAATCAAAAATTCTCCTTACAACTCGTTTTTTCCCGTATTTAAATTTTATTTATACCACACACCTACACACATATTCCATACAGCTGAAGAGCCGACAAGCAGCAACAGCATCGCACTCTGATCATGTAGCTTATTTCTTGCAGTTGCAGGTTTCTTATAGTTCTCGTTTAGTTTTTGTGGCAAGGGTAATATAGCCTGGATGTTTGGCCAAGATGATTTGTGAGTGCGATTTGTGATCGGGATTATGGAGGGTGGAGTGACAACTCGATATTTTCTCACAAATATCTTGCACAGGTTGTCATATATATGACATTCAAATATTATATATTTGAAAGATATTTTGAAAAAAATCGTGCATAGTTTTAATATGTTTTTTATTAATTCTGTTTAAATATTTATATATTTTTTTCATTAAAAAAGTATTTAAATAAATTTTTAATATTTACGTAGTCGATTTATGCAAATGCGTTATTGGTGCAAAATTGACTCGCTTTTTGGATAATTTAAAAAAGTTTTTGGATAAATTTAATATTTTTTCTCTTAGTGAAGGTTTAAGAATTAAGGTTAAAATAAATTCGAAGAAATTAAAAATAAAATTTGCTTGTATTAAATAAAACTTTTGATATTATTGGTCCTTCAAACATTTCCTTGAAATTTTTTTAAATTTTGGAAAACAATCTGATAGACTTAAACGAATACTTGCCCAACAAAGCAAAGGATTCACAAAATAATTTTCTTCTGATATCTTAACGTAAGCTCCGTAACACGCTCAGTTCGTGGCAAATGCACTGAAGTGCACTGCAAATAAAAAGAGAGTTAAGCGTACGAAAGGAGTATGTATTGCAAGAGGTACTTAAGAAAATAGTAGCATGGTAAAAGCTTAGCGTATCGCAACGTAACCAGCCGCTAAGCAAAGTTAATACCTGCTTAATTTTTTCTTTCCTGTTGTCTTCAAGACAGTAAAAACTAAAGAAGGCAGCTTTGTGGGTGCAACAAACACGAAGTGAAAAAAAGCAAAAAAAAAACAAAAAATTAAAAAGCAGAAGAGCAGCCAGATAAAAAAAAAAACATTGAAATTGCCAGTCAGGCTTAGATATCGTTCACAAAATTGTGCTGCTTGCTCGTTTAGTTTTCCTTTTATTTTGATATCCTTTTTATATGTATTAGCTTAGTACCTACATTTTTCTATATCTTACAAATGTTTGTTAGTTGTTTGGCTTGTTTTTTTTTTTGTTTTCTTTTGGTTTGTTACTGTTTTTTCTTATACGCCGTTACTTCAACGTGCTGTGGCAAAAAGTGTGATAATTGCTTGTTGACTTTATTTTCTGCACTACCGCTTCGATTGTTCGTTGTTGGTGTTGTAAGTAGCAAAAATAAAAGAAAAGAAACTATTTTATATATAATCAGCCAGTGCGGTTAAGACCGATACAAAACGAAAACTAAAAAAAAAAATATAAAAAAAAGTAAATGGCCACCAAGCGTGGCTATGGGCTTTGCTCAAGATGCGCGGCGGCGAGGTCGTAGAGATAAGCATTAAGCTGGAGGGAGTTCTTGCAACAGTTATGCGAGTCACGCAGTAAGAAGCTATAAGCATTTTAAGCTATTTTTCTTGAAAATTTTAAGGAAGCTGTAAGAAAATTGTTTATATTTTGTTGTGCATGAATGAATATTTTATTAATATTTAAATAACAACAAACTAACATTTATTGGCTTATTTTCTGATATACTGCATACTTTTTACCTTGTGTTTCCAATTGCGGCATATAACGGAATTGAAAGCATCACCTAGTTTCATACATTTTAATATAAAACAAAGTCCTTTAACGAACATGTGCTATAATTCTACATTCCTTAAAGCCTTTGGACCAAAAGCAATTCACATATTAAGCCATCTTTGTAATTCTGAATCAAGTTATAAGAATTCCTTTAAATCAGCAAATCATTAAAAAATCTATGATTTCTATAAAAATATTAAAGGGAATAGAATTTTTGTTAACAAAAAATGTTGACAACACGCTTAAATGAGAATAAAATTGCATATATTCGCATGTTGTGGTTAGATTGCATACATTTTTCGGTTGATTTTCAATTGCGGCATGTAACGGAATTAAAACCATTGCCTCATTTTAAATATGTAAACTGAAAATAATTTTATTTAGCGACCATTTTCTATATTTCTACATTCTTTAAGCAATATGAGAGAATTTTCGATAGATATTTTGGATCAGAAAAATATCATTTATGGTCATATCTAATTCTTAACAATTTTTCAACAAATAGTGCAGCTGAAAACTTTATAAACAGCCTAAGCGATTTCTTTAGAACATTGAATTAACTTTATTCCAAAAAAATGTAGTAACGTTTAACGGATTTTATAATGATTCCAATTCCGGCATATAACGGAATTAAAAACATCACCATGTCTTAAACATTGTAAGTGAATATAATGTTATTATAGCGATCATTTTCTATATTTATATACTCCTTAAGCAATATGAGAGAATTTTTTAAAGATAGTTTTGATCCCACGTTACTTTTATGAACAAATCTAAATTCCTAAAATGTTTTTAAATATTATGGAGATGGTAGGTGGGGACTTTGGTACTAACTAACTATTTACCTTTATACCTTAACTATTTCTTTAACACTTTAAATTAACTTTATTCAAAACACTGAATTGTAATTGCGGCATATAACGGAATAAAAAACAAAGACAATATTAATAAAATATAGCCTAGTTAAAGCAATTAAAAGCCTTTTGAGCCTTAATAAAGTACTTTTAATAGGTAAATATTAAATAGTTTTTACGTGTTATACTATAAAATACCAAGAAGAGCAAGAGTTGGCATTTTTTCAATTAAAATTTCTTTATAATGTCAATAATGTCTTTATAAAACTTTATAATGTCCTTATAATGTCCTTATAATGTCCTTATAATGTTAAGGTTTATGAGGAAATGCATAGAATATCTACTGAATTAAATACTAGCTGCATAAAATGAAATTATTTTTACGAAAACTGTTTTTCAGCACTCATACATTTACATAGTTTGAACCACTACCCAGAAAATATTACCCAGCAAACTTATGACTCTTAAAAGTCTCTTTTAAGACTCATATTAGTCATAATGCGCTCAAAAAAGACTCTTTTATGAGTACATTTTCGTAGGTTGTGGGCTTCAAAATATGATTCATAATAATGACTAATTTATGTCTGATTTTGGACTCAAAATTAAGACTCTTTTAAGAGTCATAATAAAGACTCTTTAAAGACTCATAATAAAGACTTTTTTAGAACTCATATACATTGGTCTTTTTGGACTTAAAATTTAGACTCTCAAAAAAGCCATATTTCTTACTCTTTTTAAGAATAATTTTTTTTTCAGAAGTTATTACTTTAAGAGTCATAAGTCTCATGTTAAAGGCTCATTAATGGCTTAAAAACTCTTTGTAAACAATAATTACTGACATTAATATGATGTTAATAAAACCTCAGAAACTGCTTTTTGCCACTCTGGAGTACATAAAAGACTTCGTCTTGTTGTAAAAAATTATCTAAATAAATAATAAGAAACCCTTTTGCATGAAATTATTGTGTGTGCAATTTTTTTCTTTTAATTTAATAATATTAATAATACAAATAAATATATTTCCATATTTTGACATCCATAGTACTCATAAAACACGCATAAAAATACTCTTTTTAGAGTCTAATTTCTGAGCAATTATTTTGGAATCATATCAAAGACTCCTTTATGAGTCTTTGTATTGCGTGCTCATAAAACACGCACAAAAAAATACTAGTTTTTAGAGTCTCATTTCTGAGCAATCATTTTGGAATCATATCAAAGACTCCTTTAGGATTCTTTTTATTGCATACTCATAAAACACGCATAAAAATTACTCTTTTTAGAGTCTTATTTCTGAGCAATCATTTTCTAATCGTATCAACGACTCTTTTATGAGTCTTTTTTTTTGTATCCTCATAAAACACGCATAAAAATACTCTTTTTGGTGTCTTGTTTCTGAGCAATCATTTTATAATCCTATCAAAGACTCCTTTATGAGTTATTTTTATGCAAAAGATATATAAAGATAAAAGATATATATGCAAAGTTGAATCATCATCCGTGCTCATGTTTCTAATTGCGGCATATAACGGAATTAGAATAATTACAAGTTTTCATAGTATTTCGTAGTAAAATACAATTTGTAACTTTTTCTAGTTGTGTTTCCAATTGCGGTATATAACGGAATCAAAAACATCAACTTTTTTTGTGTATTTATATGTGAAATTAAAGCGTTTAGTTATTATTTACCTAGTTTTCGCTTTCAGAACTCATAAATTTACATATTTTGAACCACTATCTTATCATTTTTATTATATGCTTAAAACTGCAGCACTTACATTTTTATCGGTTTTTATATAAAATGGAATAAGAACCATAAACAAATTTAATGAATTTTATGCATGTAAGAGTTTTTTTTTAATAAAACATAAATATCGGAAATTTGAAGCCTGAAATTTATTCAAAATTTCTATCGAACTTTTTTAGGTAGGTACAAAATAGTAGAATATTATAATTTTTAAAGAACCTTTGACATGATTATATCAAAACTACTAATTCACATTGATTAAAGTGCATTTGCAAAGCTGAATCATCATCTGTGTTCATGTTTTTATTTGCGGCATATAACGGAATTAGAATCATTATAAGTTATCATAGTATTTCGTAGTTAAATATAATTTGTAACATTTATAGCTGTGTTTCCAATTGCGGCATAAAACGGAATCAAAAACATTAACTTTTAATGTATTTAAATGTGACATTAAATCGTTTAATGACTATTTACCTAGTTTTCTCATTTCTTCAATAATAAAATACATGGTTAAAGATATTTTCTGATCAAAAATACCATTTATTGCTTACTCTACACTTTTTAAGATGAGCAGTATAGATGAGGATTACGCTAAAACCCTAATGATTCCTCCAGAACTGTAAATTAATGTTGATCAAAGCAATTAAGTAAGGCAAGAAAGTTTTAAGCGCGGTATATAACGGAATTGGAAATATTTCATAACCATTGATGGCACGAGTATAGATATAATGAACATTTTTAATGAAAAGAGTCACGTATTCAAAATAATTTGATACACACCCTTTACAGCTCTAAATATTCGCATTGCTTGCGAGCTCTAAGGAAAAGTTGAATAGTTATGTGCATAAGTTTTTAATTACACGTTATGTATTTAAATATTCACACTAATTGAAGCACTTAATGAAAATTTAAGAGCTTTCTGTGTATGTTTTTAATTACGGCATATCACGGAATTAAAAACACTGAGAATTTCAATAATTTTCTTGCTTCTATTAGACAACTTCTAAGACTTTGCGATCTATTTCAAAAAAATTGTAATTCTTAACAGTCATTCTAACCCAATTTGATACATATTTTTGAACTTATAACTGTATTAAGGGGGATTCAATAATACTTCAACGACAACTACCAAAAGCTCTAATTTCAACACCTTAAAATATACAGCCAGTATGTCTTGTGCACAATGCCTTTATTAATTACATGTATTTAATGAATCCGTACAAGATATTCATCACCTGTCATCACTTTTGCCTGCCAAAAAACTATCAGCATTTTATTTTACCCTTCAGGCTGTATTTAAAAGCATCCCCACTTCAAAGCTATTGACGTAACTCTCTTAAGAGCATCCCTAAAGTTGCTTACTTTTCATACCTTGTACGACTTAACTGTATTTAATACTTAACATTAGTTTATTATGTCTGGCAACACTTGACCTGCAGCACACCCTAACAACCCACGCCCACACCCACGCAAACAAACACACACACACACACACAAACATTTACAAACAGAGACACAGTGTGTGCACCTCGGTACACCGGATATTCTTATCAAACATAAATGCCAAAAAATACCTGTTCAGTATGCCACTCAAGAGAGCCCCTTTTGGTCTATCCTGCGACAACATTGTAAGCCTATCTGCTACAATGTAAGTTTCAACAACAACAATAACAACTACAACAGCTGCTGCTGCTGCTGCTGTCATCGTCATTGTGTCCAGTGTTGCCATTGTATGTGACGGTATTAAAAATTGCAGACCTCGGGCGATATTTGACAAACATATTGCTTGGCCCCGACTTGCGATTGTATAATACAAGCAATAATGTTGCAGTTGTTGCTGTCGTAGTTATTGTTTCTTTCGTTGTTGTTGTTGTTGTTGTTGTTGTTGTTGTTGTTGTTGTTGTTGTTGTTGTTGTTGTTCAGATTAAAATTATTCACAACAGCACTAGCTGTGCTGGTTGACTAGCATGGCGTGTGCCTTTTACGAAAATGGCAAAGGACAAAAACATGAAAAATACAACAACACCAACAACAGCTAGCAACAAACAAAAATGAGCCAACATTCGTTGTTCAGACGGAAATGGACGAAAAATAATCTTGATTGATTTTCAGTTGACGTTAACTTTTGTTGTAAAGTGTAAGCATGTAAATCTAAATGGACAGTGAAGCAACAGCAGCAAACAAAAAAAAAAAAAAAAAAAAAAAACAAAAAAAAGCAACAATACAACAGCAATATCAGAAATAAAACAACTATTCTAGCGTTTTAAAATTGAAAGCCAGATATTGAAAAGTGAGATAGCTTTTAGTGAGTTTTAACTATTTGAAGTGAGATGGCAATAATAAAATTAAGCTAGTCTTAGCCTGTTTGATGCTCTTCACTCAATTAAGTTGGAATCGCATTCAGCATCATTTTATAGTCGATGTTTTTTAATTGAAGATAAAAAAGTAAGCCAGAAAAGTGAAGGAGACAAATTGTCTAGAAATATTGATAAGACTGAGAAAATAAAAACTCATGAAAAATGCTATTAAAAAAATATTTTGAAGAGAGGAACTCTTGTGGCTGTTGCAAAAAAGGATGTTCAGATATGTGCAAAGAGAAATTTGCATTTTGAGAAATAACAGATAAGCAATGCTTGATTATTTTCATAATGTGTTTTTGATTGCGGCATATAACGGAATTAGAAACATAGCATATTTTTTATATCTAAGAATTCAAAATTAGCAGAAAACTTCTTGATTAGCAAGCAAGTATGCTTACAACAATTTTCCCTAATTGTTTCTAATTGCGGCATATAACGGAATTAGAAACATCGACTTTTTTAAAGAGGTTTTGTGCTTAAATAAATAAAAAACCCTTAAATAAGTAAGTAAATATTTAAATTTAGTGAAATTCTCGGCCTTATTGCTTAAAATTAAAATTTTCTATTTAAATTCGTAACGTTTCGTATTTTATCTACTAAAAGTTCATTATTTTTATATTGTATGAATCACCATTGTGCTGCAGTTTTGGGCTGCTATTGGAAAGTATCAATAACAACAAAATCTATCACCCTATTTCGAAAAAAGGCAGTGTTGACTGTATAGGCATAACACCTGAAATCCTTGGTTCAAAGGCAAAAAAAAAAAAAAAAATTAAAACCGTAATAAAAAATTTCAATTTTCAATTTTGGAAATAAAAAACTAAACAAAAGATAAAATCAAGTGCTTATTTCTTAAACCTAATACACAACATTGAGTGAAATTATATTTCTGATTCCGTTATATAACGCAATTAAAAACACATAACATAAGCAAACATTTTCCAATTTAAATTTTCATAGGTGGCTTCATTAGTAGTGTAAGTAACTCGCTTGGTTGCCATTCCAGGGGTCTCGGGTTCGAATCCCAGCCAGACCAAACTTAAACCTTTCTGATATTGAAAATTCATCAATATTTGCTATTAAAAAGTAGTAGTTCGTGGTAGAGAAGTTTAAAGATGGGATGATCTTATAACTAGTCTTGATTGAGGCATAATACTTGCCTCTAATTCAAATACGCATGTTTCTGAGACTTTCACCCTGGGTTAATATCTCCTTCACATGTTTCACTTGATTGCCACATCTTTTCCAATGATGATCTATCACCCCATTTCGAGCCAAGGGCAACTTAACTGGTTTAGAAATTCTTGTTTCAAAAGCAAAAAAAAAAAAATATATAAAAAAAAAATTATAAAAACAATAAACTGTCATATATATTCAATTGTTTTTAATTCCGTTATATGCCGTAATTAAAACCACGTCGCAAAAATTATCCAGCTTCACTTAAAACTGACAGTTTGTCCAAAATAACTATTTCATTAGGATGTAGAAGAGTGTTTTTAAGAGTTTGAAAGTTTTTTATAGACTTTGTGTGTCTCTTTTTTTTACAAGGCTGAAATTTATTCAAAATTTCTACTTAAGGTAGGTTCCAAATAGCAAAATATTATAATTTTTACAGAAAACTTTGACATAATCACTAATAATTCACATTATTAGTGTACATTTGTAAATCTGAATAATCTTCTGTGCATGTTTCTAATTGCGTTATATAACGGAATTATAACCATTCAAGGTTTTCATAATATTTGTAAGAAAAAACATATTTATACTTCTTAATTGTGTTTAAAATTGCGGCATACAACGGAATCAAAACCATGAACACATTAATTATCGTATTACCTGTAGAGTTCTTAATTCCTTTATATGCCGCAATGAGAAACATATCGAAAAATCATCATACTTCACTTAAAACTGAAAGTTAATGCAAAATAACTATTGTATTAGGATGTAGCAGAGTATTTTCAAGAGTACATATTAAAGTTTGTTTATAGAAATTATTTTTTTTTTTTTATATATAAGCCTGAAATTTATTCAAAATTTCTATCGAGCTATTTTAAGTTGGTTCAAAATAGCAAAATAAGTTTTAAAGAAACCTTTGTCATAATCACTACTAATTCACATTATTTAATGTTCATTTGTGTAGCTACATCATCTTCTGTGCATGTTTCTAGTTGCGGCATAAAACGGAATTATAACCATTCCAAATTTTAATAATATTTGTAAGAACAAACATGTTTATACTTTTTTAATTGGGTTTCCAACTGCGGCATATAACGGAATCAAAAATATCAATACATAAATTATCATATCATATGTAATGTTCTTAATTCCGTTGTATGCCGTAATTAAAAACAGATCGTAAAACCATCCAATTTCACTAAAAACTGAAAATTAAAGCAAAATAACTAGTTTATAAGGATGTTGCAGAGTTTTTTCAAGAGTAGCATAGTGTTAATATAGAAAACTATAAAAAATAAACTATAATTTCACTTAAATCTGCATTTGCAAATCTTACACAAGAGTAGAAGATATAAATAATTGTGAATCGTAAATTCAGAGAAAAATTACCACGTATTGGATATTCAAATAACATGTACGTGATTTTTTAAGATTTCAGAAAATTGCAAAGCGACCTACAGCAACATATTTCATTTGAAGCCGTTATGTACCACGCTACAATATAAATAAAAATAGATGCGAGTATTCCTTTGAAAAGCGTGATAGAAAAATTTTAAGTGAGAAGAAAAAACAATTATCTTGTGTAAGGTTTTAATTCCGTTATATGCCGCAATTGAAAACATGTCTCTTAAAAAAATTCTGGTTCACCTAAAACTAAAAGCCAATGCGAAAAGATATTTTTTATTGATAAGTCTTCGAGTTTTTTCGGGAGAATTAAAGTTTCGTTCCCTTTGTCAATAAAAAAAAAAAAAAACTATTGTTTTCCCAACAAAATAAACGATACATTTCAATCAAATCAGCACTTGCAAATCTTTCGGCAAAAGTGACAGCTGTACACAAAATTGTTAGACGTAAATGATTAGAAAAATTACAACGCAGTTTAAATAACACGAACGTGATTTTTTACGATTTCAGTAAGTAATGAAGTGACCTACAATAACAAATTTTACTTCAAACACTATTCCCATAAATTTTTTTTTTATTGTGCCGTCTAGACTAGTTCATGTTTTACTGCAGAAATTATTTCTAGATTTCACGCTTATTTAGTAAAAAAAATTGATTCGTTTTTTAATTATAACTACTTCATAGTGTGTCTAAGGTGTTTAAAAATGTCATATTATT
Source organism: Pherbina coryleti (assembly GCA_943735915.1). Taxonomy (NCBI): domain Eukaryota; kingdom Metazoa; phylum Arthropoda; class Insecta; order Diptera; family Sciomyzidae; genus Pherbina; species Pherbina coryleti. The sequence goes on from OX030948.1 coordinate 169,885,790, forward strand.
CTTGTTACTTCAACGTGTTATGAATATTTGTAATAATTTATATATTATAAATATACGAGTTTTTCATGTTGTTTTGACAGGTTGTATTTTTTCGCTGTTATTAAAAGTTCCAGCTGTAAATTTACCACAGCTATACAATTTTTCAGTCTAATACGAGTTTTTTTATGACATTCGTATGACATTCATTTATGACTTCTTCTTCATTGCATAACGTTGCCAAAATTTGTTTCAATGGCATTTTTAAATTAAAATTCAAAATATCTTCAAAATTTTTCTTTAAAGTATCTCTCTCATACTTTTTCGAAATATTGTGTAATTGAATGTCCAAAGACTTTTTTCTAAAACATAAGTTACTAAAGTAAGTGTAAGCTATTTCAGTGTTTGTAAATGCGGTATATAACGGATTTAGAAACATTTCAACCTTTCGTTGACTACGTTAAAGTTCTTAGGTATTTAAACAAGATTTTGATTTCAAAACCAGTCTGAATTTTGTTCAAAGAAACGAAAACATTATAGTTTTATTAAATTATAAAAAATATTTACTATATCACTTAATAAATTTTGTTTATAATTTACTTCGCCTAACATAAAAGAACGAATGATAACCAACTTATCCTAAATTGTTTAGCATAAGTTTAAAAATTTAAGCATAAATTTAGTAAAATATTTATAAAAAATTATTATGTACAGAGCAAATCGAAGGATCTTTCGAAATTTTTTGGGATATTCATATTTTCAATTATGACATTCAAGGATTCTGGATATACGGTGCTTTAAAACATTTACATAAACAATCTTACCAAAATTTAGTCAATCTATTTTCTTCCCCCTTGAACTGTTAGGCCAAAATATTTTATATATTTAGGTTTTATTTAAAATTGATATAAAAACTAGTAGAATTTCATATTTCATCACGAGTCGAAAAGTTTTTTTTTAATAAGCCCCAACTAGTTACAGCAGTGGTTCCCAACCTATTTTGGTCGTGGAGCTACACACTTATTTTCATTCATCATTCGCATTTTAAGGTAAAAACTTTTTTTAATTTTTTGAGGTAAAAACTTTACGTAGACTGAAGTCTGATGAAAAGTAGTATGAAAGAGTCGTAACGTATGATTAGAATGAACGACTAAGATATACTACTGTGTAGTATATATGTAAAAGTATACAGTAAGGGAAAAAAATATTAAATTTATCCAACATTTTTTTAATTTATCCAAAAAGCGAGTCATTTTTGCACCAATAACGCAATTACTTAACTCGACTACGTAAATATTTAAAATTTATTTAAATACTTTTTTAATTAAATAAAATATTTAAACAGAATTAATAAAAAAAATATTAAAATCACGCACGAATATATTTAAATATCTTTCAAATATTTACTATTTGAAAATAAAACTATCGCATTTAAGGAAAATTCATATAAAAATATTGAAATTGAAAAACAATTCATTTGGATATTTCCCACGAGCTGCGTCCTTATCAAACGCCATTTAGTGGTATATTTTATGAAAATATGATTTTTGAGTCCGGTGGTGAGTGCGATGCATGATGAAATCATGTAGAGTAGAGTGACATTCTTGAGAATATACCGAGTTGTCACTCCACCTTACATGAATTCATCATGCATCGCACTCACCACCGCACTCACAAATCATATTTGCCAAATATCCATGATATATTACCCTTGCAACATTAACTAAATGAGAACTATAAGAAACCTGCAACTGCTGGTGCGAAGAAACAGAACAGGAACAGAGTGCGATGCTGATGCTGCTTGGCGGCTGCTTGGCAGCTGTATGGAATATGTGTGTCAGTGTGTGGCATAAATAAAATTTAAATACGGGAAAAAAAACGAGTTGTAAGGAAAATATTTGATTTATCCACGTAAATATTTAAATGAAGTATATACTCAGGCGTGGATAATGTTAATATGCATTATTTCCCTTAGTGTACAAGCCTGTTCTTTATTTTCAAGTAGAGACAGCTTCCTGTCATAAAAGAAAGAACATTTCTTTTGTCTCTCGGTTTTCTACTCGCAACGTGGAAAGGTGTTTTGTATTACACTAAAAAAAAACAATAAATATATACTCCATACCTATTTCTTACATTTTTTTTTATACGCTTTCTTTTCCAAAACTTATTTAACTTTCGAGTCAAATAAGTATACTTCTTTCCGTTGAAAAAAATTTTTTGGGCTTTAAGTAGAACCAAAGTAGCTTGAGTGGATCACAGTGTAGTCATACAAAGGCTACTGATTGAGTTGGTGTAGCGGCCAACAAAAAAGTCTGTCTAGTCTGCAGTGTGGTTTGCTCTATACAGAGCCGTTGTTGTTGTTGTTGATTGTTGCCTTCTTTGTTCTTCATGTTGTCTTGTTGTCAAAATGCTTGGCCTAAAGCTCAAAAAATTTGTTTTCAATATAAATAATGAAAGGCCGTATTTAAAATATTAAGATTAATATAATTCTTTTCCCTAGCACAATTGCCCAGATTCACACAAAATCAGATATTTTAAATAGAATTCGAATGCCACTTTTGATAAATTTGCATATTCATCGAATACATCTGATATTTGTGAACGAAGAAAAAAAAAAAGAAAAGTTATGAAGAATCTATCAATGAATATCGTTTCTGTATTTTTGTCTCTTTAATTTTCGTTTGCTTTGTTTTGTTTTACTGCAACGCTATATCAGCTGTTTTTATGACTCTGCTTGTAAGACCCCTTTTACATTGATCAAGACTTGAAATCAACTATTTTTGACGTTCTCTTTTAGGTTTGACGAAGCCTTTAACATTGGTCAAGAATTGAATTCAATTTTATTTCTTCGTTGCTTGTTTCACATATAGGACAGCCTTATAATTTTCAGCTACATAACACCAAACGCATGCAAGAAAACGAAAAATAATGTAAAGCGCCTTGTCAAGGCAGCGAAAAGCACAAAAGGAATACAAAAAATTAAAAGTATAGCGCATGGTAAAATTACAAGTTAGGGCCGAGTCGCTAAGTGCCCTCACGCTTTAACGAAGAGTGGAGAATAAAAAAGGAGGCTAATTGTCAAAATGGCAAAGATCGTGCAAACCTCAAATGAAATGAAAATATTATATTTTAAAGTTGTAAATAGTGTGGACACGTGTGTTAAGTTTGTGTTAATTTGAGTGAAAATATTGTAAAAACATTGTAAATAAATCTATAAAATGCCGCGAAAGTGTTTAATTTAAAAAAAAGCTTGTAAATGTCTCACCTAAAATTAACTGCGAAACATGAACAAAAAGAAACTTGAGATAAACAGCTGATTTTGACAACTAGCCCGCTTTTCTCTGCTTTCCACTCCATTCTTCTCCGAGTCGACCCTACCTTATAATGGGTAGGGTCGACTATGGTAGAGCGCAAGTGTTCTCTTACCCTTTCGTCGCTTCCGATGTGCTCCGAATTGCCTACAAATTCAAAGACTTGAATTCAAGTTTTGACCAATGTAAAAGGGGTCTTAGTATCAGCACATATTTAATGCTTACTGAGGAAGCAGCTCAATTTTTGAGTAGCTTCATTTTCCATGAGGCTAGCTGCTCTAAAGTTGTAAGCCAAACATTCAACAAGTTTGAGGCAACATTGTTGCTTAGAACGCAGAGCAACATATTTAATAAGCACGAAAACTTGCTTGTTTAACGAGTTGCTTATTTTTCAGCATATACGAACCCTGTTGTAAACTTTCCAACGAAAATGTGAATTATTAAACAACGTTCTTATTTTTTTTTGTAATGAAACTAAATTTGTCACGCAGAACCCTTAGATTCTTTTCGTGGAACCCAAGGAACCACTGAGTTATAGTATTGAAAAAAAGTCTCAAAGGCCTGAAATTTACCTGTCTTAAGTTTCGGTCTTTTCGAAACTGACTATTGGCTTGAGTTCCGAGATCTGTGGAAACGGAATATATGCTGTTGAAAGTATGAAGTCAAAATGGGAACTCACTTAAAGTTAATAATTTTACATATTTTGCCAGATATTGCATAGATTGAATGGTTTTGTGCATGTGTTTATAATTGCGGCATATAACGGAATAAGAAAAATTAAACAATTACATAAATTCTAAGAAAGTTTTGAAACAATGAAGATGTGCAACAATTAAATAATTAATAGTATGATATTTCAATCGAAATCCAGGTACACCGCGCAGTTTTTTTTTTTTCTTAATGGGGGGGGAAAAAGAGGAAGTCATTGGGTGCCAAGTCGGGACAAACCACTGTAAACAACGCAATAAGCGCACATACACCATCACGTTGTGAGTACGTTTATGCTAGAAAATGTCAAATTTTCCAATGTAAGTGTCAAAATTCCTCTGGCAATGTTTAGCGTTACCAAGGCGCAAGACTTAAGAGGCACTCTTCGCATGTAAAATAATTTCAAATGCGACATATAACGGAATTACAAACATTGACCTTTTAAAAAGCACATGCTTAAATAATCAAATTTAAAGTAAGAACTCCTTACAAAAGTTAAAATTAATTCAATTTTTATGATTACCATTGAAAACACTCTAAAAAAAATTATTTAAAATTCTTCGAAGTTTTTATCATATAATAATAATCAAAATAAGTTAATCGTATATTAAGTGAGGTTCAAGAAAAACACATAAAATTTCATTTTTAAATTTTTAATTCTGCTTTTCCGCTTATTGTTTCTTATAAAAGTGCATTTTGCTTCTCCTCGAACAAATTGCTTTTAATTATTTGAATTTATAAGCGAGTCATTTGTGTTAAATTGCTCGCTATTGAATTACAAACTTTCTAATCACCAAGAAATAAATGCAGATTAAATTTAATTGCCTCTACCATGGAAATGAGCGAATGAAACCGCAGAAATACTTGTAATTTGTAGATATTATTCCAGCAACCGCTTAGTTAAAACTTCACTTAAGCAGCGTACCAATTAATTTCATCAATTAGTCAAAATGTCTGCAACAATAAACTATGTTTTAACCATGGCAACAACCAAAACACAGTCAGCCAAGCAATAATATCAACTCTTTCCTGTAACGCAGCTTCTTTGTATCGCAGCAAATGAAAATCCTCAAAAAAAAAATATATAAATATATCTCAATTTCTTGGAAATTTCACTTAGTTAGCAATGAAAAAATTTATTGTTTTCTTTGGCATCCTTATTTGAGCTCAAACTTTTGCTTTTCTTTTTTTGGTTTTTTCACACCGACTTTGGCCTGTCATTAGCCAGCCAATATTTCTATACTAATTTATTTCTTTACTCTTGTGTCCTGACTTTTTCTACTTCTACTTCTTCTTCTTTTAATTCCTTGGATTTCTTTCGAAATGTACTAAAATTTTTACTGTTTGTCTTGTTAATTCCCAGCTGTCATTATCAGGAATTATTTTGTTGTTGTTGTTGTTGTATTTGTTTTATATAAACGCCATGGTAAATAAATACTTTGTAAATATGTACGAGTACATAACTTGATGATGAAGTGTGCAGCAAAGGGGTTACTTAGAGCTGTATAGCCCCCTAAACCAATTTTCTGCGCCCCACTTGCACATAAAATCCACACAAGCGCCTCTATTCATTTTCTACAGCTTTATTTACCTAAGGAAGATTTTAACACAGCACAATACCATGCAAAGCTATAGATGAATAGAACGTTTTTTTTATCACATCAAACACTCGTTAATTCCTCATTATAACGAATCATTGCTGTTAATCTGCTACACTTTGTCTATGGATTTTGTTCGTTTTTGTTTGAATTTTGTTTTTTTTCCTTCGCTTAATGTATTAGTGAAGTTATAGAGAGTGTATTGTTATGGGCAGGGTGCGGGGAAGGAGGTGGGGATTTATTTATGCTTAAGATAGATTTAGGTGTGCATCTGTGTTCTTAAGTATGTTTGAGTGGCTTGGAAGCTGTTGTTAAGAGCCTGTAATTGAAATAACTGACAACCTTAAATAATTCACGTTTAAATATTCTGTCAACTTTTCATAGCCTTAAGTTATTACACGTATTTCTTATAAAGCTTTAAAATAATATGCTATTAGCTTCAAATAAAATTGAATTCCGAAATTTACTGCAAAAATTTAAAGTATAACTGTCTTAAAATGCAAAAATTCGAACTCGTATATTCCACTTGAAAAACTCGTAAAATCTTAGCTTCATTTCATAATGGCTTCGAACACTGTAACAAGTCTTGTCAACTTTAATGAAAACTCGTAAAAATGTCATGAAAAACTTGGAAAAGCTTAGATGGCAGCCTCAATCATGAACTAACTGTATTAATAACCGTATTATTGGCTGTAATATTTGAGCTAAAAATACTGTTATGTTATCAAACAAAATTGAGTTCTTCAAAATTTACTGCAACCATTGAAAGTATTACGATGGTCTTATTATGCAAAAAACAAACTCGTATATTACACATGAAAAGTTCGTAAAATCTTAGTTTAATTTTATCATAGTTTTCAACATTGTAACGAATTTTGTCAACGTTATGCAAACTCGTAAAATATGTCATGAAAAACTTGAACAAGCTTAGATGGCAGCAGGCAGCTTCCATCGTGTACTAGCTGTAAGTGGAAAATTATAGCAGTAACTCTCTATGGTGGCGTAAAAAAACACAACTCGTCAAATCAACATGAAAAATTCGTATATTAATAAAATTCAACTTGTTCCAACAAATGTTCATAACTCGTTCAATTCAATTAAAGTTAGTGGAATATGAAATTTTTGCGTCTCAGAATTACTATCAAATAGTTCTAATTAAAAAACTAATAAATTTTGTTTGCCAAACAGGCGTGTCGTACTTACAATATTTTTCGCAGAAAAAAAATATACGAAAAATAGTTTTACAGAACAGCGCGCTCATATGAAAAATGTTATTGTAGGTCATTTCATTATTTTCTGAAATTTTAGAAAATCACGTAGATGCATGAAATTTGAATATCTTACTATTACGTTGTAGTTTTTCCTCATAATTTACTACACGCTGTATTTTATATTTTTAATACTCTTGCCGGAAATTTTTTGAATTTCATTTACGTTATTTGAAAAATATGTATGTTTTGTTGGCATGACTGTGATAATGTTATGGCATAGCTGGAGAATGTTGTAAAACAATAATTCTTTTGAAAAAACTCTCTGAAATCGCATTTAAACTATAAACTTTAAATTGATTATTTGTTCTAATTAAAGCTGTTTAGTTTTTGATATGTATATGTATTTTTATGTGCGTTGCTACAATCGGCAACTAAATATATTCAAAACTTTTATTCGGCCCTTAACCTAGCTCATAGGTACAGTTTCCCAATAGCAGGATATCACCAAATAATAACTCCACTCTGAGTTTCAATGTACTGTGACTTTTACTTCAAAACTATTCTATATCGAAAATTTCAATTGTATGGGTGCCACGACCCATACCGTCCCAGTTTTCTCGTAGAAACACATCACCAAGTAGTAATTTCACTCTGAGTTTAAATGTTCTGTGACTTTTACTTCGAAAATTTTCGTATCGAAAATTTCGTTGGTATGGGCGAAGCCACGCCCTATCTTCCAGTGTTTGTACCAGTTTTCCACTAGATATACCTGGCCAGTTAGTAACTCCATACTGCATTTCAGTGTTATGCGACATTTACTTCTAAAGTTATTTGAGATCAGAAATTTGAATTGTATGGGCGGTGGTATGTCCTCTTGTACTACAATCCTTGCCCAATTTCGCCAGTCGAAGGACACGACTGAATAGTGAGTTTGCACTGAGTTTCATTGAGTTCGCGTGGCTTATAGTTTAAATGCTATACCGAAAATATGAGCTGATAAAAAAGTGACACGCCTCTCATCCAATGCCCATAAAATATTACCAGTGGAACTGCACGTAAAAATTGTGGATAATATCGAATTCTGCGTCTGTGCTACCTTTATTACCAAAGTTATTCGATATTGCAAATCCGGGTTGCATGGGTGATGCCACACCTCATTGTTCAATACCCGCCCCATAAGTTCGATCGGCACCAAATTTCACAGGAACACTTTCAAAATTCTGTTTCCGCAAAATTTAGGGGTTTCGAAACATATATTTTTTCTTTATTATATACACATCTGGACAAAAAAATAGATACACCAGGGCTTTAGTAAGTTTTTTTTTAAATAATTTATTATTAAAATATTTTTTTGTAAAAAAGTAATTATAGTTTTAGAGTTCAATATATAAAAAATAAGAAAAACAATTTTAATTCCAAACAAAAATAAAGAAAAAACTTTTTAACAAAAAAAAAACAGACCTCAAAATCACTACAAAGTAAAAAATAATTTTAAATAACTTTTCCCATTAATTTCATAGTCATATTTTAAAACCTATTTATATGTATTATAATATTGGAAATCTTATCATTTTAATTTTTTCTATTTTGTGTTATTATCATCAATACATTAATTGCTTTATGTACATAAAAGCTTTAAAGTCGGCGCTTATCTTACTATGTCGAAATCATTTTATTTTAATTTTTTCTAATTTTTTTTATCATAAAAATATTATTAACTTTATGTTGACAATCAGTTGACAATTTTTGAGTACGCTGAATGCAGAAAAATGTGTTCCATGCATTATTTGTGCAGCTGTTACACACTATGTCATATTCAATATGAGCTTTACAAGCTCACCCAAACCAGTTTAGTGAGAAATTTAATGTGTACAAAGCTTTTAAAATTACTACAGTGTCACCAAGGCACCAAATAGTGCACGGATGGTAAAAGATCATGATTGTGTGTCAAAGATAAGCGCCGACTTCAAAGCTTTTATGTTCATAAAGCAATTAATATATTGATGATAATAAAACAATATAGAAAAAATTAAAATGATAAGATTTCCAATATTATAATACATATAAATAGTTTTTAAAATATGACTATGAAATTAATGGGAAAAGTTATTTAAAATTATATTTTACTTTGTAGTGACTTTGGGGTCGTTTTTTTTTTTTTTTTGTTAAAAAGTTTTTATTTCTTCCTTTTTAGAGAATATGAAATATTTTATGGAATAGTTATTCTTGGGGAAAATTTCAAACATGAAACTTTGTTCTTAAAAAATTTGTTTTGTTAATTCCTGAAAGTTTGTTGGGTATTTTTCATTTCTGCTTCTTTAAAATTTTTAGTGCCACGCCCTTTATCTAAACCCGCCCACTGTATTTACCGTACCTTATAATGATTCTACCTAGCCCTGTGCCAAATTTCAGTTTCCAAGTATCAATATTAACCGGAATATAGTACTTTCCTTAAAGTGCCCCACCATGTGTATAATCTCGCTCACTTTTTTAATTATTCTACCTGCCCACCTACCTGCATACCAAATATTAGTACGCTAGTGTCAATATTAACTAAGATATAGTACTTTTATTTAATTTGTCACGCCCCTTTGTTGAATAACGCCCACTTTTTTTGGCCGTAATTTTTAGTAACTGTACCTACCCATGTACTAAATTTCAGCACCCTAGTGTCAATATTATTGGATATATGGTATGTTTGTAATATTGCCACACCCATTTGTCGAATGACGCCTACTTTCTTTCCAGTCATTTTTAAAAATTGTGTCTACCCCTGTACTAAATTTCAGTACCCTAGTGTCAATACTATTCGAGATACAGGGTTTTTCAATATTGCCACACCCCTTTGTCAAATAACGCCCACTTTATTAACTGTAATTTGTTATAAATATGCCTACCCATGCACTAAATTTCAGCACCCTAGTGTCAATATTATTCGATATATAGTGTGTTTCTAATATTGCCACACCCCTTTGTCGAATTACGCCCACTTTATTTACAGTAGTTTTTTAAAATTGTGTCTACCCCTGCACTAAATTTCAGTACCCTAGTGTCAATACTATTTGAGATACAGTGGTTTTTTCAATATGACCACACCCCTTTGTCATATAACGCCCACTTTAGTGACCGTAATTTGTAATAATTGTGCCTACCCCAGTATTTTTACTGTAAATTTCAGCACCCTAGTGTCAATATTAACTGAAATACAGTGGTTTTCTTATATTGACACGCCCCTTTATCGAATATCACCCACTTTTTTAAAAAAGGACCTCCGCGTTCATGGTATCTATCTGTTGACAAAAAATTACGGAAATCGGGCAAGAGCTGTAGGAGTTATCGATGTACATACATTTTAAAAAAAAAAAAAAAAAAAAAAAAAAGCGGACAAACCAACGAACTTGAGAACCTCCTTCTTTTTGAAGTCGGTAAAAAAACTAGCAAGAAATGATCTTCGACTGGGCCGAAGTTAAAATACCCCCACGGCCGAACCAAAGTAATAGAAAATATTCGGTTTTGTTTTTTGATAAAGTAACTTTATAAGGGAGGTGGGAGTGGTTTTCCCTCGATTTGGTTGAATTTCAATCACAGAGTACATGTTATATATCAAATTAATTTTCGTGGAATTCTAAGAGATTTTACCGTTTTGATAAAGTTACTTTCTATGGGAGGTAGGCGTGGTTTTCATCCGATTTGGCTCATTTTCGAACTTGACCTTTATTTTTTAGACTTAAATATAGAAATTCGTGATGATAGCTTGAAAATTACGCCCGTAATTGTGATCACAGACAGGCAGACAGACAGACAGACAGACATACGGACATACAGACGGACAGACAGACGGACAGACAGACGAACATGGCTAAATCGACTCGGGTGGTGATGCTGATCAAGAATATATACACTTTTCTATACCTTCCACGCCTCCTTAGGGGCGTTACAAACAGAGTGACAAAATTAATATACCCCGTTTACGTTTTTTTAGTAATTCATAACCCTAGGTAATGACAATGATTTTCATGTGGTCATAGAAATAGGTACACCGGCAGTTTCTAAAGAAAAAATTATATAATTGCATTTTATTTATTGTTTTGAGAATACCTCAGCTTAGTATAAACCAGTATCCTGAATATCCGCCATTATTCTTCAAAACAGTCTGAATCCTTCTAGGCAAAGATGAAACCAAATGCTGGCACGTCTCCAATGGTATATTGTACCAGGCTTGCTGAACTTTTACCCACAAATCGTCCTTATTTTTAAAAATTTGGTTAGATATTCTTTTCTTCAATTCTCCCCAAAGATTTTCAATCGGGTTGAGGTCGGGTGATTGACTGGGCCAGGACATACAGTCAATTTTGTTGTCCTTAAAAAAATCCTTTACCAATTTCGATGAGTGTTTGGGGTCATTATCTTGTTGGAACCGCCATACTAAGGGCATTTCTTCACTTGCGTAAGGCAACAGTATTCCTTGTAATATTTCCACATATTCGAATCGGGTCATAATGTCCTGAATACGAAATATTGGGCCTACGCCATAGTGGGAAAAGCATCCCCAGACCACTATGTTTTCGCCACCATGTTTGACCGTTTTCCTAGTGTACCGCGTATCAAAATCTTTACCTTTTGACGAACATTCCTTGTGGCATCATTAGAAAAGAAATTTATTTTGGTCTCGTCGCTCCATAGGATGTTGTTCCACTTTTTGACTCCTTCAGCTCCTGACCATGATGCATGAATTTTGGCAAATTCTTTCCTTGCGTGTAAGTTTTTCTTACGAAAGAGTGGAACCTTAAGGGCTATTCTGCCATAGAGCTTTGAACCCACTAAACTTCGTCGAAGATACTTTGTTGCCTAATTCTGCTGCTATTGTTCTTGAAGCTATAAAAGGGTCCTTTTTCACCATTATATTAATGCGATGGTCATCGTTTAGTGTGGTTTTCCGGTTTCTTCCACGTTTTTCTCCAATTTTTTTTTTTTTTTTTTAAAGCATTCAAGACAAAAATTCGTGAACGTCCAAGAATTTTGGCAATCGTTCTATATCCATTTCCTCCAGCACGCATCTCAACAGCAATCCGCTTTTCTTCGGGTGAACAATGATTACCCCGACCCATCTAAATGCCAAAATCCTTTATGAAGGCTTCAAAATTTAAAATTATTTTAGAAACCTTTAAAGAAAAATTCCAAAACTACGCTTTTGTTAAAAAAAACACGAAGAAAAACTCTTTTAAATGCACTTAAAATATTTTTTCTGAAAGTGTACCTTATTTTTTTTTCCACAGCGCGTTGTTACTTCGTTACTTGTTACTTAGAAACTGCACTGCAAATAGATTGCTTGTCAATAACGGGACAACTTGTGTAACGGTAAATTTTTAACTTTCAATAAAAATATAACATACTGATCAAAAACCATTTTTTAGGGGATGTACCCATTTTTTTGTCCAGATGTGTACATATATTACGTCAAATAGGCTGCTTATGGGCATGATTCTAATTCCGACATATACCGGTATGAAAAACATACAAAAATTCGTACAATTTTTGATAAATAAAAGATTTTTAGTTCCCTTTGCATCTTTACAAATGCTTTTTATAGTATATGAAAGTCAATTTAAAGTAAGCCTTCACATTTTTTCCTCCCTTTTGATTAATTTGTAAGGTCTTTCACAATTTAAATTTCAATTTAAAGTTATTTCTTTCACAAACTTCTTCTTAAAATAGCCTAATCAACTGACCAAAAATATTAAAAATATATTTTTGTACATATTTTACCTACTCTAGGTAGTTTTCTTAGCATGTTTCTAATTCCGGCATATAACGGAATTAAAGACATTGTACAAAACGTGATATTTTGGATAAATAAGAGCGTTTAAGTGACATATCTATTTTTTAAAGTGCTCTTCATTCACTTTAATAAGTGTGGCTTAAAGACCAACCTACACATTTCGTCTTCTTTTTTGATTGAATTGTTTGGTAATTTTTAGTTTTTAAATTTACAGTTATTTCTTTCACAAAAAATTTCTTTAAACGCCTAAACAGCTGTCTTCAAATAATAAAAATATATATTTTTGTCATATTTTATTTAAACTGGGTAGTTTTCTTAGCATGCTTTTAATTCCGGCATATAACGGAATTAGATACATTAAACGAATCGTTAGATTTTGGATAAATAAGAGCGTTTATGTGACATATCTATTTTTTAAAATTCATTTAAAATAAGATTGACTTTAATAAATGTGGTTTACTGTTCAACCTACACATTTCGTCTTCTTTTTTTATTAAATTGTTTGTCTTTTTCTAGTTTTTCAATTTACAGTTATTTCTTTCACAAATCATTTCTGTAAATGCCTAAACAGCTGCCTTTAAATAATAAAAATATATAATTTTGTCATATTTTCTCTAAACTGGGTAGTTTTCTTAGCATGCTTCTAATTCCGGCATATAACGGAATTAGAAACATTAAATGATACTATAAATTTTGGATAAATAATAGCATTTATGTTAATTTTAAAGGTAAAAAATGCTTTTATATAATAATGAAGTAAGTATTTAATGAAAAAAAAAAACATCTTACGTTGCCATTTCAATGAAGTTGGATGATTTTAGCGTTTACTAGTTCTTCACCCCTTTCACTTTCATAATATATCTGCTTTAAAACCAACAAAAACATGCTAAATTTTAGCAAAAAAATTACGTCTTATACTGCGCTATGCTCGTAAATTTTTCATTATGTAAATGTGTAGAAATCGCGACACAATCTAGTTTATGAGCGCAACGCCATCTACACTTTAATCATCTTAACAATGCAGAAATGTCAACAAATCATTTGCACTCGTCACAGAAGAACGTGAAAACCGCTTGTATCTTGATTTCATCAAAAACATAGTAAGTCCTTCGTGGACCAACCGACCCTCCCAGAAATAAACAAAGCAGCAGATTTACTGCGAATTCAGTAGCTGGGAAGCGAATAGCTTGTGATTTGATTCAGTTTTGTTTTTTTTTTTTTGTTATGTTTTGTTGGCTTCTTTTTGTTTATTTTAGCTTCCTGCATTCAAGTCGCACCTTACATTGTATTTTACTTCCCCTCCCTTCTTTTGCAGCGCGTTATAAACCCAGTTGAATTATGCAATCGTGCAATTTTATGCATGGTCCACACTTCCACACTTCAATCATTTTTATGCGTTCCTTGTTTGCATTTCCTTGACTTTTCCGAGTTGAACTCATTTGTTCCAAGTCATAGCCGAAGCACCCCTAGGTGTTGTTTTGTTATATTTTTGTTGTTGCTGTTCATCAGCAAGATTCGCTGATTTAACTGTTTTGGCTGTTATTTTCCCCCCATTGCATTTGTTGTTGGGGCTGTTGCAACATGTCAGTGAACTAAAAACAACAAACCTCAACAACGTTTTCATCACGCCGAACTCGTTAACTGATGCAGTGTTTGTTGCATTTTTTTTTTTTTTTGTTATTCCTCACTCCTAACCAACTTTAAAAAGGAAAATGCTTGCATTTTTAAACCTTTGCTGCTTGATTCCGCTTTGTATAGAATTGCAAATTTTTTTATATTTTTCCTAACCACAAACACACACACACACACAGAAAAATTATTGAATAGAAATTGAAAATGTTACTTTGAAAAAGCAAATGGAAAATTCTTTTGTTGCTCGACATAAAAACCGCAAAATCAGTTGGTTGCAGACCGAATCAAACCAAATAGGAAAGCATCATCAGGTTAAAATAAAAAATAAAAAAAAAAAATGAATATTTTCATCATCTTTGCTGGTCGAATCCGTTCATTTGTGTAGAGGTGCTGTTGTGGTTGGGTGAGGTGAGTTACATTCCCCTCTGCTCTGCTCTGCTCTGCATTATTAATGAAATTCAGTGGAAAAATATTTATATGCACGCACATGAATTTGCACATGTTAACGTGATAATTTGTTGGCTAAAATGCAGAAAAAAAATAAACAGCTAGGGAGATATAATGATACTTAATGCATTGAAAAAAAAAATAAATAAAACAATAAGTTATGATATAGATGCATAAGCATAAGAATATGACTACAATGTTTATGATAACGTGTGGCGTAGAATGCAGAATATCAGCGAATAAGCGAAAGCAATGAATGCGAAGTAACATAAAAAAATTAAGCGTGTTAGTAGGGAAAGTTCAAAAAACTTGCTAGTATCTTGAATACTCTCAATGTTTAGTTACAGAACTGTGAAAACTCAAAGCAGCAGTGATAAGCTGAAGAGTTTTTTAAGATTATTGCATTGAAGAGTTGCTCGCATGGAATGGCATAGCTGGCATAATGGTACATGATACTATTTAATTTTAGAGAGTCCTAAGAATTTCTGATAATGGTCAAAAAAGTTAAAACAAAAAATTTTACATTAATATACAAAGAATTTATAAACAGTAAGGAATTTATTATATTTGGCTTGACCGTGGTTAAAATAACCTCTAGTCTTAACAACTGGGTAACTTTCTTGACATGTTTTTAATTCCGGCATATAACGGAATTAGAAACATTCAATAATTCTTAACATTTTGTATAAATAAAATGCGTTTTAGTTGCATTTGAATCTATGAAAATGCTTTTTAGAGAATATTACCATAAATTCATGGTGTTTACTGATAAAGCTACACATTTTCTATAGATACTTTTTTGATGACATTGTTAGTTCTTTTCTAATTTTTCAATTAATAGTTATTTCATTTCAGTTAATAAGTCAACTTATTCTTTCCAATATATTTTATTTTCTTTTTGAACCGTTTTGGACCGTTTTATACCTTTCTTTGTATGTTTGTGATTCCGGCATATAACGGAATTAAAAACAATTCGTAACTCTTTGGATAAACAAAAGCATTTTTGTTACATTTTCATCAGTAAAAATGGTTTATGGAATATTGGCGGATATAAGTAATAAGTCTACACATTTTGTCTTCATATTATAATTAAGTTTTTAGTTTTCTACACTGGGGTGTTTTTGTTTTTTCTTTGAAGGTTTGTTATTCCGTCTTATAACGGAATTAAAAACAATTCATAAACCTTTGGATAAACAAAAGCATTTTAGTTAAATTTTAGCATCAGCAAAAGTGCTTTATGAAATATTTAACCGCTGTATCTAATAAACCTACACACTTTGTCTTCTTTTTATTATTAAAATGTTAGTTTTTATTCTTATTTTGCTATTTGCTGTTTTTTCTCTCACAAACATTTTAATTAAATACCCGAAAGCGTGACCTACAAAATACTAAAAACCTATATTTGAACGTAAAATTCTTATTTTAGTCCGTTATTTTGTAATGTTTCTAATTCCGGCATATAACGGAATTACAAACACTACAGAATTCGTAAAAGTTTGCATAAATAAAAGTATTTCTGTTGCATAAACTTCTTAAGAAATGACTGATTTCACGACTGTTTTCTTCAGAGCATCGTTGCCGTAACACTTTTCTAACATTTGCAATGTCGTCGCACCATTGAAACCACCATTGAATTCAATTCCATTTTTAAAATTGTACAAAATCGAAAACACACACAATCGCAGATGTACTCAATAAGGCGTCACTTTTACAAGTGTCAATCTATCAAGCTGAAAATTTCATAGAATGTCAATGACAGATGTGGCCACCTAAAAAAAAAAAAACTTAAATCAGGTGACTCAGAGCGCCACACGGTGGTGATTCCGGGAACTTTTTGATTAAGGTGGTATGTTAACCCTTTCGGCATATTTGTTGCCATACGGCAACAGTTTGCTTTGTGGCTCTGTTTCTAGTTTGGGACACCCCGCTTTTTAACTATACATACATTGTTAGTAATAGATGGAAATGTGATGAAAAAGAAGAGAAAATCAAAAATACGAAAATTAATTTTTATAACTTGTTTTTCAGGGTTATTCCGAATGAAACCATGTGCGCGACCCCGCGGCCACGCGACTTAAAAAAATAGCAAATTAAAAAATTATATTTTTAAATATTTCCGAGAATTTTCTAAAGCTAAAGGTAATAAAATGTAATACTACGAATGTAAGAGATCTTACTTACATTTTTAGTTAGAGCGCTAGAAGTTTTAAAAATTTTTTTGAATATTTCTAAAAATGTTTGTAGTATCTATTAGGAAAGCAATATGGCTTTCAAACTTCATACTCAGCTTATTTTAGTCTGACTCTGAACGAAGTTTGGAATGTTTGGTATTACCAGGGCTAATTTGGCGCTGAAAGGGTTCATACTACTATTTCAACTAAACACTAACATAAATAGATATCCATTCGACCAGAAAGCTTTCTTGAATGCTGTGTTTATTATTACGGCATATAACGGAATTAAAAACGTTTGACGAATAATGCTATAAAAACATGAAATTCACATTGCTTGAAATTCATAAGTCAAGAAAGTTGTTTTAAGAGCTATGTTTCTTATTGCGGCATATGACGGAATTATAAACTTTATTTTACAATAGTTTAGTGAAATGAGCAATTAATTTTATCTCATAAGGGATCTTATTTCAAATATGGAATATATAATATACAAGTTTTTCAGAATTTAATATATAAAGTAAAATTGTTAGATTTAGAGAAAACTGTCTTAATAATATGCTGTGTTTCTTATTACGGCATATAACGGAATTGAAAACGTTTAACAAATAATACTAAAAAAAACATAAAATTAACATTGCTTGAAATTCATTAGTCAAGCAAGTTTGTTTAAGCGCTGTGTTTCTTATTGCGGCATATAACGCAATTATGAGTTTTTAGCATTTTCTTATATTTAACCTAAGGCTATTGAAATTATTAGCAATCAGTTTTATTTATTAACCGGTTTTATTAATTTTTTATTCACTAAATTCATGAAAACGAAAGAAACATGACTCATTTCTAATGATTTTGATTTAACAGATTTTTATATGACGTACAAATACTCAAATTATGCTTTAATTTTGGGAACTACATTTAAATATGACAACTCAAACATCATTGCATAAGCTTTAAGTTGGAGCTGCAGCCAAAAAATAAAACACTTTTTCAGCAATTTTCAGAGTCCACTTCATATTTTGACAAGCTTTCCATTTCCGCACACAGGAAATTGGATTGCGCGAGCACGCAAAATTCCATTACAAAAGACGCGACAATGTGGGTATGAGTGAGGGTGGGTTGGAGTGAGAGAGAGAGAGAGATAGAGAGAGAGAGAGTGAGTAAGTTTTCACCAAGGCGTATAGTTGAGCAATGGTTATTTTGTTTTTTTTTTACAATTTTAAATTACTACTTATAGAAAACATTATTAAAAACTGTGCAGAAAAGTTTTGCGACGTCCTCCTTGTCGTTTTCGCCGCATTGGTTGAAGTGTCTTAATTTCAATCAAACCAAGCGGACGACGATAAGTTTAGTAGATTTTTTTCTCCAAAAGTTGAAGTGTCTAAAAATGACGAGGGAAAATTTATTATGATTATGTGAATTTGATATCTTAAATTCATGCTTTTAAGTGAAGAGTTTAAAGTGAAAAAAAAGCTAGGTAGAGCTTTTTAGCATTGAATCGCCTTACGATGTATGAAGCACTTTAGAGGTTTTAACTGAGCTACATCAAAATACTTGATAATTTTGGGTTCACAAAACCTTACATTATCACCTACAGAGGTGTAATGTAGATGTAAAAACCATATAATAGCCAGTTTGTCGCAAACGAACTTTGTTTGTCGTGCTTGAAATCGTTATTTGCAAACGTTTCAACAGTTGTCATAATAATAGACAGTTGCGAGAAACGCGTCATTTAGTTGCATGAAATTACTTTCGTTTGTCATAAGCACGAGTGATTTTAAATTTCAGCAATACAAAAATTTGTTTTCCCAACTGAAAACTTTGTTTGTTTTTCCCTTCGTTGTATAAGCACAACGTTTATAGTTCAGAGTTACTTTTTGGACAAATTTTTTACTATATAAACAAATTGGTAATTTGCTTAATACGCGGACGGAGATGGCAACAGAGGTGCGATGAGTGTAAGACATAAGTAGACGGACGGACATAGGGTGAAAGATTTTTAATATAATAAAAAATTGTGCCCAAAATAGCTTGCGGTATAATATGTATAAGATATATTTTTAAGATGATGACAACTGAATATTCGTTTGCGGTAAATACAACTCGCAAACGAAAAGTAGTTGGTGAATTTTTCAGTTGCGGTAAAGGAAAAATTTCTTTGCGTATACATTTTTATTATTTTGTCTACAAAATATCTTCTACTTTATTAAAAATAACATATATTTATCTTTAAAAATAGTCATTGTGTACTAATTTTACAAAAACAATATATTTTAAAATATTTTTTAATTAATTAAAAAAAATTTATTAATTAATTTTACAAAAAAAAAAAAAAATGTAAGAACTATTTTTTTAAAATATTTTTCAAGCTATAAAACACAATAGAAAAATGTCATACTATCAAAAAGTAATTTAGTTTGCCTAAAAATTTACATTAAAGAAATAAGATTTCTTTTTGTTTCTTATAAAAAACTACGGGCCCAAAATTTTTCTCCAAACATTCTTTATTCCACTTAAAATCTACTTATAAGAAAAAAAAAATTATCAGCCCTATGTACGAAAATATATATTAAAAAAAAAAACATGTGTATTTTTCAAAACTGTACAAAAATGTAATCTGTATGGATTAAAAAAAAATTTTACATCTGGAATTTCTTTAAAAATATATATTTTCATTCAGAAAATTAGTAAAATTTTTAAAATTAAGATTTTTTAGACATACATTTTTAGTAAAATTTAAATTTAATTTAAATTATTAAAACAAAAAAATTAATATATAATGTTAATTAACAAAAAATGTTTTTTAACTAAAATTAACAAAAAAAAAAAGGAAATATTTTATTTTTTTATGAATGCCTTTGACAGTTTATATAACAAAATAATGTAATTACAAAAAGTTATATGAAAGGTAAACTGTGTTTCATTTATAAAAATAAAGAGTTTGTTTTCCTATAAATACCTTTGTAAGTTTTATTATAAAATTTATCTGTAAAGTAATTTTGTATAAAAAAAAACTTCATTTATTTTCTAAATTAAAAATATACATTTTTTAAAGTTTATTTTATACATAAATTGAAGTTTTATTTAATTTTACTGCACAAAATATATTACGTGTCAAAGAAATAATATATGTGTTATTTTTAATTAATTTATATTAAACTTCACTAAAAACAAAAATAAAAAAATTCAATATATAAATTCGTTTTGTTTTTATTTTTAATTACAAAAAAAAAATTCTAACATAATGTTTAAATATAATGTTTTTTATAGAGGTAAAATATTCATAAAACACTTTTTAAATAACTAATTTTTATAAAAAAAAAATATAAAAAATTAAATTTTTTGTCAGGCAATTTGTCAAATTTTTGAAACAAAAATGAAAATAATAAACATTAAATACAAACATAAATAAATAAAAAACTAAATTTATAATTTTGAAAAACACTTTGAAAAACAATAGAAGCATTTTAATTTTCACTGACTGAATCATTGTGATTTCATTGCTAGATGCAAAACTTAAAAAGTAACCGTCGCACAATGGAGTATTTTATGCCAAAAGTGACGATTAATTGAAAAAAAAGGTTCGAGGTACATAGTGATGTTAGGTACCCGATGAAAGAAGATAAAATTCTGCATCACTAGGTGAAAGAATAGTTGAAAAATATTCTACCGTATACCCGCAATGCAGTTTGAAAGTCATAATTTTTTTTCTCTTTGAGTGTGCACAGTGAAAAACGTGTTTATTCGAAATTTTCAAAGTTTTTTTTTGTGTATTATTTTTTAAAAATTACAAAAAATTACGATGGAACCTTCTTGTTCAGGTATTTAAGCAATATAAAATTAATTTTTTTTCTGAAATAGTGATTGTATATATATTAATTTATTTATTTTAATTTAACCTTAAAAAGTTGGATTTTTCAATATGTTAATAGAGATATACTTGTGTGTTGAGTGGAATTAAGGAAAACTGTTTTGATTATCGTAAGATATGAACATTCTAGCTATATTCCATAAAAAAAAAAATTGCGTCAATGCTGCGCACTTTCGCGGTATTTCGATTTTTTTACTTTAACTTACATGTCACGAATTTACGATTTTATTTCGAAAAATTAAAACAAACAATAAAAGTACAAATTAAATGTAAATACTAAACAGATTTTGCTGTTTTTTGTTTTTTTTTTTGTTGTTTACCAGTACACTTCTTCACTTTGTTTTTTTGTTATACGCTATTTTTTACCCTACATTATGGAAAGCGGCATATGCAGTGTACCTTTCCACAATTAAAGTAGATAGTTGATGTTTCTTTCAAATAGCGGCTTTTGATATATTAAAAGAAGTAGATGAATAATTAAATTAAATTATATTTGTTTGATTTTAACACTTATTTTCTGATTTTGATATTAGTAAGACGTAAATTGTTTGCCCTGCAGTTTGCAGGGTACATGTGAAATCAACATCATTGTTTATGTTTATTAACTATTGTTATTTCAATCCTTTGTTTTTGTATAAAATGTCGTTCAAAGCTTGTTTTGTGCAATTTGTAGTAATAACGAAAATTATGTTCTATATACTATGTAATTCGGTAAAAAGTACATAGCTAATGATTACATTTTGAAGCCGTCATTTAGAATTTTAAATTTTTGACTTTGGATTCATGATCAGTGACCCCACAAACCCCAGTATACAAATTTTTACCTCCATTATACGTTTTTTGCAGAACATAGCTTGTTCATGGCCGACATTTTGAAGTAGCCATTTTGAATTTAAAATTTTTTTACTTCATATTCTTAATCAGCGACCCCACAAAACCCTATTTACAACATTTTACCTCCTTTAAACGTTTTTTGTAGAAGTTACCTTGTTGCTGGCCGCCATTTTGAAGTCGCCATTTTGAATTTAAAATTTTTGAATTCATATTCTTAATCAGCGACCCAACAAACTCCTGAATACAACATTTTACCTCCATTAAACGTTTTTTGCAGAACATAGCTTGTTCATGGCCGCCATTTTGAAGCCGCCATTTTGAATTTCAAATTTTTTACTTCATATTCTTAATCAGCGACCCCACAAAACCCTGTATACAACATTTTACCTCCTTTAAACGTTTTTTGTAGAAGTTACCTTGTTCATGGCCGCCATTTTGAAGTCGCCATTTTGAATTTAAAATTTTTGAATTCATATTCTTAATCAGCGACCCCACAAACTCCTGTATACAAAATTTTACTTCCATTAAAAGTTTTTTGTAGAAGTTAGCTTGTTCATGGCCGCCATTTCGAAGCTGCCATTTTGAATTTCAGCTTTTTTTACTTCAGATTCGTGATTAGCGACCCCAAAAACCCCCAAAGTACAATTTTTGTCTCGATAAGTGGCCCTTGTCAATTAATCGTCACTTTTGGCATAAAATACCCCACTGTCCGTCGTGTAATTAATATGTAAAAACAATTTTAAAATACATTACCAAAAAAATTTTTTTATCATAAGGTATTAATTTAAATAAAACTTTTTGAAAAACATTAATCAATTTAATTTGAATTAAAAATATTATTTTATAATAGTTTTCTTATTTAATTGTTAAAAAGTAGAGATTTAATAAAAGTTAAATAAAATTATTTAAAATAGTCACATTATTAAAAATTTTATTAAATTCATTTTGAAAATAAATAAAAATTTTATTGTTCACTATTAAAAATTATGAGAAAATGTTAAAATGTATTTTTATTTTTATTTTTAATTTATTTAAAAATATTTAAAATTATTCTACGTTTTTACAATTTTTTTTTGTTAAATTTAATATAACAAAATAACAATATAATTTAAAAAATTTTTTTTTTATTAATTTAAAATGAAAATTATTCATAACTAAATATTAAAAAAAAAAATATATATTCTTTAATGTTAACTTATTTATGAAAAAGGGTATTCTAAAATTGCAATATAAAAAATGCAAATTAAAATTAATTTAAAATATAAATATTTGATTTAAAATATTTTTAATATCTTTTTAAATTATTATAATAAAATATTTGTTGTTGTTGTTTTTTTTTTGTTTTGTGTAAATTCATGTATATAAGGTTATTCCTCTTAAAATCACTCTACAACTGTTTTTACTTTAATGTTATATGTTTTTAATTTTATATTGAAGAAACCTTGCAAGATTATTTTTTTCAATTTTATTGAAATAATTAAAAATATAATTTAAATTTATAATTAAAAATTAATTTTTTATATTGTTTTTAATTAAATTTCTTTATAACAATATTATTTTTTTAAATGTTCTTAAAAAATTTTTTATTTTTAAATATTAAAATTAATATATTTTTTAATCTGAATTTATTTATAAAATATGTTATTTTAAAATTGTAATATAAGAAAATTAATATAAAATTGTTTTAGTAAATTTATGTGAATATTTCTAATTCTTAAATGTTATAAGTTTTAGGTAAAATAGCAAGAAAATTACTATAAAATTTCAATTTTATTGAAATAATTAAAAATATAATTTAAATTTATAATTAAAAATTAAATTTTTATATTGTTTTTAATTAAATTTCTTTATAACAATATTATTTTTTTAAATGTTTATAAAAAAATTTTTTATTTTTAAATATTAAAATTAATATATTTTTTAATCTGAATTTATTTATAAAAAATGTTATTTTAAAATTGTAATATAAGAAAATTAATATTAAATTGTTTTAGTAAATTTATGTGAATATTTCTAATTCTTAAATGTTATAAGTTTTAGGTTAAATAGCAAGAAAATTACTATAAAATTTCAATTTTATTGAAATAATTAAAAATATAATTTAAATTTATAATTAAAAATTAAATTTTTATATTGTTTTTAATTAAATTTCTTTATAACAATATTATTTTTTTAAATGTTTATAAAAAAATTTTTTATTTTTAAATATTAAAATTAATATATTTTTTAATCTGAATTTATTTATAAAAAATGTTATTTTAAAATTGTAATATAAGAAAATTAATATTAAATTCTTTTAGTAAATTTATGTGAATATTTCTAATTCTTAAATGTTATAAGTTTTAGGTTAATATAGCAAGAAAATTACAAGATCACTTTTCTTAATCAAATGGAAACTATTTATAATACAAAATTATAATTTTATATTAAAATAAATATTTTTTCATACGAATTTCTTTATGAAAAAATGTTTTTTTTTTAAATTATTTTTTTTTTTTTTTGTTTTTGTTAATTCTAGTTAATAAGACTATTTCTCTTAAAATCGCTTAAAACTTAACCAACCCCAACTGAAATGAAAAAAAAAAACACCACTCAACCGTTGCACCACATCACTCATGCTACGTATCTTCATTGAATTTGACATTTTTTCACTTAACTTACATAAATCAAATAATGCACAGAAAGACAGACAGGCGGACAGACAGGCGGACAGACAGACAGATAGTTAAAAGCAGCACCAAAAGCGATTGGAACAGCAAAAGCAATTTTCGCATAAAACATTTTCATACAATACAAGCGGCAGAGCGGGCCAAAGGGAACAAGCTCAAGTCAAGTCAAGTGCATGTGCTGGTAATGTACACATACATAAATACAGTTAACAATCCAACACACTCACGCTAACACACACACACACACACACACACACACACACACACACAGGCACACAGTAACTGTCAGTGCGCGGCACAATCGTAACTGAAGTGCATGTAGTTGTTTATGAACGATGATTATCTGCACAGCAGTCGCTTTTAATAAAGCTCATTCATACAAAAGCACACAAACACACACACGAAAACTCAAACACATACCAACAGCCAGTCAAAAAGCGTCACTGACAGCGGGCGTTGAAATGCAAAAACTGACCCGAGTCCAAATGTTTATGAATGACCGACGACCAGCCAACCAACCGATCATACTCTTTGCTAGCCGCTTCAGCCATGCCACAAAACTTACTAGTACACGAGTTTCAAACAAAGTGGCAGCAACAGCAGCAGCAGCAACGGTAGCAGCAACTGCTGCCAAAAGTAGCACAACCATCAACATAGAGAGAAAAACAAAAACAACTTAGAATGAGCAGCAGCAACATTTCTGCTCTGGCGAGCAATGTATGTGTTGGTTGCTAATTTTTTTTTTCGTTTTGTTCAATTGGCAATTCGCCAAAAAGTAGGCAACAAAACTGTGCGCTGGCATATCAAAGGCACACCAAAAAATAAAAAAAAAAATAAAAACTGCAGACTTTGACAGTGAATTGAAAATGATTGACTTTACACAGAAATGCTGCGCGTCAGTGCAGAAACTTAAGCTACCGACAATTGGCAGCAATCGGGTTAACCGAAAAAAAAAGAAAAAACATTGAAAACCAAATTAAATGCAATTTCCACCAAAAGTTAAATAGCTTTGGGAGAAATTCTGACATTAAATAATATCAAAACTTTGTTTAAGAACTATTAAAATAGGTGACAAAATAATCAATATCGCTTCAATGGGATATTCTTAGATCACACACTGCTGCAAAATTTCAAATTTTGGCTAAGTAGTTGAATACTACAAAAGTTATAGAGATATTTGGAAACCCCCATCAAGAATCTGAAGTCAGTATATCACTATCACACCTCCTAGTTCTGCAATAATTTCGACTCGAAGTTGAAAATAAGACAGCTTCAAAAACTTAGGTGCTGAAAAAATATCAATTTTTTCCTGGCATTTGCAATTTTCAAAGACTTGAGGCTAACTTGGTCCCCAAAAGGGGTCCCCAGGAAAAATAAGGGCAAAAAAAAATAGTATTCAACTTTACACTAGTTTTCTCAATTGGAAGGCTGATCGTTAAAAACTGAAACTAGTTCTTCCACAAGTTGGACTCAAAGCTGGAGAAGGAGTCTTCAAAAACTTACCCTCTGGGAAAAATTGAAAAGCTTCCAAATGGAAGTGAGTTGGAAACATTCCTCATCGTATCTTTTGGCAACTTATGGGAAGTTTTGAATTGATATTGTTTCCAAACCGCTTTCTTAAGAATGGATGTGGAAACAGTAGCATTGGAAGTGATGGGGAAACATTCCTCAACGTATCTTTTGGATATTCATGGGTAGTTTTAAATTGATCTTGTTTCCAAACCACTTTCTTAAGAATGTATGTGGAAACAGTAGCACTGGAAGTGATGGGGAAACATTCCTCAACGTATCTTTTGGAAACGCATGGGTAGTTTTAAATTGATCTTGTTTCAAAACCGCTTTCTTAAGAATGTATTTGGAAACAGTAGCATTGGAAGTGATGGGGAAACATTCCTCAATGTGTCTTTTGGAAACTTATGGGTAGTTTTTAATTGATCTTGTTTCCAAACCGCTTCTTAAGGAATGCATGTGGAAACTTTTGCTTGATTTGGGGCAAATTCAATTTAAATTTATCTCGAATAAAATCTTGAATAATAAGGCAGACTCGGTAGTCGAGTAGGTAGCGTACTTGACAGTAACCCCAGAGGTCCTAGGTTTGAATTCCGGCCAGACTAACCATTTTTAGTTGTTGTTTATTTGTTGTTGTTTTGAAATTAATCTTTTATTCTATGAAGAGGAATGTTTCCACATTCATTCTTAAGCGGAGAGGAATGTTTCCCTCCAATAACATAGTGTGTATAAAATGAAATGGAGGGTCTAACGAAAGGAAATGCTTCCTACAATCTATAGAATATTTTCTGCTTATATCCGGGAATGTTTCCATTTTCCAGAGGGTAAGCACTGAAAAATTGTAAATTTTGGCTAAGTATTTGAATTCTCCAATGGATAATGTGGGAATGTTGATTAATGTTTCCACATTCATTCTTAGGACAGCTCAGAGGAATGTTTCCCTCCAATAACATATTGTGTATAAAAAGAAATGGAGTGTCTAACGAAATGGAATGCTTCCTTCATTCTATAGAATGTTTTCTGCTTATTTTCGGGAATGTTTCCATTTCCCAGAGGGTAAGTAATGAAAAGTTCTGACTTTTGACTCAGTATTTGAATTCTCAAACAGCTCCAGGATAACTTTTGAACGCTGAACACGAAGGAGTTAATATTCTTTATCACAACTAGTTCTTATACAATACGAACTCGACGTAGAAGAGAAAGTGTTTACAAGAACTTAAGAGCTGCAGTCAAAATTTTTTTCATATCACCTAATTGTTTTATAATTTGGACAACAACTTCAAATTCAGGGGTCTTGGTAATTAGGGGTCTTGAGATAAGAGTCTTGACCAATTTAAGCTTGAACTTTGCATTATCCAATGAGTTTAGAAAAATTTGGATACGCCGATCATGAATATGAAGTCAATATTTCTTCATCACATCTAAGTCTTTCACAAATTGAACTCGAAATTGAAAATTATGGTGTCTTCAAGAACTTGTACTCAAAAATTCAAAATTTTAATTTTGTATTTAAATTCTCCTTTGCTTATAGGAGAATTTGTGGACATTGAACACGAAAAGAGTCAAAATTTCTCTAACACAACTAGTTCTTCAACAATTGGGAATTGAAGTTGAAAGAAGGGGGTCTTCAAATACTTAAGTCCCGGAAAATTACAATTTTTAGATTGGTCTTCATATTATTCACTGATTTCCGCATAAACTAAGGACGCTGATCATGAATCTGTATTCAATATTTCTGTATTACATCTAGTTCTTCCATAATTAGGATTCGAAATTGAAAACTAGGGGGTCTTCAAAAACTCAAGTGCTGATAAATTCTTCATTTTAGCTTAGTTCTTCAATTCTCTCATTGTTTCAGGATAATTTGGATACGCTGATCATTAATCTGTATTCAAGGTTTTTCCATATCAATTAATTATTGTATAATTTAGACAAAAAGTTAAAATTCAGGGATCACAAGGAGTCTTGAGTCAAGGCTCTCGATCAATTTCGGCTTAGTTTTTCCAGGAAAATTTGTGAAAGCTGATAATGAAACTGAAGTCTATATTTTTCCATCACTTCTAGTTCTTCCACAATTTGGACTCGAAATTGACACTGATGAGGTCTTCTTCAATGGTTTTAGGATCATTTCGGGACGTTGATCACGGAGAAAGTCAATATTTCTCCATCACTTCTAGTTCTTCCACAATTTAGACTCGAAATTAAAAATGATGTGGTCTTCTCCAATGGTTATAGGATTGGGGACGTTAATCACGGATAAAGTCAATATTTCTCTATCACAACTAGCTATTCCACAATTGGGACGCCTATCAATATTTCTATCACAACTTGTTCTTCCACAATTTATAATCGCAGTTGAAAGAAAGGGATCTTCAAGAACTTCAGTGTTGATAAATTCTAAATTTTGGCTTAGTATTTGAATTCTCCAATAGTTGCGGGAATATTTAGCGCCGTTGGTCACGAATATAGAGTCAATATGTCTCTTTACTAATTTTTACACAATTTGAACTTGAAGTTGTAAATATTACTATTTTGGAGACCCCAAGAACTTAAGAGCTGAAAAATTACAATTTTTAGATTGGTCTTCGAATCAACCACTGATTTTTGGATAAATAAAGAACGCTGATAACGAATCTGTAGTCAATATTTCTGTATCACATCTAGTTCTTCCACAATTTGGAATCAAACTTTAAAAGACTCCCTGAAGACCCCCATCAAGAACTTTAGTCCTGAAAAATTTAACTTTGGCTTAATATTTGAATTGTCTAATAGTTACAAGATAGTTTAGAAACTTTGATCACGAATGTAGACTCAGTATGTCTTTCTACTAATTCTTACACAATTAGAACTCGAAGTTTTACATAAGAGGCCTTTAAGAACTTATGAGCTGAAAAATTTCAAAAGTATTTGCTTCTCGAACGGTTTCGAAATTTTGACTAAGTATTTGATTCACCAAAGGCTTCGAAATAATTTGGAAACAATGATCACGAATCTGAAGTCCATTTTTCTCCATCATAGTTCTAGCTATTCCACAAAATAAACACGAAGGCTCCACAAATAAACCCCTTGAAATTAAGGGGTCTTCAAACCTTGGGTTTATTTTCAAATTCGAACCTTTGGTTTAATGCTTGAATTTTAAGATAGTAACGGGGTTATTTGGGGTCGTAGATCACGAATCTGAAGTCAATAGTACTTTATCATATCTAGTTTCAGAATTTTGACTAAATGTTGCAAAAGGAGGGGGGGGGGGGGGGAGCCTGAATGTTTCAACTATTTTTGTCTTACACATTTTGAAATCTAAAACTTCGTTGCTCACATTTCCATTATTCTGTAAAATATGTGCTTTGGAGTTGGTTCTTTTGTTAGGTTACCGAACCTTAACCATTTTTTTTATAAGAAATACTCAGTTTTATGATCATTATTTTTTCAATGGGTCTTCTTCAATAGAAATTTTTGCATAAAAGGGCTTTCTTTTTTTATAAGGAGAAAGTTCTAAGACTGTTTCTTCAACGGTTCTTCTCCAATAGAATTTTTACGGCATTTTTTTAAATAATACGGCATTACTTACCAGTAATATAACGAAGTATACCAGTAACTAAGCGAAAGAATCTAAGGTTATGGGTGGGTATCAAAACGAGAATTGTCGATGTTATTATGGTCAATGGTCAATATGTGTGGCGTCCGTGGCGTAGTTGGTTAAAGTGCGTGGCCGCTATGTCCAATGAACCCGGAGACCCAGGTTCGAACCCCAGCAGCGACAGAAAATTATTTGAATTAAAATAATTTTTCTGTACGGCCGCCACCTCTCTGCAGACAATGGCAAACCTCAGAGAGCAATCAAAATGCCATGTAAAAGCTTCTTGAGAATAAGAACATTTCGTTCATCGCCGTTCGGAGTCGGCGTTAAACCTGTAGGTCCATTTCTCGGTCAATTGTGTACAAACTTAATAACACGCACAACACAATTGATCCTAAGAAGCTAGGTCAAAGTTCTTTCAAGGGCTGAAATGGCTAGTTATTTATTTTATATTTATTATGCTCAATAAAATAGTGCGAAAGATGTTATTCTGTACCTCTTAAAATACTTATCATTTTCTTAAGTTTTTCAAGACCCCTTTTTTCAATTTCGAATTGTGAGAGAACTAGACGGTATGGAGAAATATGGACTTCAGATTCGGGATCAGCGCTACCAAATTACTATAATGCCCAACGAATATTGAAACATTTATAAAAATTTGGTTGCCCCGTGTTATTGTTGTTAGCTTTTTGGTGGTTCTGTAACAGATAGACGAAAGTTACTCAAAAGATACCAATTTTATTTTGGTATTAAGAATGTTTTATCTTTATTATTGACCAAAGAACTAAGAATATGAAAGGAAAGTCTGGAGTTGGTTCTTTTGTAATATTACTGAACCTATCCTATTTTTTGATAAGGAATACTTAGTTTTTTGATAATTTATTTTCAATTACTTTTCTACAATCGGAATGTTTTTAATAATTTTTTTTTTATAATTAATTTTTTTTATATAAGAAGAAAGTTTTTAGATTCTTTCTTCAACGGCTTTTCTCAAATAGAATTTTTTTTGTTAAATAATACGGCATAACTTACCAGTAATATAACGTAGTATACCAGTAACTAAGCTTAAGATTCAAAGGTTAAGGGTGGGTATCAAAACGAGAATTGTCGATGTTATTATGCTCAATGAAATAGTGCGATAATAGAATAAGATGTTATTCTGTGCCTCTTAAAATCCTTATCATTTTCTTTAGTTTTTCAAGACCTCTTTTTTCAAATTCGAATTGTGAGAGAACTAGACGGGAGGGAGAAGTATTGACTTCAGATTCGTGATCAACGCTCCCAAATGACCATAATGCCCAACGAATATTGAAACATTTATAAAAATTTGGTTGCCCCGTGTTATTATTGTTAGCTTTTTGGGGGTTCTGTAACAGATAAACGAAAGTTACTCAAATAGTAGCAATTTTATTTTGGCATTAAAAATATTTTATCCTTATTATTGACCAAAGAACTCAGAATATGAAAGGAATGTCAGCTATTGAAGGACGTTATTTAAACTTTGAACCCAAAATTTGCGAAAACCAGAAGTGATGCAATAAAACTGACTTTAGATTCTTGTACAGCGTCCCCAATGGTTTCATAAACCATAGGAAAATTTGAAAACTCAAAATATTGTTGCACTGTGTTATTTAAAAAATACATAAATTTTAAAAAATTCTTCTTTCTCTCACACTGCGTTCTTGCTGTCAACATTGTGACAAATAATGATTCACATTAATCAGCGCAGAGTCACAAAGTAACAACGTTGGGACAACGGACGCACATATATTTAGATATGCATTCAAACGTGCCTTAAAATAGCAATAAATGGCAATCTGTCTGTCTGTCTGCTTAACTGTCTGTCTGTCCCTCGTCTTGTTGCTATCATTCCCCAAGTGTATTTGCCTTGCACTTGCTTTTGCTTACAACAAAAAAAAAAAAAAAACTGAAAAAAAAAACAGCAAACATAAATTATAGGTTGCAGCTGCTCGCTGCTACTCTTCATGAAAAATTTATTCGCGTGAATCCACTTTTCATGGTCAAGGTTATTTGTTGTTTGATGATGATTAAAAATTTTGGTGTGTTTGCGGCGGCGGTATAGTACAAACCTAAAAGCGCCCCAGCACCGTCACATACCAGGCACACATTCTCACACTCTCACATGATCTTGAGTATTTGTGGACAACATGTGCGATGTGCGGCGCCAAATGATGAATGACTACTTTTTTAGCTGGCTTAAAAAAAAAAAAAAACAAACAAAATCGTCACAAACTTTTTTGACACGAAACATACTTAAACTTTTAGTAAAACGCCTCAAAGTACCAGTTAGATAATAGTCATGTCGCACACAAACTCATTTCACTTTCTAAACATACTCACTCATATATTTTCTCTCAATGCAACTGATGTTTTTTTATGAAATGTCATCAAAGCTATTAGTTTATACGTAGATGATATCCCGGACCACACAATGGACTGCGCACCCAGATGTCTGAGTTGAAGTTCCGCTGCCCGACTCAGGCTTCCTGCTAAGCTTTTCAGAAATGGAGACGAAGCTCTATTTAAATGCATTTGTGAGTTTCTGTGCATAATATGGTCGAAAGAATGCATTTCAAGCGATTGGAACCTCAGTGTGCTCTGCCCAATCTACAAGAAAGGCGATCCCACCATTTGAATCAACTAGCGTGGAATAAGCCCTTTAATATAGCATATAACAGTTAAACAGAATACTCATGTAACGTATGTGACAATCGTAGATTTATGCTTGACTGTAAGCATACACTCTGCAAATATAAATTTTTATTTTTCAGCAAGTGGAGCAACTGGCGAACAAAAAGTTCACTCACTCTTCACTAGCTTAAAAATTTTTGTAACGGATGTGACCAAACTTTAATGTTTTGTATTGCGGAATAAATTTAATAATTTGTATATCAGCGATAAATTACTTTGTTGTTCTTTGTATGCCAACATTCAAGCGTTTCTTTAGAAGTTGTTCCTATCCATCCATCCTGCCATTCAAAAATTCCTTAAAAGTCATTAATTTTTATGTTTTTTTTTTTATAATAAACTTCAAAAAATTCCTACCAGCCCATCTTTAATTATAGCCATATTTCAATTAGCGTTTCTTTTGCTGCTGCAAAAATCACGCAAAGCCAACATACAACATTCTGTCTTGACTGCATCAAATTAATTACTACGTTTGGTATTGTGTTTTTTTTTACTTCCTTTTTGTAATTTTTCTGATTGTTTTTACCTAAAAATTCTACACAAAATCTTTTAATGGATCCTCATTGCTAACAGCAACGTCTGGCCAACATGCTGCAAATTAATTTCAGCCACAAAATGGCATGAACTACAAGAAGAAATGAATGTAAAAACGGAATAAAACGCAAGAAGAGCCACACAAGAAATCTCAAAGCTGAATGCAGAGCAGCAAAGACAAAGAAATCCACAAAACCAAAAACTGAAAACAAAAACAAATACCAATCTACCAGCGTCATTGTCAAGGTTATGGGCAAAACTCTTTTGGTCTTTGTGTTGAATGCTGCAACTAAGCCGCAGTCAGCTTATTTCAGAGGCAGAGATATTCATAGCGTAGGTTTATTATTTTTGTTAAAAAATAATTTTTAGATTATTTATTTAAAAATTCAATTTGTGCACAATCTACAAAAATCTACATAGTTTCATGTAAAAGCAACAAAGCTGTACGGCCGAAAATAAGAGAATACCCTCTATTGCTTGGGGCAGTTTTCTTTTTCAACCAAAATATTTGGAGTATTTCCTAAGAAATGTACATTTTGGTAAGGAAGCATACGTAGATAAGAATATAAAGCTTTATTCTTCCACTCGCGTGTAGCGAGCTTTTCTGCTCTTTTCATTTCATGTCTCCAGAGAAAGCTTTTTGCTTGTAAGCACTATAATTTCAACAATTCTATAAACGGAAAGCTTTTTGAAAATGAAATAGAATGGAAAGATAAGTGGAAAAGTAAGAATGGAAAATTAAGAACTTAATATAAGACTCAAGAAGAAAATCTTTTGAAAAGAATTATTTAATTAGAAAAGCCTTAAGTAGATTAAAAACCAGACTATGAAAGAAAAGCACTGAGAAGCATTATGTGATTAGTAGAATTTTGTTCGTGGCGTCCGTGGCGTAGTTGGTTAAAGTGCGTGGCCGCTATGTCAAAGAACCTGGAGACCCAGGTTCGAACCCCAGCAGCGACAGAAAATTATTTAAATTAAAATAATTTTTCTGTACGGCCGTCACCTCTCTGTAGACAATGGCAAACCTCAGAGAGTAATCAAAATGCCACGTAAAGCTTCTTGAGAACGAGAGCATTCCGTTCAATGCCGTTCGGAGTAGGCGTTAAGCATGCAGGTCCGGTTCTTGGTCAATTGTGTACAAACTTAATAACACGCACAACACAATTGATCATAAGAAGCTAGGTCAAAGTCCTTTCAAGGGCCGAAATGGCCAGTTATTTATTTTATTTTTTATAGAATTTTGTTCACTAAAGTTATAAGCAATGAGGTTATTAAAATTGCGGTCAAATTAGGCAAGTTCTTAAGACTGAATCCTAAAAGCTATTTTATTAATTTTTATTATAAATTTTATGTAAAAAACTTGGTTTTTGGAGAGAAGCTTTTAATCAATAAATGAATAAAGCACACTTTTAGAAGTTTTTAGAGGAAAGCTACTAAAGTTAACCGATTTTGTTTAAGTTAGTAATAGGCACTTTAAAGAGCTTTTTCATAAAAGTAAAAATAATCCCAAAGATTTTTGAAGGTATTCATTGGAAAGGTTTAAAAATAATTGAAAAACTTACTTTATTGTCATTAAATGGAAATAAAATTTTATGTATCTCATCATATATAAAAGGCTTTTACAAAGGGTTGACATTATTATACTGTATTTGATAAGCTTTTGTGAGCTTTTGTGATAAGCTTTTTGTTGACCCTTAAACAATTTAAATTTTATACAAGCTTTTAATTATAAAAATGATTTAAATTCATTTCATAGATTTTTCTTACAATTTAAAAAAAAAATATTTTTTCTCTGAAAATTACTCCTTTTATGTTAATTCATCGATAAGAGAAAACGATTTTATTCGGTAAGAGAAAAAAAAATCAAACCCTTATCATGAACTAATAATGTTTTCTAAGAAGGCTTTTAAATATTCGTGAAAGAATCTTAAATTTATTTATAGTTACAAAGACAGCTTAAATTTATTTATAGTTTAGGTAGTAATTGTTTGATAATGACAGTTTTTGAAAAGTTTTGAAGGAAAAATTATAAAAAATATTAAGAAATATATGTACATATATCCCTTTCAGACCGTGATGCATCGTTTGTGCGGGTGGTTTCTATCTTTAATATTTCCCCTTTTATTTAACGAAAGTTATAAAGAACGAAATGAATCGATTGTGCTTGTTATTGTTTTCTTTTGTTTCTCACACTGTTCCGCGATTCGCTTTACCGTTACTTGAACACGCGTGGAATTCTTGATAAACTTTTTCGTTTTGTCAAAATGAGCCGCAGAGGTAAATTGTGTCTTCAATTACAAAAAATATAGAGCGTACAACTTCAGTGTAAAACTAGTGAAGTTAACGCATTTGAACTAAAAAAATAATAAATTTTGATGTTTCAAATAAATTTGAATGATTTGTTGCTAAAAAAATGGGTTTCAGATAAAGTTGCATCAATTTTGCGTGTCCTGAAAATCCTTGAAGGATATGTAAATTGCGAAACCTAAACATTGAGAATATTTTCATTCCATATAACGACCATAAATTCCAAAAATTATAAAAAAATGTTCAGTAGATAAGCGTCGGGTCTGAAAAGGATATTAGTGCGGAGTAATTTGATAGATATATATATATGTACATAAAATTAAGAGATTTAAAAATTTTACTAAGCTTTTGAAAAGCTTTTAAGAATTTTTAATAGCTTAAAGCTTAAAAAAGCCTCAAATATTCCAACTATTTTCAAATGATCTTTAAAACATATGTAAACTTTTGAAGTAGCTGTAAGCATCTCTGTATAAACTCTTAAAAAAAGCAATTTACAAATATTTTTTTATGTTAAGAGACTTAACCTGATCTGTCGTTTGAAATCTATTTTATTTGACGCCACGGATTGACGTGCATAGATCAAATAACGATTCCATTAGAATCGTATTCTAAGAAATAATCAAACCCTTTTAATTAATGAGTTATAGTTTTTAAATAAAGCTTTAAATGAAAATATTTTTAATACTATAAGTTAAAAATAATCTTAATAGCAATTTTGAAAGATTACATTGTAAAATTGAAAGCTTTTAGAAGCTTTTTTTAGAAAGCTCTTAGAAGCTTTTTAGAGAAAGCTTTTAAAAATTTTACAAATACTTTTAATTCTTTTCAAAAAAGCTTTTCAAAGAGCTTTAAAAATTAAACTAAGCTTTTCAAAAATGTTTTAAAAGCTTTTTAGTTTTTGAAATGTGCTTAAAACTCAAAAGTGAGCTTAATAAGCTATAAATATTAAAAATATCTTGATAGTATATTAATTGACTTTTATTCAAACTTTTGAATAAGCTTTTGAAACCTATCAATGAGCTTTTAGACTACAGATAAGAACAGTTTTCAAAATATTTACCGCTTTTCATTCACTCAGTTTCATTTCAGATGACACATTTTGTAGTGTATAAATGTACACTTAACTTGCACTTGAAATCTTTTAAAAAGTTTTTAAGAAAAAGCTTTTTTAAAATTGTAAAATTACTTTTCATTCTATTGAAAAAAAAAACTTTTTAAGAGCTCCAACAATTTAATTGAAGTATTTTAAAAGCTTTTTTGACTTAAATGAGCTTTAAGTTCAAAAAGCTATATTATAATAACCTTACTAAGCTATAAATATACTAAATCTCTTTCAAAATTTTTGAATCGACTCTCATTAAAACCTTTGAAAAAGCTTTTGAAACTTATCAATAAGCTTTGTAAAAGCTGTTTTCAAAATATTTACCGCTTTTCTTTTATTCACTTAGTTTCATTTCAGATGACATGTATTGCAGTGTATAAATGTGCACTTATGTTGCACTTGAAATCTTTTAAAAAGTTTTTAAGAAAAAGCTTTTTTAAAATTGTAAAATTACTTTTCATTCTATTGAAAAAAAAAACTTTTTAAGAGCTCCAACAATTTGATTGAAGTATTTTAAAAGCTTTTTAGTCTTAAATGAGCTTTAAGTTCAAAAAGCTATATTATAATAACCTTACTAAGCTATAAATATTCAAAATCTCTTTCAAAATTTTTGAATCGACTCTCATTAAAACCTTTGAAAAAGCTTTTGAAACTTATCAATAAGCTTTGTAAAAGCTGTTTTCAAAATATTTACCGCTTTTCTTTTATTCACTCAGTTTCATTTCAGATGCCATGTATTGCAGTGTTTAAATGTGCACTTATGTTGCACTTGAAATCTTTTAAAAAGTTTTTTAAAAAAGTAAGAAAAAACTTTTTAAAATTTCAAAACTTCATTTAATTCTATTCAAAAAAGCTTTGGAAAGAACTTCAACTATTAAATTAAGCTTCTGAAAAGTATTTCAAAGGCTTTTTAGTTTTAAATAAGCTAATATCTCGAAAAGCTTAATTATAGTGACCTTAATAAGCTATAAATATTCAAAATCTCTTATAAAACTTTTTAATCGCCTCTTATTAAAATTTTTTAAAAAGGTTTTAAGACTTATCAATTAGCTTTTAAGAAGCTGTTTCAGTAAATATTTTTACTGATTTTTTTATTCAATCAGTTTCATTTCTTCTTTCTCTTAAAAAGTTTTTAAGGAAAAGCTATTAAAAATTTGGAACCACTTTTAATTCTTTTTTAAAGAGCTCTCACAATTGAACTAAGCATTTTAAAAGTCTCTTAAAAGCTTTTTAGTCTTTTAAATGAGCTTTAAACTCAATAAACTCTTTTATAATGAGCTTAGAATACATAATTTTTTAATCGGCTCTTATCAAAACTTTTGAAAAAGCTTTTAAAACTTATCAATAAGCTTTTTAAAAACTGTTTTTAAAATATTTTCCGCTTTTAGTTTATTCAATCAGTTTCATTTCAAATGCACGTAATATGGACTTAACTTGCACTTGAAATCTTTAAGGATGTTTTTAAAAAAAAGCTTTTTAAAATTTCAAAACTACTTTTAATTCTATTCAAAAAATCTTTTCAAAGAACTTTAACAATTAAACTAAGTTTCTGTATTCTGTATAAAGTATTTCAAAAGCTTTTTAGTCTTAAATGAGCTTTAAGCTCAAAAAGCTCTATTATAATGAAATTAATAAGATTTAATGACCTTAAATATTCAAAATCTCTTATAAAATTTTTAATCGCCTCTTATTAAAAGTTTTGAAAAAGCTTTTGAAACTTCTGAATGAGCTTTTAAGTTTAAAATACTGTTTTTAAAATACTGACCTATTTTCTTTTATTCAATCAGTGTCTTTTCAAATGCCACTTGATGCAGTTTATAAATCTAATAGGACATCACTTGCACTTGAAATCTTTTAGAAAAGTTTTTAAGGAAATGCTATTAAAAATTTCGAACTACTTTTCATTCTTTTTAAAAGATCTTTAATAATTGAACTAAGATTTTTTTAAAGTATTTTAAAAGCTTTTCAGTCTTTTATATGAGCTTAAAGCTCAATAAGCTCCCTTATAATGAAATTAAGCTCTCCTATAATGAGCTTAATAAGCTATAAATATTAAAAATCTCTTACAACATTTTTTAATCGACTCTTACTTTTGAAAAAGCTTTTGAAACTTCCCAAAAAGCTTTTAAAAAACTGGTTTCAAAAGATTTCCAGCTTCAATCAATTTCATTTCAAATGCCACGGGTTGCAGTGTATAAAGCCAATAGCACTTCATTTATCACTATCTACATATCTTAATAATAAAAAATCAAGCCCTTATCATAATCTATAGCTGCATAGTTCGCAAAAATTTTCATTATTCATTCTGAGATGCGCTTATTCTTTTGAGAACAACTGGAAAATTTTTTAAATTAACTCAACTAGCGCTCAAAAATCAGTGCAATTACTTCAAATTAATTAATGAGAACAGCTTTTATAACGCTTTTGCAAAAGCTAGGCAAGCCAGACACAATGTCTCCCACACACCAACAGCTCAGAGCTACTTACCCACATCTTCTAACCGAGATGCTTTGTGTGCTAACACCCCACCATCACTAACGCCTTGCAAAACCATTCTATTTCAGCGCCTCTACTGTGTCCTTCGTAAGGATATTCTTTGAGTGAACTTTTGCACGTTTTGCCAAAGAAACTGTGCAAACTTTTTCTCGCTGCTTCTCATCAGTCTGGCTGTTATTTGGTATTTTATTTTTTTTTTGTTTTTTTGTTTGTTTGTTGCATACTTCGTGGCGTTCTAACGGCTTTAGAAGCTTACCACCGTCGCGAGGTAGTCGCAGCATCTGACTAGGCAGCATACAAATAAAAACTTTTAATTTTCTGCCTCTACTTTTGTGCTCAATTCTAATTTTCTTTCCAACTTTGTTTTCTTTTTGTTTGTTTTTTTTTCAAGTTTATTCTGCTCATATTTTTGTTACTTTTCTTAGGATTATTGAAGTCAGAATAGTAAGCTGCACCTTATTATTATAAATAACTATTTGTTAATGTTTCAAAAAAAAAAAACTTTTATTTTGTTATCTTTTGACACTAATTAGAAAAGCACGAAAATAATGCAAAGTTATGCGCACCACCACAACAGAGGCAAAAAAGATCTTACATGAAGTGTTTTATTTTTTATTTGACCTGCCGAGAAAAGGTCTTTAAGGTCATGTCATACACTCACATTCATCTTAGAAGAAATGGCTTAACCCATTAAGTCCGGGAAGAGCACAATTTGAATATGATGTTTGAGACTTATTTTCTGCTATAAAAACTTGGAATAAAAAATTCCAAACGTACCTATTCTACTATTTTTGGGGTCGCTCTTTCGATTGGTGCAGTCGGATTTGCATAATAATGACTTTTGGAACCAATATGGCGCATTTTAATTAAAAAAATATCGAAATTTTTTGCGTTTTTCTTTTTTGTGAATCTTTTTCGCATAAATAAAGTAACTGAATCGGTGCCAAACTAAAACCAAAAGTGCACAAAATATCTAAAGTATAACTATGAATATTTTTTTTTTGGTTTGAATCAACCTTACCTCTTCAATATATCAAAAATTAACGTTATTAGGTAAATCGTAAATACCCCGTATAGTAAACATTATCGCATTGGTTTCAGACATTTCATGAAATTTAATCAGCTACAGATCCACGATCTTAAATTTTGAAAATCTAACTTCGAATTCGTGATCAACGGCCTCAAAAACTCTTATACACATTTTCTTGTAATTTTGAAGATTTTATGAAATTCGGTCGGCCATATTGAATCCGCTATCTTAAATTTTGAAAATCTTACCTCAAATTCGTGATCAGCGATCTCAAAACCCCTTCTTTATATATTTTTGGGACAATTATATTATTAGAGATGTAAATTTTATTAAATATTCATAATTTACCAAATAACGATAATTTTTTACGTATTGATATATTGAAGAGGTTAGGTTGATTCAAACCAAAAAAAAAATATTCATAGTTATACTTTAGATATTTTGTGCACTTTTGGTTTTAGTTTGGCACCGATTCAGTAACTTTATTTATGCGAAAAAGATTCACAAAAAAGAAAAACGCAAAAAATTTCGATATTTTTTTAATTAAAATGCGCCATATTGGTTCCAAAAGTCATTATTATGCAAATCCGACTGCACCAATCGAAAGACCGACCCCAAAAATAGTAGAATAGGTATGTTTGGAATTTTTTATTCCAATTTTTAATAGCAGAAAATAAGTCTCAAACATCATATTAAAATTGTGCTCTTCCCGGACTTAATGGGTTAAGATATACAAAGCTTGTGGTATTAATCACCAAAATAAGTTTATTACAAAAAAACAAAAAAAAAAAAAAAAATTAAATAAAATTCTATTATAACGGATGTGACGACAGCATATCTAAATTTTTACTTTATAATTACTAGCTTTTATCTATAGAAATCATTTAAAAAGTAATTCTCTGATTTTCACTTTTCATATATAAACCAATGTCTGAAAAATCTTTCTAAGTAACGGATGTGACAAAAAGTCTTTACAGTGTCAGCAAACGGCGCTTATACATAGTGCATCAATAGAAGGTGTTAGATTTGTTTTTTAGATTAAATAAACAATTAATTAGATGTCTCTTAAATTTTTATTGAATTGTAAAGTTGATACATGGAGATTATATCTGAAATACAATATTTTTCAAACAGCCTCTCTAGCTTACAGACCTTAATCTTTTTTTTTTCAGAATTGTCAATCATTCTTTCTCATAATGTGGCCGAGTGCGTTAAGAAGTGCTTGAACAACTCGATGTCAATTCAAGACCAGGTTTAGAACCCAGAGGATACAGAAATTTTTCTTCAATTAAAATGAGTTTTCCTGATCGACCGTGATCTCTCTGCAGAGAATTGCAAACTTCAGAGAGTAAATAATGCCCTGTAAAGCTTCTTGTGAACATGCACAATAGCCGTTCGGAGTCAGCACACAAACAAGTAGATCCAGTTTCCGGAGCTTTATCTACAAAACATAATAAGCTCGCTCAAAGTCATTTCAAGAGCTCAAATGACCAATCGCTGTTTTTGCTCATAATTGGGGCTCTATTTCGGTGATGGCGACTGCATGTTTACTGAAATTTGGATGGTTGGCGTCGACCTAACTCTTAACCTTCCTAAGCCCCAAATCTTTCCTAAGAAGAAGTCTAACGGTGTTAAATCGCAAGATCTTGGTGTATCCAAACCAGAGATCTGCAATGAGTACTAATGAAATTATTATACTTAAGTCATGAGCCATGACTAATGGTGCAAGTATGTACTTATACCAACTCAACAAAATACTTTGACTCATTCCCACCAAAACCCAAAAATACTCATAGTACTTCTACACACATATGTTTCGATAAATTATTACTCTTTTGGTTCTGGGTTAATCATCTTATGTGACTCACTTGTTTATGTGAGAGGAAAATAAGTATGAGTGAGTTGAGTATTATTTTGTGTTTTGCCTTTGCTTATTTTTTTGTTGATTTGTGAACTTTTTCGTGTGAGAAAATGAATGAGTTGAGTATTATTTTGTAGAGTACCTTATGCTTTTTGCAAAACAATTATATGTAGTTTGTTTCAAAAAAATTCAAATAACAAGAAAGCTTAACTAAAATTGATTCTAAGTACTTAAGTCATTGCACTGAACTCATGGTGTTTATTGGTGTTGTGAGTCATTACGGTATGCGAAATAAATTCATTGAACCAAGGAGAGAGTTGAGCACTGCACCGGTTCATATCAGCAGATAACTTATTCTTTGTTGCTTTTTGTGAAGTGAGCGAACGAGTATGAGTGGATATGAGTACAAATTCTTCTTTGACTTAAATCCACTAACACTCATTCTTGTCTTAGTCAACCAATGACTCAAAAACAAGAATAATTGCAGGTCTCTGATCCAAACATCATGATCATGTCTCTAACATTATGATCATGGTGTCTTTGAAAGCCATGCTCTTGGTGTCTCCCAAATGTTGCATAACGCGACCAGAGAACATCATGCGCAATAACTCGATTGCTTTGCGGCTTGTATTGCACAAAGACACCCCCCCCTCTCCTTCCGGTTGAAAGTATAAGTCGTTTGTATCCATATTTTTCAACACTGACGACAACAAATTGTTTATCATGCCCTGTAGTTCTGTTATTTTTGAAAAGTACGGCCCTATGATGCCTCCAACCGACAATCCGCATCAAACAGACACAAGTTGTGAGTGCATTGGAATCTACTTAATTACTGGTGGGTTTTCGGATGCCCAAATGTAGCCGTCAATGTAAAAATTAATTTTTTTTTTGCAAAAACTATCGCCAACATTCATGTGACCATTTTCCAAGACCCAATCAGAGAACGTACGGCGTTGCAAGTGGGCCTGAATCTGAATTATTTTTTTGCAATACTATCGGCACCATTAATGTGACCATTTTCCAAGACCCAATCAGAGAACGTGCGGCGTGGGTAGTGGGCTTGAATCTACTAAATTACTGGTGGGTTTTCTGATGCTCAAATGTGGCCGTCAATGTAAAAATAAATTTTTTTTTTTGCAAAACTTTTGCCACCATTCATGCGACCATTTTCCAAGACCAAATCAGAGAACAAACGGAATTGTTAGTGGGCCGCCGGTTGCAATTCTTGAGTCAATGGAGCCTTTTATGCATGCAGAGTGAAATCTTTTGTCAATATTCGCTGCAGTGTGGGCATGAAGAGGTCGAAATCTTGAGCACGGTGACAAATTGAAATGTTTGGGTCGTTTTCAACACTTTCCTATACTGTGTCAATATGTTCGGTCGAACCTTCGGTGACTGTACATCGTCTTGAAATTGCCAGTCTCTTCAATTCAAACTCATCATAACTAATATTATCAGAAAAATTTGCTTGAATTTCGGGCATCGTAGCCCGTAATTGTCTAGCGTAGGGTCTATTTTACCTTTTAACCTTCACGAGTTTCTTTGATCTTTTCTGATAAGCTGAAATTTCAAATTCATCAATATTAACGACATAAAACTTTTATTTAGTTGGCTGTAGAGAAGTTTGTGTATGAGAGTGCCTCATATCTCGAGTTGACTGAGGCAAAGATATAGCACTTTCCTCAGATTCAAATTCACATGTTCCTACATATGATTCACTTGATTGCCCATTCTTTCCGACTAATCAATAAAACCGACTAATCAATAAAACAGACTTGACTTAATATGTATAACAGCTGAAATCCTATGGTGGGAACTAAAAAACCAAAAAAAAACAAAAAAAAAAATTAATAAACGCCTTTGTAACCCTACATATCTTTTCTGGAAAAGTTTTGTAAGTAACGGAAGTGACAAAGTTTCTTTACAATTTAAAAAAAAGGCGCTGATTTTTAAAATCTCCGGCTAATGAGGGATAAAAATGGAACGGCTAATAAAACTTTTGAATAATTAAATCCTTAGGTCAAAACTAAAAAAATTAATGCCTTTGTAACCCTACATATCTATTCTGGAAAAGTTTTGTAAGTAACGGATGTGACAAAGTTTCTGTACAATTTGAAGAAAAGGCATTGATAATTTGAAGAAAAGGCATTGATATTTAAAATGTCCAGTAAATAATCGATAATGCTAACAAAAATTTTTTGCTTTTTATTAAACAAACATTATTTTCAATAATGTAACGGATGTGACACTGAAGTTGTAGGTTTTGCATTAACATTTCTTGAAAAACTCTCAACAATATGATTTTAATAACACTGACCACTTGAAAAGGCTTCCAATTGGTTTTTTAATTGTAACGGATGTGACAAAGCCGTATTATTTCAAGGTCACTGTAATGGATCAGATAAAATGTATTCAATTTTCGGTTAAATTTTGATAAAAGCTTTTATTCAAAACAAATATTTTTAACAAATACTTCAAAAACATGAAGTAAACAAACTTAAATTGGTTAAACCGTGCATTTTGCAAAGAAACTTTTAAAACCTTCTACTGTAAAAAAAAGAAAGAAAAACAGAAACAAAAACAAAAACAAAAACTAATTCTCAATCATAACTCTGGAAAGTTCAAAAGCTCCATAAGCTTGCACTAATGCCAAAAAAAATATAAATTTTTGAACAAATGTCTCCCAAATGACGCATTTGCATACTTTTTGGGACTTTTGCACAAGACAGCAAAAGCAGCAGTACAGACAAGTTGCATGCAACTAGAAATAAACAAAAATATACAAGAAAACAAAAAGAATGAAAAAAAAAAAGTATAAAAACTTGAGTATGCTTAGGAGAGTCAGATAAATTCAAAAACGATAAATCGATTGACGCACTGAGATGAATTATTGGAAAGAAAAAAAAAAAAAAAATAAATATGTAGAGGAGATAGTAGGAAAGTTAAAACCCCAGCCAGAGCAACAGAAAAGCAGAAAGCTAGGAAAGGGGCAGTCAGGCCGGTCGATGAGCTGTTAGAAAAAGAGACAGTCGAACATCTGTTATCATCAGAGCATTTAACTAAAAAGACTCGCAAATCAGACAGACAAAAAGTCTGGCATACATATTTTGAGGTACTATAGTATAACGTTCTTTTCATCTCTACACCCTCATAATGAAGCTGCACATTTTGTAGCCTAAGATAATTTCATTTTCTTCAATATATATATATTTTATTTTTTTTTTTAATTTTGTTTTTTTAGTCGATTTCACTTCGAACGCATTAATATTTCACATCAAATGTCAGCGAATTGGCACAACATGTCAAAATTAACTCCAGCGGGGCAGGAAAAAACCCAAAAGTAAATCAATCATTGTGTCAAAATAATGTGTGAGGATAGCTTGTTGTTGCATTTGTTGTAGATATACATAGAAATATTCATTTTGAA
Source organism: Pherbina coryleti (assembly GCA_943735915.1). Taxonomy (NCBI): domain Eukaryota; kingdom Metazoa; phylum Arthropoda; class Insecta; order Diptera; family Sciomyzidae; genus Pherbina; species Pherbina coryleti. The sequence continues at coordinate 169,930,546 of OX030948.1, forward strand.
AAAAGAAAAAACAAATTAATTATGAATTCGTTTAAAAAAAATACGAAAAATGAACACGTTCATCAGTAAAAAGTTAAAAAGCTGCGGGTCTGCCAGAGAAACGAAACGGAAATAATTAATATGAAAAATAAACGGATTAATATACGAGGCCCTCGAGTTTAAAGGAAAATATGCCTATTCTCCTATAAGGGCTGCCTTTTAAGTTCCGCGCCTCGGCAACACTAAGCATTGCCAGATGAATTTTGAGAGTACCATACGAAAATCAATCTATAATTTCCTAGCATAACGGTATTCACTTCGTTTTAGTCCTATGTGCGCTTATTATGTTATTAACAGTGGTTTGAAAATTTTATTTCAACAAAAAAATGGAATTAACGCGTGAACATTTTCGGGTGATAATTTTTTACGATTTTCGACGTGGATTCACAAGAAAAGAATGCATCAATCAGCTTAGTTTGACTTTTGGTGATGAAGCACCACACCTAGCAATTGTAAAACTGTTTCAAGGAGTTCGAGCATGGTCATCGTTTGCTCGTGAAGACGAATTTCGTAAAGGTCGTCCAAGAACGGCTGTTGTGGCAGAAAACATCGATGCTGTGCTTGGACTGTTTGAAGCAGGCCGACATGTGACATATCGTGAGATGGAGTTATCCTTGGACATTAGTGGGACTAGCATATATTCGACGAAGCAACCGAAGCACACTCAAGCAAATGGATGTCAGTTTTATCTGAAAAACTGGGCATGTCGCATATGCACCACTTGAAACGGAGAACAGTCAATGCTGAATCGTGTATAACCATTCGTTTCCTGTAGTCTTTGGATTGAGGTAAACCTACCAATGAAAGAGATCATCCTTCATCACTACAAAGTGAGTTCCCACACATCAGCCCAAACAAAAAAGTTTTTGAGTATTTAAAACGTGGAATTGATGGATCATCCGCCTTACAGTCAAAACTTGGCACCCAATGACTTCTTCTTATTCCCTCACATTAATAAGAAAAAAATTTTTCTACCTAAAACGCTTTCAAAACCTAATTTCGGAGGTCATCACTTCAAAGTGGCGAAACTGTTTCGAAAATTGATTAGACTTAAAAGGCAACCCTAGTGTAGGCAAAATTTATACAAAGTTTGTTGCATAAACAGGCTTGAGATCGATTTTTTCTTTACCATCTCTTAAAAAAGCTTAAAAGATTAAATTGTTTTTCCCAAAGCTCATTATAAAGCTATTCGGACCAAATTTGTTTTTTATATTAAAGCTTTATATATAACAATTTTTTAGAGCTTTCGTTGAAAGCTTTTTATTTTTTTTAATATTAAAGCTTTCGCTTGTTGTGCTTATCAAACGCTTATTTAGTTAATATTCTTTTTTTTATATTTCAGCTTTTTCAATTTAAATAAATCATTTTTTTTACCTTAGTTTTGAAAGCTTTGCTTTGAATGCTTTATTTCGTGAGCCGCCTTTCCTATTAAAAAAATAAAAAAAACTGTTCTTTTTTATGATTCTATTAATAAGCTTTTTTTCCATATTTATATTTTTGAAGATGAAATGTTATACATACATTTTTGAAGAGTTATCTAATCTATTTTTTTTTTCAGCTTTTAAATTATTTTCAAAATATTACATTCAAAAGCTTTTCAAAACGAAGCAAAATATGCCAAAAGTTACAGTTTTTACGGATTTCCTAGGGGGTCCCAAACTCTAGACGGACAGATAGATAGAGAGGTCAGTCGATATGTTTTCCTTAAAGCAATAAAACAAGATGAAAAAAAAAAGATTGTTTTCATAAAAACAAGAAAAAACGCCATATCTCGAAAACGAAGCAAAAGATTCCAAAAATAACTAAATAACTTTTTCACGTGTTTCCTTAAGAGGACCCAATAAGAATGTTCGGCCGATATAAAAACTATTCTAAACTATCTCAAAAACGAAGCTGTTTATGTCAAAAATAACAGTTTTATGGTTTTTCTAAGAGATACCAAACTCGAGACGCACAGGTAGAGGGGTCAGCCGATAGGATAACCTTAAAAATTAGAAAAACGCCATATTTCGAGAACGAAGCAATGTAGGTCATATATACAAATTTTTACGGTTTTCCTTAAAGAGGACCCAAACTTGAGAACCACAGGTAGACGAATCGGTCAATATGTAAAACGTCATATTTCGAAAACGAAGTAAGAAGAAAGATAAAAAATAAAATTTCTTACTGTTTTTATAAAGGGGGGGCTAAAATTTGAGATGCATAGGTAGAGGTGTGGGTCGTTATGATAACCTTAAAAATTATAAATAACGCCATATCTCGAAAATGAATAGGTCAAAACTAATAATTGATTGCATAGGTAGAGACACATAGGTAGAGGAGCAGAGTTGGTCGATGTAATAATGTTAAAAACTAGAAAAACGTCATGTCTCGAAAATGAAGAAATAAAAGGACCAAAATAACAATTTTTATGGGTTTCCTAAAGAAGAACTCGAACTCGAGAAGCATAGGTAGAGGTCAATAGGATAACCTTAAAAATTTTAAAATCTTACGCCGTATCTCGAAAACAAAGCAAGATCGGTAAAAAAACACTTCATGGTTAAACTTGGGTCGCATAGGTAGAGGGGTCGGTCGATAGACCTTAGAAATTAGGAATAACGCCATTTATTAAAAACGAGAATATATTGCCATATCTTATTGAAAAATAGGTCAATAATAGAGTTTTCACGATTTTCCTAAAGGGAATCCTTAATTTGAGACGCACAGTTAGAAGAGTTGGTCGATAGGGTAAATTTAAAAATCAGAAAAAAGTCATATCTCGAAAACGAAGTACCAGTGAAAAAAAAATAATTCAAAACATTTAAAATACAGGGTTGCCCATATTCGACGGACCCATGTTTTTGTTAAAAAAATCAAAGAAAAAAATAAAAATTTGGCGGTTGGCAATCTTAATCATTTAATTTGTTCCAAGTAGATTTGTTTTGTTGTGCCCTTTTTGCAGAATTTTCCATCGTTTTCGCCAACATTTCGGCCGGAATAGCGGCTATTTCTTCACGAATGTTGTCCTTGAGCTCTTCTACGGTCCTTGGCTTGTTAACATAAACCTTTGACTTCAAATATCCCCACAAGAAGAAGTCAGGCGGCATCAAATCGGGCGAACGCGGTGGCCAGTCCAAATCACCACTTTTCGACATCAAACGGCCCGGAAACAAATTCTTCAGAAAATCGATTGTTATGCGACTTGTGTGCGGTGGAGCGCCGTCTTGTTGAAACCAGAACTGCCTCATACGCTTTCGACGAATAATTGGCATCACAAAATTGGTCATCATGTCGCGATAACGCTCCTGGTTGATGGTAACAGCATGGCCATTTTCATTTTGGAAGAAAAACGGCCCAATGACCGTTTTCGCACTAACGCCGCACCAAACTGTGACTTTTTCGTCATGAAGAGGCACTTCTTGAATCTCCTGAGGATTTTCAGTGGCGTAAATACGGCAATTTTGCTTGTTTACGGTTCCATTCAATGTGAAATGGGCTTCATCGGACATGATAATTTTGTTCCAAAATTGCTCGTCATCTTCGGCCATTTCGATGACTCTTTGGGCCCATTCCAATCGACGAGGCTTGTCCGCAGGCAACAATCTTTGCGTCAATTGAATTTTGTACGGGAACAAATGCAAATCAACGCGAATAATCCGTTGTAAAGTGGACCGAGCCATGCCCAACTGCTGAGAACGGCGTTTTTGGGATGTTCTTGGGGACCTCTCAACACTGGCTCGTACGGCAGCGATATTCTTGGCCGATCGCCTTGGTCGACTTTTATTTGGCCTCTTCGGATTAGAAAGAGCCTCACCAGTCGAAAATTTTTCGTATAAACGCTTAATGGTGTTCTTAGAAGGCGCACTTCTCACATTTTTTAAGTTTTTAAAAGCACGTTGAGTTTTCACAATTGACTTCTTCTGTTGAATGTAAATTTCAACTATTTCAGAGCGCTCGCGTGGCGTATATTGTTCCATGGTAAAAATCTGCTTGGACTGACGCTTCAAACGCAGTATGTCATTAAGCGATCTGACATCTCTGTCAAAAGTTATGGCGTTGCCAGATGGGTCCGTCGAATATGGGCAACCATGTACATATGTTTACTGTATAACATTTTTCTATTTGGGATATACCATTTGGGATATACTTCAGCGTTCTTATGCTTTGATGTTATATTATTTGTCTGTTCTGTATTTAACCCTTTGACGATCACTCTGAGACTGGTGTCCCTTTTATTTTCGAATTTACAATAAATATACAAGGTATCATTCAAATGGGAATGAATTTGGTTTTCAAAAAGTACTTAATTTTCAAGGGTCCCTTTCCCTTTGCCTTCCAAACTACCACAAAGTCGAAAAATCTTAAATTTTTCTCCCCATTCTTCTTGCTGCATTATTTTAGGAGTGGGAGGAGCTACAGGTGCTAAATTTTTGGAAAAGTTTTCTACTTTCCAACAAACCTTCCACTTTTTAACAAAAAATAACCTTTCGACTTTCCACGCGAAAATGATATATTTAATTTTTTTGAAAAGTTGATTATTTGAAATAAAAACATTTGGAGGTCGGTTATACATATTAACCCTCTCCGGCACTCTCTTAAAGGTCATATGCTCAGGTGTATGGCATAAATATACAAAAACCATAAACTTTGTATTGGAACCCCCTTAAGGAGTGGTCGGAGGGAATAGGTGTCAAAAGAAAAAATGCTCCTTTTGCAAAAGTAATGGGGGTTAATGATACATATTAACCCTTTCCAGCACAAAAACCATAAAATTTGTATGGGAGCCCCCCTAAGGAGTGGTCGGAGGGAAAAGGTGTCAAAGGCAAAAATGTTGCATTTATAAAAGTAATGGGAGTCGGTCATATATATTAACCCTCTCCGGCACTCTCTTCAAGGTCATATGCTCAGGTGTATGGAATAAATATACAAAAACCATAAAATTTGTGTGGGAGCCCCTCTAAGGAGTTGTCGGAGAGAATAGGTGTCAAAGGCAAAAATGTTCCTTTTGCAAAAATAATGGAGGTCGGTAATACATTTTAATGCTCTCCGGCACTCTCTTATAGGTCATGCTCAGGTGTATGGCATAAATATACAAAAACCATAAACTTTGTATAGGAGCCCCCCTAAGGAGTGGTCGGAGGGATAAGGTGTCAAAGGCAAAAATGTTCCTTTTGCAAAAGTAATGGGGGTCGGTGATACATATTAACCCTTTCCGGCACTCTTTTAAAGGTCATATGCTCAGGTGTATGGAATAAATAAACAAAAACCATAAAATTTGTATGGAAGCCCCCCTAAGGAGTGGTCGGAGGGAATAGGTGTCGGAGGAAAAAATGTTCCTTTTGCAAAAGTAATGGCGGTCGGTCATACATATTAACCCTCTCCGGCACTCTTTTAAAGGTCATATGCTCAGGTGTATGGAATAAATATTTTGCTAAATAGTTTTTAAAATAGATGTCATCAAAAGCGAATTGACTAATTCTACGTCTTGTGTTACGACATAGTCGAAACTACTGTGTCTTTTTTTACTTCAACGTTTTCAACATTGCTTGTGTTTTTAATGGCGAATGGCGAGCGCTCTCTTTTTGAGTATATTTTTTGACAGGAGATGTTTTCCCAAGCAACTGTCAATGCTACCTTGTATTATTATACCATGGTCAAGTCGAAACTTGATTATTTTCAAGTTATTTGATTTTCAATTGACTTGTTGCAGATCTCTGGTGAACACGCTGTATTTTAAACAGACAGCTATGCAATCTGCCCTTCTGCGGTTATACAAAGAGTTTGTATGATCAGCAAATTCTGTACACACTCTATTGAGGATATCAAAGATATGCTCCACATGCGGCGAATTTTTTTCATTTCCGTTTCATTAGGAATATATCGATTTTACTCCCGTGTACGCGGCTAATGAAGTTTCACTTCAAAAATTTAATGACGAAATTATGCTATTGTTATTTTGCAAACTGCGAAAACACTTGACAGGAGTTGGGAGACTACGAAGCAACGCACAAAGAGGAGACGAGCTAAATGCGTTTGTAGAGCCTTTTAAGTTTTGGACTCAAAATTTGTCCGACAGTTCAACAGCTACTGCAACGTTACGAATGCTGGTTTGTGTACATAGCTAAGAATGGTTTGCTTATCCTACAGGCTTAGTACTTTTCTTGTTTGGAACCGATTGGTTCGTGTACACAAACAAATTTTAAACGCATTTTAAATGTTGCAGTAGCTATTGATCTGTAAAATTAAGTGCCACTGGGATTATTTTAGTGTCTACTCTAAGTACTCTTGTTAAAATTTCCTTCTTCGTGTGATTTTTTCGTTTCATCGAGTTTCAAATCACAACGGTGTTAAAGAATTTTCACTTCAAAAAATTTTTTTACCCTACTTGTTTTGAAATGCGACTGCAAAAGAGGCCAAAGTACTTGAAAGCATGGCGGATGGCTTGCAAGTAATTTTTCTTATGCGTGTGCAGCTTGCCAGTATAAATACGTCTTAACACAACACCATAAACTTAATAATTATTTACATGAAGTTAAATATAAGTATAAATGAGTATAAATATGTTTGGGGAATTAAGTCGTACCGGTGAGGTACGACTGAAACATTTAAATTTTTCAATTAAATTCTTTGATGCTACCTTACAATTTATGAGCTTTGCTATAAACGCAATATCCTCAATCCTCAAACGCAATTATTTAAAAGCATATCCTTTTAAAATAAAAGGAAATTAACATTATTTATCTCACACTAAATGAAGTTAATTTCTTTTAATCCATTTTCGGATTTCCTTATGTTATTCTATTTTATCGCCTTATCGTTAGCATCATGTTCACATCATAATCACACCAAAGTCTGCTGCCGCTGCTGCTGCTGCTGGTGCAGTTTATTTGATACGATTTTCGACTGATTAACTTTTATGAATTCATCACGTTCACTGACATGATATCGAAAACGTGTCGTAATTGGTTTAAGTCTGAGCTGCAATGCATAGTTCTTCTGCAGTTTTATTTCTGAATTCCTTTTTTGTTTCGCTTGTCTTTGCATCTGTGATTTTATTTTGATGTTTGGTTTAATCGAGCTCACTTCCAATAAACTTGTTGTAGCTTAAATCAATAAGCGTTTTATTACTGATTGTTGGTTCTTTTGTATTGCTATGTTTTGTTGTTGTTTTTTTTTGTTTTATCCATTGGTTTCCAGTTAACTTTGCAGATATCGTGAGTTGTTGATTATGCATTTTTAACTCATCGGGGGCGGGATTTGCTTGTTCAGCTCAGCCGGACAAGTTTTTCGATATAGGTATTAGCGTTAAATTAGCAAATGCTGTATAAATTAATATCGAAAACGTGCTTTTTAAAGCAAATTTATTGAAGTTTGTCGAAGTTTATGGAAAAAGAAAAAAACAATTTGAAGTTGTAGATCAATTTGAGAAAAATGTTCAACCAAAAGCAAGCTTGCTTTTTTATTGCATGATATTTTTTGTATAGATGGAACTCTGAACACACATAAAGTAAAATGCATATTTCATTATCTTAACTTTAACTCGAAAAATAATGTTTTTTAATGATGCTATATAACATAAATGAAGAAATATGTGGATAAATATTAAAAAATTTAATAATATAATCTCTTTAACAAATAAAAATCTCATGCGACTTTTGCTTATTTTCTCAGTATATACAAAATGAATCATTTTAATTTCATACGAATAGCAAAATCACATAAAAATTAATATTAAAATTAAATATTAATATCTATTTGAGTAAAAATTTATAGTTAGCTATTTGGTTTTTTTAATTATCATAAAATACTCATCAAAATATTTGATTACAACATTAATGGTTTATGTGATGATGATGATGAAAATTATCATTTCAAGCTTTTAATAAATAAATGTTTAAAACTCGAAAATGAGTTTTTATTTGTTAATCATAAAAATTTTGTTTTATTATTTAATTATATTTCTATGCAAATTCAAATTGTAAAATCGTTAAGAAGAAGTAACCTACGCGTTGAAAAACTGATTAAATCTTCAAATTTAATTAAATACTCATAATATAATCGATTAAAATAAACGATAAAAGTTAAAAGCTTGTAACTATTGGATTATGTAATGAAAAAAAAACTTCCTACGACAATCTATACATCGTATTAATATAAAAATAAAACTCAAGCATTTAGTATGAAAAAATTTCTTGTCACAACTTTTAGCTCTTTAAAGAGTTTGGATAGTTTTATGTAATAAGCAATTTTAGATGCATTTTTATAAGTTTTATTTTAAAAAACTGAAAACTTAATTTAAAAAAAAAAATTGTTTTCTAAATAAAACAAGAGATTATTTTAAGAATGAAAAGGACATAATTTTTATATTGGTGATGTACTAGAGGAAATTTTACCTAATACGTAGGGTTGCTACTTATATTTCGGTATCTGACTTGTATTTACTCACAATGTTTTGGTGCTCGTGCAATTATTGTGTTTATTACAGAGCTTTTCAAATTGCATTTAAGCACAAAAGTGAAATTACCACGTGAGCATTTTCGTGCGATAATTTTTTACAACTATCGACGTAGGCCCCTATTAGGTACGACAACTCAACTTAAGTTGAGTGTGTAATTTGTAAATTTGTATTGTCTATTACACATTTGAGGTACATACGTGTCTATCGACTGACAAGTATGTATCTCAGAGATGTGTATGTATTTTTTGTGGTATTAGGTTTAACAATGCAACTCTGTGTCGAGTGTAAAAACTCTCAAAAACTTACATCTGCTTTGAGCTAGTTGTATAGCGTCTTTTTCATACAAACTTTTTATTTGTTTATTATTTTTTGTTAATTGAGTGAAAATGGATAAAAATACGTAAGTAAAATACTGTATAAATACATATGTTATGTATATGCATATATTATTATCCATATCATGTATATATTATTTTAGTAGAAATAGCGCATTTTATGCGCTTACTTTGAGAATGCGCTTTTCAGAGTTCAGAGTTGTGGAGCTCATATTTTTATACATATTTTGTTATGCGCTTCTTAAATGCAACTAAAAAATCGTTTAAAAAGCACTTCAACAGTGGAATAGTTCAATAGTTAAAAAAGCTCTTTTATGTGTTAGTCCAAGGAGCGCTGTGTTAAAAAAAAAAAAAAATAGATAAAAGCAAAGCGAGAAAATTTTATTCTTTGTCACATGCGAGGATTGAACTCAGACTGCTGGCATTACAGCAAAATGTCTTGCCACTCTATTACTCTATACTATTATTTCCTTGCTTTATTACTTGTGAACAAAATACATATACACAAAAATTGAAATTAATGCGAACAGCTGATTCATATCAACGAAAGTGTCAAAATTTCGGTGTAATCATGCTACAATAGAAACAGCAATTTTACACCACAGCTCAACTGAAAATGTATGTTATGCGTAAAGTAGGACACGGAATTCGAGCGTGACCGTAATTCGCTCACTGATGAATTATATGAAGAGCGTCCAAAATCTGTTTTGTGTTATAAAACATTGATGCTGTGCATGAAGTGATAACGCTTGATCGTCATGTAACATACCGTAAGATTGAGGCAACCCTAACAGAGATCTGCATGAATGGATTCATTTTGCTCTTTCAAGTTCCTTTAATTTTTCAACTCCCTGCAAGTCGAGGCAGGCAAGCAACAAGTTTGCGCGAATCATAGGCAGCAAAAATCAAGTCGCCAAATGTAGAAAACTTGAAATGTAGAAACTTGATATGTAGAAAACTTGAAATGTAGAAACTTGATATGTAGAAAACTTGAAATGTAGAAACTTGAAATGTAGGGAAAAAGCTATTATTTTGCCTACAAGTCGTTTATTTTCAAGTCTGTTTACGACGTTCGTGGAATTAACTTCGTGTCGTCAATGCAAACTTCGTTTCTCGAGTTGAGAAAACAGTTTGACTTTAAAGAAGTGTCGACCATGGTATAATAATACAAGGTAGCATTGACAGTTGCTTGAGAAAACATCTCCTGTCAGAAAATATACCCAAAAAAAGAGCGCTCACAATCCGCCATTGAAAACACAAACAATATTGAAAACGTTGAAGTGAAAAAAAAACAACAACCACAGCAGCTGCAGATGCATTTACACAAAAAGCTGTTTTTGACAGGAGATGTTTTCTTGTAGAAGAGAAAATAAGCAGTTGTCAATACTACCTTGTATTATTATACCATGGTGTCGACCACAACAATAGCTTTTGTCTCATTTACTCTTTCGGGTATATGCAAAAAGACAAAGTGTTGCTCCACACTCGTGTGTGGACCACTACTACAGGGTCGATACCATGAACCAAGAAATAAAGATCATGCAAAGAAAAGAGCCGCCATATTGTAAACAAAACAAAGCTGGTAGGTCTGACGTCATCGGTCACAAATTGTTTTGTTTACGTGTAGCGATTATATGTGAAAAATTATTTCTTGAAGTTTTAAAGAATTATTAGTGTTTATAATTCAGTAATTTTTTGTGTTTTTTATAAAAATGAAGTGTGCTGTAGCGACGTGCAATAATTGCAACAGCAAAAAACAAATTACTTTAAATTTCGTTACTGCATGAAAATATAAACAAACAAAGTATTCAAACACTTTTTTCGAGAATTAAACTTGTTAATTTTATAGTTTTCCACTTTTATTTAAGTTTTCACATGTTGTGCATGAAAAACGTACGCAATATAGCTTTTTTTGTGACCGATGACGTGGCACGAAAAAAATACTTTTTTCTCGCACTGCTGATTGCTTGATCTTGTCTTGTTGGTTCATGGGTCGACACTGCTTTAAAGCATTGGATTGAAGTATGTTTGTTTGTTTTTTTTGTTGTTGTTGTTGCTGTTGTTGTTGTTGTTGTTTATTTTTTATTTTGTCACTTTGTATAGAAAAGTATAAGTAGACGCTCGTCAGTAGCTTTCTGCGGCAGCGCAGTCGCATAGACTTGAAAACAGACTTGAAAAGTAGAAAGTTTAGTTTTTTTCTACCAATTAATGTAGGGTAGAAACAAAATTGAATCAAGTCTGACTTATGATTCGTTTTTCAGAAGCAAGTCGAGGCTTGTAGGGTAGAAACATATCAAGTTTCTACAAGTCAAGTCGAAACTTGATTATTTTCAAGTTACTTGATTTTCAATTGACTTGTTGCAGATCTCTGATCCCTAAAATTTTTTCCACCAGCATATTTACCATGTTCATTGCATGAATTCGTATTGTTGAAAAATATTTGTTCACGTTGAATTCCACATAATTTGATAATCGCTCAAGAAGAAAATTGCTCGATATACAATCGTGAAGCACCGCGAAAGGCATATAAAATAGTGATTGGTGACAAAAGATGGTTAAGAGCATATGAGCCGTAAAGTAAACAGCATTAGACTGTATGTCTCTTTGAAGATGAATCAAATCCAACAAAAGTTGGACAAATGACTGATCATGTGGCCACGGTAGCACTGCAGACACATTGAACGGTTAATTCGGAATTGTTCTAAACCATTTGTTTGCCAGAAGTGTTCCATGGCATAAGAAAAATACACAAGCGCCGAAGAATTATCCTTCATTAATACAATGCGAGCCCAATGCACACATCCGATTAAATAAAGGCGTTTTAATGGGTCATCCGACGTACAGTCCTAATTTGTCATCCAATGAATTCTTTTTTTTGCCGCATATCAAGAACAAACTATGTGGACAACTCCATGAAATAAAAATCAAAAACTTGTCAACAATTTTCGATTCCCGAAAAAGCGGTTGTTGCTTTCAAAACGTTTTTTTTCTTTTTTTTTGAGTTAACACAATCAGAATGGAGAAAGTGCTTCTAAAATTGCTTCAAACGCATGCAGAAGTATATTGGATCTTCATGGAGAATATTTTTACACACAATAAAACCTATTTCGATCATAAATAGTTGTTTTTTTTTTTTTGTTTGTCAATATTATGACAGAAATATAAAATTGTACACCTAAAATTGTAATAAAAAATAAATAATTTAATACTTTAATCAGGCGCGGATCCTGGGGAGTATTGGGGGCTTCAAACCCCCCAAAATTCTAAAAGAACCTGTATTTAAATGTGATGTACTGATATTTATTATGTGGGCTAAAGGTACCAAAAAGAAAAACATTGGTTTTTTTATAATTTACTTTAAATATTCACCACCCCTATGCTGTAAACGTTTGTAGCTGTTTCTACACGTATTGCTAAAATACTGAATTATGTTCCAGTTTTTGTTTGTTTTTGCGATATCGCGCCTGTAGCTGTAAACAGCCACACATACAATCTCAACCTGAAATCACAAAACCACCGCATTTTTTGGATAAAATATATCCAAACACTGCACCGTTTTAATTTAAAAACCCACAGTTTCGATAGTATCGGAAGTGTAGACGAAAAATTCCTTTCTATACAGTAATGAAGAAAAATTCCGGTTTTTGTAGTTTTTATTTATTTTGATTTTGGTTTTATGTTGGCCTTTTAGATTTGTATTTGGGTCAAATAAATAGAGAAATAATTTTTATTATTATAATTATCTTCACCCCAGCGTCAGCTTGTGGTATTTAACACAAAAAAGTAATCCTGAGCACCACACAATCATATGGAGTGAATATGGAGTGAAAGGTGGATGGGTATTTTGTTCGTAGCAAAGTTTTTGCCAATAAGTGGAATAATTTTTTCACATATTGCAGCAAAACACAAATTATAACCTTCTTTTGAAAAACCAAAGGCTCGAAATAGATTTTAGACTAACGGTTTCTTGAGCAAAGTTGAATTTGCTCCGTAGAACATTATCCACGCCTACGATTTTTTGAAAAAAAAAAAAATTAACCCGCTCTAATGTATATAAAGGGTGGTTCAATTTTAAGGGCCGATGTTGAATATAAACCACACCTAAATGTCAAGTTTTTTTTTGCATTTCATTTGGCATTTATCAATTTCAGACTAACTCAATTTGAACCGTTAAAGTTATTCAGGCTTATTATGAAAATGGTCTTTCAAATAAAAATGCATATAAAGCACTTCGTGATTTTTTCGGTCAATTTAATCGCCAAAATGAGCGTACAATCGGAAAAATCGTGCAAAAATTTAAACAAATCAGGTCTGTAGGAGATGTGAAGACACCAGTGCATGCTCGTACAGCTCGTACTGCAGAAAATATTGCTGCTGTCCTCGATAATGTGGCTGAAGAGCCGTCCACCTTAACTCGTCGTCGTGTCCAACAATTGAACCTCTCACGCTCGTCGTTGATGAACATTATGCATAAAGACTTGCATTTACACGCTTACAAGGTGCAATTGACTCAAGAACTAAAGCCTCTTGACCATTTCAAGCGTCGTCAATGGTCAGAATGGTGGCAAGAAATGGCAACAGTGGATGATAAATTTTCGAAGAAAATCATCTTCAGTGATGAGGCACATTTTGACCTCAGTGGATTCGCCAATAAGCAGAATTGCCGCATTTGGGCGAATATTAATCCAAGAGTGATTGTCGAAAAACCAATGCACCCACAAAGAGTGACTGTTTGGTGCGGTTTATGGGCTGGCGGCATCATTGGGCCGTATTTTTTCCAAAATGAGGCCGGTCAGACAGTAACTATGAATGGTGTTCGCTATCGTGAGATGATAACGAACTTTTTATGGCCCGAATTGGAAGATATGGATGTGGACGATATGTGATTTCAACAGGACGGTGCCACTTGCCACACAGCTAACGAAACAATGGCTCTTTTGCGCGACAAATTCAATGGCCGTGTTATCTCACGTGGTGGCGATGTCAATTGGCCGCCAATCATGTGATTTGACACCGTTAGACTTCTTTCTTTGGGGTAATTTGAAAGAAAAGGTGCACGTCTATAAACTAGCAACAATTCTAAAGCTAAAGGATGAGATAATTCGGCACATTAACGGCATAGAACCTCACTTATGCCTCGGCGTCATCGTAAATTTGGACCATCGGATGGAGGTGTGCCGCCGAGGTCGCGGCGGCCATTTAGTCTATACTTAGTAGTTTCATAATAACTGACACACTTTTTATCGCCCCCACTGTAAGGAATTCACTAAACATACTCTTTTTACGTGTGTCAGTATATATGAAAGTACTAAGTATTTTGTTGCATGCATAATTGACCCATACCAATATTATCATAATAAAAAGAAATGACAATAATTTTCTCAATAATTTGTGTTTTATTCAAAATCAACATCGGCCTTTAAAATTTAACTACCCTTTATATATATAACGTACACAAATATTTTTGGAACCCCCCTCGAAATATATTCCTGGAACCGCCCCTGCTTCACATATATTTACATTAATATACATATAATTATTATTATAATAAGGAAAGATACTATTTTTTCAAAAGATTATAAAAGATATAAATAAATGTTTTAACAATTTTTTCTCTTACTTTCAGGTAAAAAATTTCTTTGGATTTTCTGTCCTAATAATAATAGATATTTGAAATAAGTTGGTAAGTTTCAAAATTTATATTCTTTATATTCGAATAAAACTTTATTTTCGAATTTTGAAAGCTTCAACAAATCGTCGGATTACAAAGAAAAATGACCAACTATGAAAATTCGGTGTTTTACTTTTTGATGCAGTATAATATAGTACGTCATTCAAAAATTTTTGGCAATACTTAATATCTAATATTTCGGCTAAAAATATCCGTTTGGTTCTTTTAAAGACCAAATTTAAAAGGAAACACAAGGACCCTTCATTATAATATAAACTGGCTTTGCTTTTTCTCACGAACTATATTTTTTCTGTTGGTCAGTTTTCCTTGTAAGCATACGATATACTCGTAAAAGCAAAAGGTAGAGTGACGAGTCGAGTTTTTTTACTCGTTAACTCGAGACATACTCGAAATCGAGTCGATTTGAGTGACTTTTAGCTGTGATTCGAGTTGTCAATAATTAAGCGAGTTTTTTCGCATTCATTTTTTTAAAGCAAGAATGATAGAAACAAGATTACGCGTTCCGCAGTCCCATTATCTAATGCTCTCTTTCTCAACTGAGTGCATGACGTCACACAGTACTTTTGCTTGAAAAAAACGTATGAAAATGTACACTAAGGGAAATAACGCATATTAGCATTATCCACGCCTGAGTATAAATTTTATTTAAATATTTACGTGGATAAATCAAATGTTTTCCTTACAACTCGTTTTTTTCCCGTATTTGAATTTTATTTATACCACACACGTACACACATATTCCATACAAGCAAGCAGCAACAGCATCGCACACGTACACACATATTCACTTCGCACTTTGTTCCTGCAGTATATTTCTTGCAGTTGGGGGTCTTATAGTTCTTATTTAGTTAATGTTGCAAGAGTAATATAGCATGAAAGTTTGGCAATTATGATTTGTGAATGCCATGGTGAGTGTGATGCATGATAAAAACATGTAGGGTGGAGTGACAACTCGGTATTTTCTCAAGAAGTTCTTGAGCCGGTTGTCATTTACCTGCATAATTTACTTCTTATTCTCTAGCTTACTTTTTTTGTTTATAGTTTTTACTATTTTTGACATTTGACGCCTTATTATTGTACCAACTGTCAAAAATAGTAAAAATTACAGAACGAAAAAAGTAAAAAAGGAAAATAAAATATACCACCAAATGGCATTCGATGGACACAGCTCGTGGGAAATATTCAAATAAATTGTTTTTCAATTTCAGTATTTTTATATAAATTTTCCTTAAATGCGATAGTTTTAGTTTCAAATAGTAAATATTTGAAAAATATTTTAATATATTCGTGCATAATTTTAATATATTTTTTATTAAATTCTTTTTAAATATTTTAATATTTTATTTAATTAAAAAAGTATTTAAATAAATTTTAAATATTTACGTAGTCGATTTAAGTAAATGCGTTTTTGGTGCAAAAATGACTCGCTTTTTGGATAAATTAAAAAAGTTTTTGGATAAATTTAATATTTTATCCCTTAGTGTACGATCTCTTACAAAAATTGACGAAATTGAAAATAAATTCTTTCGAAAAAGTTAAGTAAAAATATCTACTCTTCTGTATAAAAATATGAATATTTTCGTATACAAAAAATATGAATTCTAAAAACTTCCAAGATTTTTATCTCCTTAACTATTCGAGACTGACAAAAATTTGTACCAATGGGTTAAGGAGGTCCATATACATATTATATGTAAAAAATAAGAAAAAAAAAATATTTAGGCGTGTGTGTGGGAGTAAAATTATTCCAACGTCTTTCAATATCGCTTGTGACGTCATGCTCTCTCTCTCTCTCATCATTCTTGCATTTGCTCGGTGAATTTCGTGCTTTCTCAATGACAGATCTATCAGGGTTCAGTCCTATCTCCAACTTTGCTTATGGTTCTCATCAGTGACCTTCTGTCTTTGATTGATAACCCAATTCATTCTTTTGCGGACCAACAGTATTTGTCATTCACATTCGTTCAAAAAATGGCCGAGCTCTTGAGAGATTGAGAGAAAAAGGCAAACTATTTATGACACACTTCTTAACGACCTAAGAAAATCTCTGAGTGGGTTCGTGCTAATAGAGACGAATTTAATGCAAGCAATACAAGACCCAGTGTTGTCTGATAACCCACAAATGTATGAATTGCCCCTTAGCTCCCCTTAAAATTAACGATGTGGACCTTGTGGAGTCAGATGCTCTTGACGTTCTGGGCATATTGATTCGATCTGACTTTCTTTGCATGCAAGATCTAGTGTTGTCTCATAGCCCACAAACGAATTTATTGCCCCTTAGCTCCCCTTAAAATTAACCATGTGGATCTTGTCGAGTCAGATGCTCTTGACGTTCTGGGCATATCGATTCGATCTGACCTTCGATGGAATGATCATATTTTTAATATGACCAAAGAAGGGACCAAGTGCCTAGGTTTCTTAAAACGGTGCAAAAGATATTTCACCCCATCTGATCTCCGCATGATCTACACTTCATACATTAAGCCGAAAATGGAGAACAATTCGTACATTTGGACAGGTGCTTCAAGATCCTATTTGGATGTTCTGGACCGAATTCAACGGCGTGCGATATATTTGAGAGGGGGTAAAAAATATTTCATCTTCTCTGGACTCTCTCGGGCATCGACGCAATGTTGGGTGCCTTAGCCTTTTATATAGGTATTGCCATGGGAAGTGTTCAAGGGATGTACAAGACCTGACGCCACCAGCTCGAGTATTTCCCACTCCAAGTCCATCCCTATACTAATGCCTTGATACCCAATAGAACATCGCATTACCGAGATAGTTCGTTCTTCGGTCGCACAGTAAGATTGTGGAATAATCTCCAACTAAACTTCTACCAAATTAACTCAATGCTTACGCATTTATAGGGGGCATGCCCTGAGCGTTTGTTTAGGGTTAAAAACAAAAAAAAAATGTAGCATAACAGCTTGCTGCTCCCATGCGATTTTTTCAAAGCTGTTTTTGCAAGAAAACTTGCTGAAACATGGCCAGGAGCATGAAAGAACTCGCAAATATGCTAATTCTGAAATGCGAGCAGTAAACTTATCACAACAAATAAATAAAAAGAAAAACACCCAAAAGTTCCCTGATTATCAACCTTTAATTTTTGAAGGGAAAAAAAATTGTATCTCCTTTTTGTTTAAGTTATTTTCTATACTAGTTTTCTCGCCTTTTTTATTAATTTTTGTGATAACTACAAAAAGTAAATTAACTGAACCAGGTTCGTTGAAATAGAGGCCACGCACTTTAACCAACTACGCCACTACGCACTTTAACCAACTACAATACAATTGAAAATTAATCGCATGCGACATTTTTTAAACGATTGCATAAAAAATTTTGTTACATTTAAAAAACGTTGTAATGCTTACATAAAAAGATTGTATGAGATAATTTAAGAAGAAATTTAAATATATAAATAAATACATAGTTCATTTGTAAAAAAAAATCACATGGGATAAATAATTAACACATGTGAGAAATTTTCCTTAAAGCATATAGGTACAAAGATTGTTCATTGTAAATGAAGATAACTCGCATGAAATAATTTAATAAAATTATTAGAAATGTACTGAAATTTAATGCAATGTGCGTAGATAGTTTCAAGTGAGTGATATTGAATATAATCCGAGTACAAAAAATGGAAATGCGAGAGACAAAGTTTTTTTTTATTAATTTATTTAAAAGAAATATAATTATTAATTATTATATTAAAATAATTATATTTAAGGCACTAACGGAAGGCTATAGGCAAAATATATTATGTCAAAAGTTATGTCAAGCAAGCGTAAGGCCTTTGTCACAGAAGAGTAAAATTTATGTCATGCGAGTTTAAAATTTATGTCATGCAAGAAGATAATAATTTAAAATATTTTAGACACTAAAAACTTTTATGCTTAGAAAAAATGAATATAATATAATGTATGCACTTTCTCTCATGATTTAAATGTTTAAATGTACCTACAGTTCCTCAGCAATTCACATGAAAGTTTTTAAATGGTGAACTACCTAAATTTTTTACAACTTGCAGAAAAATTTAAGGAGTTAAAAATGTATGCCATCCAAGCATAAAATTTATGTCAAGCGAGTGTAAAAAAAATCTGATATCATGCTAGTGAAAGATGTTTGCCATGTCAACATAAAATTTATGTCATGCAACTACAAAATGTTTGAAAATTTTTTAGAAATAAATAATTTTATAATTTTGGAAAAAAAATATTGATAATAAATGAATAGCTTTTCTTTTAAACAATTATTTTACTAGTGATTGAATGCTTAAATTATCAGCTTCTCAGCAAATCGCATGAAAGTTTTTAAATGGCGCTTAGAAACCTAATAAAATTTTACCTATTACATTCGGAAAAATTTCATGTAAGTTCAAAATATATGTTATGATAGTATAAAATTTGTATCATGGTAGTACAAATTTTCTTTCAAGCGAGTATAATTTTTTAAAAAATGCTCTTATTTTTCAAATAAGTTTACTAAAAAAACAATCATCTCTTTTCAAGTAGCTTATCAATCAAATGATTAAATATTTAAATGCATAGCTTCGCAGCAAATCGCATGAAAGTTTTGAAGTGGTGCTTAGAAACCTAATAAAATTTTACCTACTATTCTCGGAAAAATTTTATGTAAGCTCAAAATTTATGTTATGCTACCAAAAAATTTGTGTCATGAGAGTATAAACTTGATTTTACGCGATTTCTTTTAATTCTCTTATTTGTAAAATAAGTCTACTAAAAAACGCTTATAAACCTAATAAAATTTTACCTACTATTTTCGGAAAAATTTCATGCAAGTTCTAAATATATGTTATGATAGTATAAAATTTGTGTCATGGGAGTATAAAATTTGTTTCACGCGAGTATAATTTTTTTTTAATTCTCTTATATGTAAAATAAGTCTAAAAAAAACAAGCATCTCTTTTCAAGTAGCTTATTAATCGAATGATTTAATATTTAAATGCACAGCTTCGCAGCAAATCGCATGAACGTTTTTAAATGGCGCTTAGAAACCTAATAAAATTTTACCTGCTATTTTCGGAAAAATTTCATGTAAGTTCAAAATTTATGTTATGCTAGTAAAACATTTGTGTCATGAGAGTATATAATTTATTTCACGCGATTTTTTTTAATTCTCTTATTTGTAAAATAAGTACTATAAAACGCTTATAAGCCTAATAAAATTTTACCTACTATTTTTGGAAAAATTTCATGTAAGTTCAAAATTTATGTTATGCTAGTAAAAAATTTGTGTCATGAGAGTATAAAATTTATTTCACGCGATTTTTTTAATTCTCTTATTTGTAAAATAAGTCTACTAAAAAACGCTTATAAACCTAATAAAATTTTACCTACTATTTTCGGAAAAATTTCATGTAAGTTCAAAATTTATGTTATGCTAGTAGAAAATTTGTGTCATGGGAGTATAAAATTTGTTTCACGCGAGTATAATTTTTTTTTAAATTCTCTTATTTGTAAAATAAGTCTACTAAAAAAACAATCATCTCTTTTCAAGTAGCTTATCAATCAAATGATTAAATATTTAAATGCATAGCTTCGCAGCAAATCGCATGAAAGTTTTGAAATGGCGCTAAGAAACCTAATAAAATTTTACCTACTATTCTCGGAAAAATTTCATGTAAACTCAAAATTTATGTTATGCTAGCAAAAAATTTGTGTCATGAGAGTATAAACTTTATTTCACGCGATTTTTTTTAATTCTCTTATTTGTAAAATAAGTCTGTAAAATAAGTCTGTATCAACAAAAATCACAAAAAAAAGTCTACTAAAAAAACGCTTATAAACCTAATAACATTTTGCCTACTATTTTCGGAAAAATTTCATGTAAGTTCAAAATTTATGTTATGAGAGTGTAAAATTTGTATCATGGGAGTATAAAATTTATTTCACGCGAGTAATATTTTTTTAAATTCTCTTATTTGTAAAATTAGTCTACTAAAAAAACGCTTATAAGCCTAATAAAGTTTAACCTATTATTTTCGGAAAAAGTTCATGTAAGTTCAAAATTTATATTATGCTAGTAAAAAATTTGTGTCATGAGAGTATAAAATTTATTTCACGCGATTTTTTTTAATTCTCTTATTTGTAAAATAAGTCTACTAAAAAACGCTTATAAACCTAATAAAATTTTACCTACTATTTTCGGAAAAATTTCATGCAAGTTCTAAATATATGTTATGATAGTATAAAATTTTGTGTCATGGGAGTATAAAATTTGTTTCACGCGAGTATAATTTTTTTTAATTCTCTTATATGTAAAATAAGTCTAAAAAAAACAAGCATCTCTTTTCAAGTAGCTTATTAATCGAATGATTTAATATTTAAATGCACAGCTTCGCAGCAAATCGCATGAACGTTTTTAAATGGCGCTTAGAAACCTAATAAAATTTTACCTGCTATTTTCGGAAAAATTTCATGTAAGTTCAAAATTTATGTTATGCTAGTAAAACATTTGTGTCATGAGAGTATATAATTTATTTCACGCGATTTTTTTTAATTCTCTTATCTGTAAAATAAGTACTATAAAACGCTTATAAGCCTAATAAAATTTTACCTACTATTTTTGGAAAAATTTCATGTAAGTTCAAAATTTATGTTATGCTAGTAAAAAATTTGTGTCATGAGAGTGTAAAATTTATTTCACGCGATTTTTTTTAATTCTCTTATTTGTAAAATAAGTCTACTAAAAAACGATTACAAACCTAATAAAATTTTACCTACTATTAACGGAAAAATTTCATGTAAGTTCAAAATTTATGTTATGCTAGCATAAAATTTGTGTCATGGGAGTATAAAATTTGTTTCACGCGAGTATAATTTTTTTAAAGTCTCTTATTTGTAAAATAAGTCTACTAAAAAAGCAAACCTCTCTTTTCAAGTAGCTTACAAATCAAGTGATTAAATATTTAAATCCACAGCTTCGAAGCAAATCGCATGAAAATATTTACATAATTAATTTAAATCCTACTCACTTTTTTGCTTTTTCAATAAAATCAATGAATAATTAATTGATGCTTTGTTCTTATTACCTAATGATTTTAACTTTTCGCTTGAATGCTGCAACTAAAAGAAATTACTCAAAGTCCTTGATTCTTTGCAAATTTATCGCAATGCGAAAAACAAAATACAACAGCTGCGGGGGAAAAAAGGCGTGCTGGCTGACTAGAGAAACAAAAAGCAACGCGAAATAAAAAAAAAAACAAAGGCTACTTTTTCATTTTCAATTAACTCTTATAATGTTGCTTGTAATAAAATTTGCAAAATTTAACTAGCGTTAAAATAAACCCAAAAGGATCAAACAAATAATAGAAGAAAATTTATGCAGACCTTTTTCCACGCACAAGCAAATGCACATAAATAAGTTAATGCCTCTGAATAGAGAGAGACACACAAACATACACCTATAATATTTTATTCATTAACCAACACTGGTGCACGTTTTAAGCACACAGAAAAGAAAAAGTAAATTGTTGCAAAAACAAAGTGTTAAAAAAGAGAAGAACACAAAAAATAACCGCAAAATTGTAAAATTTTCGAAATCAATAATTCAAATGGAAAAAGCAAACAGGAAGCCCTTATAAACCGCCATCTTTTTGTGTGTGCGTTTTGTGAGTGTGAGTGAGCGTGTGCTTTTGTAAAAGCTTCAACTCATGCTTAAACTTATGATTGCAATGAAAGGCAAATAAAACTTTGCTCTGGTTGTTTTTCTTTTTTTACTGTTTTTATTGTTGTTTTTGTTGACGTTGTTGTTGTTTGTTATTGTTGTTATTGCTCTCTTATCATAATCTCTTATCTGCAATTGCAGTACCTACTCTGAACGATACAAGGCAAATAAAACTTTTTGGCCCTGTTAATGCAAAGTTTAGCCACAACCTCGATCTACTCAAAATGCTTTGTTTTCCCTCCTGTTTTGGTGTTGTTGTTGTTGTTGTTGTTGTTGTTGTTGTTGTTGTTGTTGTTGTTGTTGTTGTTGTTGTTGTTGTTTTTGTTGTTTCAATGTAAAATATTTTTCGTTTTTTATTACCTTGTAACTGTGCTTCCAGCTCTATTGTTTCCAGCTCTATAAAGTGGGCGGCGGGCAGTGCTTATTCTGGCTCTTTGGACCTGAGCTTTAATGTAAGCTTTTGTGTGTTTTTTAAAAAATTTTTAAAATTATCTCTTTGTGCGCATTTTTAATGCTTATTGCATTATTCAAATTTTAAAATTAAGCCACTCACACAAAACCTGCTGCTGCTGCTGCTGCTGTTCCTGATCCTCATCCTAATTAGCTGCATGCATGTTTTGGGCTTTAATATAAGTCCTGCTCTAAGTTAAGCACTCTTTTGGTTTGTATTGGAAATTTTTTACTTTGTCTATTTTTTTTTTTTAATTAAAATATAATTTTTTTTCAGATATTTTGAGCATTTCAGCTTTTTGCAGCACCAGCAATTTTGTCGATATTTTTAGTGTCGTTTTTTTTTTGTCGAGTGTTTTTTTAGCCACTACTGTTCCTAGCAAAACTTTGAGCCATTAAAACATAAAAAAAAACCTTTGCCAAAGCATTCAAGCGTAATTTTTTCATACAGTTTAATTAAAATCAAAATGGATGAATGAGCTTATGAACAGTGTTGCTCTTTTTTGGCTGTTTTTCATAGAGCTTCTACTTCGCCGCGTTAACTGCTCCATCATATTTGCTTTATTCAATTTCATTTCCAACCAAAACATCGCATAAATGAAATTCTTGCTTTTTGGTTTATTAGCGCGTGTAACTTTTGTAGAAACTTATAACTACTACTTAGGGACTTCTTTGAGCCATTAACAAAAACAACAGCAAATAAAAGAAGGAAAAAAAAAACAACAAATAACATGAAACAACACTGTTCAGAAAAATTTTGACACAAATAAATGGCCCACCTATTTTAAGAATCCTTTTTGCCCTTTGCCAAAAAAAAGGCCTGTTAGTGCGAAAATTTACGAAATCAGATTTACCCATTCTGGTTATGGTTATGATTATGGTTATGGTAATGGTTATGGTTATGGTTATGGTTATAGTTATGGTTATATTTATGGTTCTGGTTATGGTTATGGTTATGGTTATGGTTATGGTTATGGTTATGGTTATGGTTATGGTTATGGTTATGGTTTTGGTTATGGTTATGGTTATGGTAATGGCTATGGTTCTGGTTATGGTTATGGTAATGGTTATGGTTATGGTTATGGTTATGGTTATGGTTATGGTTACGGTTATGGTTATGGTTATGGTAATGGTTATGGTTATGGTTATGGTTATGGTTATGGTTATGGTTATGGTTATTGTTATGGTTATGGTTATGGTTATTGTTATGGTTTTTGTTATGGTTTTGGTTATGGTTATGGTTATGGTTATGGTTATGGTTATGGTTATGGTTATGGTTATGGTTATAGTTAGGGTTATGGTTATGGTTATGGTTATGGTTATGGTTATGGTTATGGTTATGGTTATGGTTATGGTTATGGTAATGGTTATGGTTATGGTACAGTTATGGTCATGGTTACGGTTATGATTATGGGTATGGTTATAGTTGTCGTTATGGTTATGGTTATGGTTATGGTTATAGTTATTGTTATGGTATTGGCTATGGTTATGGTCATGGTTTTGGTTATTGTTATGGTTATGGTTATGGTTATGGTTATGGTAATGGTAATAGTAATGGTTATGGTTATGGTGATGGTTATGGTTATGGTTATGGTTATAGTTATGGTTATGGTTATGGTTATGGTTATGGTTATTGTTATGTTTATGATTATGGTTATAGTTATGGTTATGGTTATGGTTATTGTTATGGTTATGGTTATGGTTATGGCAATGGTTATGGTTATGGTAACGGTTATGGTTATGGTTATGGTTATGGTTTTGATTATGGTTATGGTTATGGTTATGGTTATGGTTATGGTAATGGTTATGATTATGGTTATGGTTATGGTTATTGTTATGGTATTGGCTATGGTTATGGTCATGGTTTTGGTTATTGTTATGGTTATGGTTATGGTTATGGTTATGGTAATGGTAATAGTAATGGTTATAGTTGTCGTTATGGTTATGGTTATGGTTATGGTTATAGTTATGGTTATGGTTATGGTTATGGTTATGGTTATTGTTATGTTTATGATTATGGTTATAGTTATGGTTATGGTTATGGTTATTGTTATGGTTATGGTTATGGTTATGGCAATGGTTATGGTTATGGTAACGGTTATGGTTATGGTTATGGTTATGGTTTTGATTATGGTTATGGTTATGGTTATGGTTATGGTAATGGTTATGATTATGGTTATGGTTATGGTTATTGTTATGGTATTGGCTATGGTTATGGTCATGGTTTTGGTTATTGTTATGGTTATGGTTATGGTTATGGTTATGGTTATGGTTATGGTAATGGTAATAGTAATGGTTATGGTTATGGTTATGGTTATGGTTATGGTTATGGTTATGGTTATGGTTATGGTTATGGTTATGGTTATGGTTATGGTTATGGTTATGGTTATGGTTATGGTTGTGGTTATGGTTATGGTTATGGTTATGTTTATAGTTATGTTTATGGTTATAGTTATGGTTATGGTTCTGGTTATGGTTATGGTTATGGTTATGGTTATGGTTATGGTAATGGTCATGGTTATGGTTTTGGTTTTGGTTATGGTTATGGTTATGGTTTTGGTTATGGTTATGATTTTGGTTATGGTTATGGTATTGGCTATGGTTTCGGTTATGGTTATAGTAATGGTTATAGTTATGGTTATGGCAGTGGTTTTTTTTTTATTTTATTCGCAAAGGGGTAACCTTCAAAAAGCGCCACCGTGCAGGTGGGAGTGTGCTATTTTTACGCACTGAACCTGAACCTCCGCATTGAAACTTCGTCCATTTGTAAACCCCGCGGTAACGCCTCAAAGCATGACTTCACGGGGCATGGGAACAGCACTAAGCTGAAAGCTGGATGGCTAATAACCGTCGTTTACATGGTAAATAGACGTGAAGTACTCTACTCAGTCCAATATTTTGTGAAAGCTCCACTCTATACAGTTCTTCTGTTATATTTTTAACGAGGGTATTGACCACGGACCAGTTCGCTTCGCTTTGCAGCATTAGGAACACAAAGTTTTGTTGTGTCACAGTTTGCCCGAGCCTGTTCGAAGCCTCAAGGCGGGCAATATCAAACTTGAGGCAGAATGGTTTAATGGTTCAAATAAAGAATGGTTTGCATCTTCTTCAATTATATTTAAACGGCAGTGTGAGCAGTATGGACTTATCGCGTGCTTAAATTTGAACAAGTATGCTAAGAAGCCTCTTGGCCGCTCAAAATCTGTGTCAGATAGAAGTTCACTGAGCCGTGACTTCTTTTGTACCAATCGGCTTTGTTCGGGATGAGCTAGTTTGTCCAGCGACCCTTCAGAGATCTATTTCAGCGGTCTTGCCACTTCAGCATACTTCTTTCTCTAGCAACTTTTTTGCAAATGGACGCGTTTTTATTGCTCGTTAGAAGCGTTTCATCCACAAAAAGTTCGATGAGTATCGAGCTTGCTAGGAATAATGCTGCATCTTCGGAAACTGTTCTGAAGGCACAACATACCCTGAGTGCTCCGAGTCTGTAAATAGATTTAATACCTCGCCCGTAGCAATTCGTCGTCATTGCTGAGGCCCATACCGTTGACCCATACATCACGATGGATCGTACTACATTAAGGAGTAGTGTCATGCGAGCTTGTTTAAGGCCTCTCGTATTAGGCATTATCCTCGATAGGGCTTTACAATGTACAGTGTCCATGCGTCGGATGCTTTTTTGTGGGCATACTGGAGATGATGTTTAAATGTTAATCGGGAGTCAATCATTACACCAAAGTATTTAATAAATGGATGTTCTGTTAACATTGATGCTTGCAACTTCCATCTTTTTGCGGCTGCTTATGAGCACCGCCTCCTTTTTATGTTCGGCTAGGAAAAGTCGCACTGATAAAAGGCAGCTACAGATAATTACAATTGAAACACTACTGAGCGCCTCGACTTCTTCCAGGCGTTTTGTAGTTGCCAAAACCGCTAGGTTGTCCGCAAAGCCGACGATCTTGACGCCTGTGGGAACTGTGAGTCTAAGAACGCCATCGTACATAATGTTCCATATCAGGGGACCTAGGATCTTAGGTAGACCACCGGAGACGTTATACATCTTTATGCTTTCGTCTGTAGCGTAGCGTAATACTCTTCTATCGAAGTAGCTTGCTATTACCCTGGAGATATAGCGTGGGATTTCAAATTCTGTGAGCGCTTTCATTATATTCTCCCAGTTTGCGGAGTTAAAGGCGTTGCGCACATCCAGCGTTGTCACGAGACAGTACTGCTTTGCACCCCTCCTCCTTTTTTTACCTTCAATAGCTTTCTCTGCCATATTTGTTACAAGATTTATGGCGTCGGATGTTGAACGTGATTTTCGGAACCCAAACTGTTGATTCGAAAGTCCTCCTCTGGCTTAGATTGCTTCTTCAAGGCGATTACACAGCACTCGCTTGAAGATCTTGAGTATCGTGTCGAGCAGACATATAGGTCGGTAGGTCGAGTGATCATCCGGAGAGTCGCTACCTTTTGTATAAGCACGAGCTTTTGCGTCTTCTATTGTTCGGGGAATATGCCATCTGTAAGACAAGCGTTGTACAGCTGCACGAACGCTTGTATTTGTAACGTGATAGCAATTTTTAGTGCGCGGCTTGGAATTTTATCTGAACCTGGGGCCTTGTCGTTATGGAAATGGGATGCACAACTTTTCGTACATAAATTCTCCGTTTTTTTTTTTACAGAAGCCAACTTGTATAATTTTGCAACGGTTTTTTTTTTCTTTGTTGTATAGTCAGTTAGAAGTTTCATGCAATACACAGAAAGTGAATTTTTGTTGACCAGTGTAATTTCCTAGCTTGTGCATTACCACCCTGGTGCAAACATTTGTGGTTTTGTTCGCATCGCAAAAAAAAGTCTTTACTTGTTAGCTACTAGGTTTCATGCGCCTCAAGACCGCAAAACATATCAACCTGTCATTTAGACAAGCGCTTCGTGCTGCAGCTACTTCTCTTGTTCCTCTCCAATCGTTTTCCCTTCTTTTATTTCCCCACAAACTCAACTTTAAACTTATGCTTTATGAAAATTTCTGGTTGCACTCCATTTACTCTTCTGCTTAAGTAAACTTTATCAGCAAAGTTTTATTATCTACAGTTTTGAACAAAAACTCGTTATTTTTTTTTTTAATTTCCACCCACTGTCCCTTCCAACTTCATAACGCTTATTCCCCAATGTCGCTTTGTTGAGTCAAAAACTTTGTACTGTGTGGTTTTCTTTATATTGCTAGGAATGTCTTAATTATCTTCGCTTTTACACAACTTTACAATTTTACACGTTTATTGAAATTGCTTGCGGCTGCATGAATGCTGCTACTGCTGCTCCTGCTGCACGCTAAAGGTTTTGTTATAATTAAAGGAAGCAAATTTCTCAAAGCATCACGTGACGTTTTCTCCATTCTTTGTGGACGAACAGGTGTTAAAATGCTCTAATGAGGCGAAATTCTCGCAGGCGCTATCAATTAGTTGAGCAGGAAATTATTATAACCTCAAGTTATGCGCTCAGAAAACTTAATAAAGTTTAAACACTCACACACACACACACACACATATGCAATATATGCAAAAATAATGGATAAAAGATTACAGCTGTAGGTAAATAAGACTAAAGCATATATTTAAGCATTATCTGGCATGAAATAAAGTTTAGAGCTAAGCTTTTATGACAGCAACATAACCAAAGCATGGAATAACTAGCATGCAATTTTTTTTTTTAATTTTATTATAAATCAATAAACAAAACTTACAAAACAAATTACAATACATTCCGAGTACATTATAAAAATTTTTGCATTTCGACATAAAAATTAATAGATTTTTACCTATTTACTTTTATTTTTAAAGAGATATTAAAAAATCTAAGAAAATTTGCGCTGACGGCTTTAACGATTAACAATAAAAACTTATTTATAATGATTAAAGAATTTATAGTTATTTTATTTTATGTCCTGACATTTAAACTCACATGCAATTTAATGTTTTATGATTGTAAATTTATTTGTATTTATCAAAGACTTTAAATGCTTTTAAATGTTTAATCTTTAATACATAAATCATTAACGTTGTTGTAAGATTTTGTAAGAGGATGTTATTTTTATGATAGGTAAATTAAAGCTTACTGTTGATCACTTAGATGCCAATTATCTTAAATAAAACTTTTTTTAACTGGTAAAGCTATTAAAAAGGAATCCAATTTATTTATCAATAAAAATTCCAACACCAACGCCACTGTTTTAATGTTTGTTTTTTTTTATTATCCTTTGATTGTAAATTGCAGTTTAACTCTTTTGTGGTGTAATACAACTCTTATTGGATTTTTACATTCCTCTTAATTCAAATCAATTCCTTTGCGTTTATCGATAAATTTTATTTTAATGTTTCTTTTATTAAATTACGTCTTTTATAGAAGTGAAAGCATTTAATTTGCAAGCGTTATCGCATGATATATTTTTCACCATAAATTACAATAAAAAATTACGAGTAATTAGGGCTGTCAGCTATTTTGAGACACCCCCGAATATCGACTTAAATAAGAATATTTAACATAAAATAAATTGTTGTCCTATTTACGTCAATAAAATTCTAGATAATTCAACTACATTGTCCATAAAAAATGGCTATCAAGTGATTAAAAGGCTCATATCGATCAATGTAGCTTCTAATTTTACTCAGTTTTGTATTGAAATTACTCCAAAACTGGGTTGAAATACTCCAAATGCGATTCTTTGAAGTTAATTTTTGTTTAAGTATAAATATCAAAAAAACATAGAAAACATAGAACTGCCAAAATCATTGATATTAAGTAAATTTAGTTTAAATTCAGATTTTTAAAATGAAATTTATGCAAAATCTATTTACTAGGTACTTTTTATAAAAAACATAGAAAACATAGAATGACAAAAACTGCATAAATGAATGTAAAATCCAGCGGAAAGTAGTACGCCATAGTAGTAAGCTGAAGTATTGTCCATAAAAAAGGGCTATCAAGTGATTTAAAGGCTCATATCTATTTATTTATTTATTTATTTTATTTATTTATTTATTTGACTCTTAGCGCTAACAAGAGCGCTCTTAACAATTTGTAAGGTTACTAATTTTATTTTATTTTAAGTTAAAATAAGATCTAAGCTTAATTTTTGCTTTATTGTAAATAGCAAAAAACATAGAAAATATAGAACTGACAAAATCGATGAAATTTATTAAAATTAGTATAAATTAAAATTTTCAAAATTAAATATATGCAAAATCTATTAACTAGGTACGTTTGAAAAAAAACATAGAAAACATAGAATGAAAAACTGCATAACAGAATGTAAAATGCAGCAGAAAGAAGTATGCCATAGTAGTAAGCTGAAGCTTTATCCATAAAAAAGGGCTATCAAGTGATTAACCCCTTGACGTATCAATTAGCGCAACGAAGTTCGCTTCCAACTGTTTGCACACAACTTGCACTAAACAACCCAGTTTTTATGCTTACGAACAGTCGCAAAACGAAACGAAATGTGAATGCATGTAATAAAACTATTTATTTTAGATTAGATGTTGTGCACGGCATTAACTAATTTTATTCTTATTATTATGAGAATCGAAAATAATAATCTGTTAAAAGTAATTGGTATTTCATAGTAGATAACAAATAAATGTACACTTCTACACACCACGAGTCAGACTCGTGATAATCATGTTAGGCACAGAAATTGTACCACGAGTCAGACTCGTGATGATCATGTTAGGCACAAAATTGTACCACGAGTCATACTCGTGGAAATACGTCAAGGGGTTAAAAGGCTCATATCTATCAATGTAGCTTTTAATTTTACTTAGTTTTGTAGTAAACTTTGTTGCAAAGACTCCAAATGCTTAATTATAAATAGCACAAAAACATAGAAAACATAGAACTGCAAATTCAATAAAATTAATTAAATTGCGTATAAGTTTATATTTTCGTAATAACATATATGCAAAATCTATTAAATAAAAAAAACATAGAAAACATAGAATGACAAAAATGCATAAATGAATGTAAAATGCAGCAGAAAGTAGTTACCCATACCTAAAATAATGCTCAGTATCATATATAGAATCCAAACGTTATACTTAAACATCACGAAAGTTCTGCTCAAAAATTTTTCAGTTTTAATAAAAACAACCTAGAGGAAATTGTTTCATTAACCCTTTGCGATCGTATTAATTTTATAAATGGGTGTCATGCTGGTCGGAATAAATTTTTGTTAAAACAACAGTAATACACAATATGGAAGATTATGAAGGAAAAATATAATTTATTTATTCATTTACAACTTTATATATGTGTATGTTATATAATAATATGTTTAATTTTATGTAAAAATTATAAATATTTTATAGTTCTTCATCGTGTGGTATCTTTCAAAGCAGTCTCTAATATGAAGCATACGACTGGAACGGTAAAAACATTTTGGTGGCTGAGAGCAGACAGTGTCTCAAAGAGTTTAAGTTTATTTTAAATTCTTTCAAAGTTTTTTAAATCTATGAATTCGACCAAATTAAGTCTAAATCGACATTTTTATAATGAAAAAAATTAAAAATCTATGATTTATATTCATTTTAATAAATACATAGAAAACATAGAATGTCAAAAATTGCATATGTGATTGTAAAAATCTGTAAATAGTGACAAACCAAAACCAGTAACAATGTTAAGAAAAACATAGCATCCTAAAAGTGCATTAAAACATCTTAGAACTTCATTTAGTGTTCATTTGCTCAACTTTTTCATTTTAAATAAAGGCACAATAGATGCCTTACCTTTGATTAGAGTTAATTTTGAGTTATATTGAGAATAAATCTTTTAAATCAATGTAATCGATCGAATTGAGTCTAAATCGACATTTTTATAATGAAAAAATTAAAAATATATGATTTATATTCATTTTAATAAATACATAGAAAACATAGAATGTCAAAAATTGCCTATGTGATTGCAAAAATCTGTAAGTAGTAGCAAACCAGTACCAGTATTAATGTTAAGAAAAACATAGAATCCTAAAAGTGTATTAAAACATCTTAGAATTTTGTTTAGTGTTCATTTGCTTAAATTTTTCATTTTAAATAAAGGCACAATAGAACCATTTCCTTTGAGGAAGGTTAATTTTGAGTTATGTTAGGAATTAATCTTTTAAATCAATGAAATCGATTAAATTAAGCCAAATGGTAATTTTCATAATGAAAATAATTCAAAATCTAATAATATATATATTTTGAGAAAAACATAGAAAGCAAACTATGTTAAAATCTGCACAAATGGTTGCAGAAATGACCGAGTAGTAGTAAGTAAACGAAAAAAAAAAATGTATAAAAGCTGATAATTTACTAAACAGCTTAAATCATCCTAAGAGTTTGAAGTTTGTCTGCTTAAAATTATTATATCAATAAAGCCTTTTTAATAATGAATATCATTCATACTTTATGATTAATTTTGGAAAGACATGGATAATATAGAAGATCATAAGCGACATACATAAGTGATTGTAAAATATGATGTGATGAGAAGAAACAACAGCGACCCAATTCACAGAGGCATTGATAAAAACATAGAATAACAAAAACTGCAAAAATTGTTGCAAAATGTGCCCAATAGTAATAAGCTGTTGCAAAAACAAAGCATATTTAAACTAGACAATGTATAAAGTATAAACAAAGTATAAAAAGGACTAAAATAAACCATTAAAACGTCATGGAAGTGGAGTGGATATTTGTAGGTTTAAAATTCTGAATTTGCACACAACTTGCACTAAACAAACCAGTTTTGATGCTTACGAACAGTCGCAAAACGAAACGAAATGTGAATGCATGTAATAAAACTATTTATTTTAGATTAGATATTGTGCACGGCATTAACTAATTTTATTCTTATTATTATGAGAATCGAAAATAATAATCTGTTAAAAGTAATTGGTATTTCATAGTAGATAACAAATAAATGTACACTTCTACACACCACGAGTCAGACTCGTGATAATCATGTTAGGCACAGAAATTGTACCACGAGTCAGACTCGTGATGATCATGTTAGGCACAAAATTGTACCACGAGTCATACTCGTGGAAATACGTCAAGGGGTTAAAAGGCTCATATCTATCAATGTAGCTTTTAATTTTACTTAGTTTTGTAGTAAACTTTGTTGCAAAGACTCCAAATGCTTAATTATAAATAGCACAAAAACATAGAAAACATAGAACTGCAAATTCAATAAAATTAATTAAATTGCGTATAAGTTTATATTTTCATAATAACATATATGCAAAATCTATTAAATAAAAAAACATAGAAAACATAGAATGACAAAAATGCATAAATGAATGTAAAATGCAGCGGAAAGTAGTTATCGATACCTAAAATAATGCTCATTATAATATAGAATCCAAACGTTATACTAAACATCACCAAATTTCTGCTCAAAAATTTGTCAATTTGAATAAAAACAATCTAGAGGAAATTGTTTGAGTAACCCTTTGCGATCGTATTAATTTTATATATGAATGTCATGCTGGTCGGAATAAATTTTTGTTAAAACAACAGTAATACACAATATGGAAGATTATGAAGGAAAAATATAATTTATTTATTCATTTACAACTTTATATATGTGTATGTTATATAATAATATGTTTAATTTTATGTAAAAATTATAAATATTTTATAGTTCTTCATCGTGTGGTATCTTTCAAAGCAGTCTCTAATATGAAGCATACGACTGGAACGGTAAAAACATTTTGGTGGCTGAGAGCAGACAGTGTCTCAAAGAGTTTAAGTTTATTTTGAATTCTTTCAAAGTTTTTTAAATCTATGAATTCGACCAAATAAAGACTAAATCGACATTTTTATAATGAAAACAATTAAAAATCTATGATTTATATTAATTTTGATAAATACATAGAAAACATAGAATGTCAAAAATTGCATATATGATTGCAAAAATCTGTAAATTGTAGGAAACCAGTACCAGTAACAATGTTAAGAAAAACATAGACTCCTAAAAGTGCATTAAAACATTTTAGAATTTTGTTTAGTGTTTATTTTTTCATTTTAAATAAAGGCACAATAGATGCTTTTCCTTTGAGTAGAGTTAATTTTGAGTTATTTTGAGAATAAATCTTTTAAATCAATGAAATCGATCAAGTCGAGTCTAATTCGACATTTTTATAATGAAAAAAATTAAAGATCTATGATTTATATTAATTTTAATAAATACATAGAAAACATAGAATGTCAAAAATTGCATATGTGATTGTAAAAATCTGTAAATAGTGACAAACCAAAACCAGTAACAATGTTAAGAAAAACATAGCATCCTAAAAGTGCATTAAAACATCTTAAAATTTTGTTTAGTGTTCATTTGCTTAAATTTTTCATTTAAAATAAAGGCACAATAGAAGCATTTCCTTTCAGTAGAGTTAACTTTGAGTTATTTTGAGAATAAATCTTTTAAATCAATGAAATCATTAAATTGAGCATAAATGGTCATTTTCATGGGGGAAATAATTCAAAATCCATTAATCTATACTTATTATATAAAAGGGTTCTCTCGAATTTTCATCGTTCAATAAATGGGGTAAATGCTGAACCGATTTTAATAATTCTTTCATAATTCAATTGCTATAGTAAGCGACCCTGCTACTGGGTACTACGTTTTTAGTAAATCTTTTTATATAATTATTTAAGAATTCATGCATTTTAATCCATACCGCCATTGTATAAGCAGCACGAATTAACAGCAAACAATAGCTTAAGCTCTTTGTTGAGAGAGAGAGGTGAGATTCAACAACTCACCGCGCTGGTCTCTTGAGTGGATAGTTGCACTCAGTTAATTTCTGCTGCAGGGTTGCCATAAGTCCAATATATCGTATTTATTTTGATTTTACGAAGGTGAAACTCTTTTCATTTCAATAAGAAGCCACTCTTTTTATTTCAAGAAGAAATATTCTCAAATAAAATAAAATTAATTAAACATATTTGATTCTTGAGTCTTTATTCAAAATATGTTTTCATATCATATTTATACTCCCAAGCAACGCTGGGGACGGGTATGCTAGTTATGTATATTTTGAAAAAAACATAGAAAACCAGAAATGTAAAAATCTGCACAAATTATTGCAGAAATTGCTGAATAAAAGTAAATAAACGCAAAAAAAAATATAGAAAAGCAGAGAATTTACAACACAGCCTAAATCATCCTAAGAGTTTGTTTGCAGTTTGTCTGCTTTAAACTTTTAATTCAATGACGTCTTAATAATGAATACCATTCATATTTTATGGTTAATTTTTGAAAGACATGGATAATATAGAAGATCATAAGCGACATACATAAGGTATTGTAAAATATGATGTGATGAGAAGAAAGAACAGTGACCCAATTCACAGAGGCATTGATAAAAACATAGAATAACAAAAACTGCAAAAATTGTTGCAAAATGTGCCCAATAGTTGTAAGCTGTTCCAAAAATAAAGCGCATTAAAACTAGAGAGTGTATAGAGTATAAACAATGTATAAAAAAGAAAAAAAAACATTAAAACGTCATGGATGTGGGTTGGATTTTTGTAGGCTTAAAATTTTTAATTTGAATGAAAAGACCATAGAAACAAATCACTTGAGTAAAGTTTAATATGAGTTATTAATGAAAACAAAACTAAATTTATCAAATTATAAATTTCGTTCTTTTTGAAAAAAAAACATAGAATGAGAAAAATTACATTACTCATTGTAAAATGCGGCAAATTGAATAAATCCTATGAATCAGGCAAATTTTGAGAAAAACATAGAAAACATAGAATCTTGAAATTCCGCAAATGGGCCAAAAATGTTCCAAATAGTAGTAAACTGTACCAAAATCAAAATACAGAAAAGCAAAGATTTTCAAACATACCCTTAAACGTCTTGAAAGTCGAAAATCTGCTCACCATATTTAGTATAAAAATGCCATTTTATACAGTACTTAATCGAAATACTATGTTATAAATATTTTAAGAAAAAAATATAGAAAACATCAATGCCAAAAATTACTCGAATGACTGTTAAATTCAAGGAAAAGATGTAAAATATTTAAAAATCTATACCTAGAAAAACAGAGAACAATGACAAAATTACATGTGAATGTTTGAGAAGTTTTTGAATTTGAATGAAAAGACCATAGGAACAAATAACTTGAGTTATTAATGAAAGCAAAATTAAATTTATCAAATTGTACATTTGGTACATTATGGAAAAAAAACGTAGAATGAGAAAAATTCATAACACATTGTAAAATGCAGAAAATAGTAGAAATCCTATGAATTGTTTAAATTTTGAGAAAATCATAAAAAACATAGAAAACATAGAATCTTGGAAACTGCACAAATGACTCCAAAATGTTTCGAATAATAGTAAATTGTATCAAAAACAAAGTACAAAAAAGCATAGACTTTCAAACGTACCCTTAAACGTCTTGAAAGTCGATGAAAAGTTTATGTGCCCACCATATTTCGTGCAATAATGCCATTTTATACGGAAATTAATCAAAATACCATGTTATATACATTTTAGAAAAACATAGAAAACATAGAATGCCAAAAATTGCTCGAATGACTGTTAAATGTAGTGAAAATACGTAAAAAAATATTAAGATTCATGCCTTGAAAAACATAGAATAATGAAATAAATTACATTTAAATGTTTGAGCAGTTTTTCTTAAAGTTTCGTTGTTTAAAGTTTTCAATTTTTTAGGAAGTTTTGTTTTTATTTTTTGAGTTATGAAATTTTGGGCTGAAATGGCCAGTTAATTAATTTTTATATATGTACATTTAAGGATCAAAATAATCTAAAAGAAGAACTGAATTTTATCTCTTGGCGATATTATGGATAACCGAAAATCAAGTCCTTTTGGTTGTGAAGTTAGTTAAAAAAACAAACGAGCTATTTGAAACTTTCTGGAATTCAAATATGATAGCATGAGTTAAATCAACAATTGCAGTTTAGGCTTGAACAAAAAAAAAAAAAAAAAAAAATCGCATGTAACTTTTTTCCAAAATCGATAAAAATCCCATTATTTTGTTTAGAAACATTTATGAAATCAACATTTAAATAAATTAACATGATATGAAACGAATTTTTTTATCAGTACCTAAAATTAATTAATTTTAACAAGATGCCATTTGCAACTCAAGATTTGATGTTTATTTTAAGCAACTAAAAACCATGCAATACGAATTAAAATGTTTTTAACACTTCATTAAAGTTGTTCAAATTAGCCTGAAGATGCTTTAAGCCATAAAAAACATCCAAAATATTGTCAAATCGCACATAACTGTGCAATGTTAAGCATAGTTGCATCGACGTGTAGGCTGTCGAATTGATTAACGAAAAAAACTTGCAACCTACACTAACATTGTTTCTTGTTTGCACCTAAGAAGAAGGTGCAACACAACAATGCTGGGCTATGCATGTTGTAGACAATTGAGAAAATAAAAAAAATAAAAAAAAAACGAAAACCAAAAGTTGACGACAATTTATGTTATTACAGCCAGACATACTCACACACACTCACACGAGTTGCTTTTGCTTGTAATTATAATAATTTTATACAAGCAATCAGTTGACGTTCGCACTGTGTTGTGAGGGTGTTTTTTTCCTCCATATAAAGAGCTTTAATTTTTCATGTTAGCCGCTCCTTAAGCTTGCGTTTTGTTTTTTTTTTTTTTTTTTGTTTCCTTGCATTATATTCTTGTTTGGTTATCATAATTATCAACGTCCTTCAGCTGTTGACATAATTTTCCCATTAATGTTGACACATGCTTTTAAGCTCCAACAGCTCTAAAGCTTTGTGGGACTTTATTTGAAAAACAGCGTTGTTTTTCAGTTAATCTAGGGATTAACCTAAGTTCCAGCTTTATTTGGCAAGGTGACTTTTTTTTTTTTGTGATTCTGTCTTAATTTAAAGTGGCATTTACAACAATTACAACAACAGAAAACATATAGCTAACGACCTTGCCATTTATTTGTCGCAAATGTTAGCTAAAGCTCTTGCTTTATGTTCAAAAGCTTAATTTTTATGCACTCGCTCCGGTTTATTTTTGTGGGTGTTTTATTTGGTGTTAATATGTTCCAATTGTTTTGAACACTGTTCATTTTTGGTTTTTTTTCTTATTTGCACGTCTGTGTGCGTTAGTTAACTCATGTGTGACCAAAACAGTAGCACTTGACATTTTTTGTGTTGTATTTTTGTAAATGTCACACGCATTACGTGATGTCGTCATTACTTATTAATAACATCAAATTTATTACCTAATTTCACAAGCCATAAATTACAGCTGTTTTTTTACCCCACCCGAAAGCTCATATAATTAAATAAAAACCCAAGACATTGCGGTAATTGTTTCACATTGTTTGAGAAGAGAAGTGCGGCGATAATCTCGACAATTCTATGTTGAATAAATATTGATGAAAGCTTTAAGAGAACAGATACGTTTCAGTGAAAAGAATGTTTTTTAAGCTGAAGGTTTGGTTTTGAAATGAAGGCATGATTTAAATTAATTCATGTATTTTTTTAAGATGTTTATATATGAACAAGGTGTCGCATAAGTAAGAACCCTATACGAAGAAATTAGCACCCTATAATTTAATTTTATTGATTAGAACCCTATACAAAATCAAAATAAAATAAAATTAAAATCAAAATCGAAATCAAAATCAAAATCAAAATCAAAATCAAAATCAAAATCAAAATCAAAATCAAAATCAAAATCAAAATCAAAATCAAAATCAAAATCAAAATCAAAATCAAAATCAAAATCAAAATCAAAATCAAAATCAAAATCAAAATCAAA
Organism: Pherbina coryleti; assembly: GCA_943735915.1. Taxonomy (NCBI): domain Eukaryota; kingdom Metazoa; phylum Arthropoda; class Insecta; order Diptera; family Sciomyzidae; genus Pherbina; species Pherbina coryleti. The sequence goes on from OX030948.1 coordinate 169,969,027, forward strand.
ATCAAAATCAAAATCAAAATCAAAATCAAAATCAAAATCAAAATCAAAATCAAAATCAAAATCAAAATCAAAATCAAAATCAAAATCGAAATCAAAATCAAAATCGAAATCAAAATCAAAATCAAAAATCAAATCAAAATCAAAATCAAAATCAAAATCAAAATCAAAATCAAAATCAAAATCAAAATCAAAATCAAAATCAAAATCAAAATCAAAATCAAAATCAAAATCAAAATCAAAATCAAAATCAAAATCAATATCAAAATCAATATCAAAATCAAAATCAAAATCAAAATCAAAATCAAAATCAAAATCAAAATCAAAATCAAAATCAAAATCAAAATCAAAATCAAAATCAAAATTAAAATCGAAATCAAAATCAAAATCAAAATCAAAATCAAAATCAAAATCAAAATCAAATTAAAATCAAAATCAAAATCAAAATCAAAATCAAAATCAAAATCAAAATCAAAATCAAAATCAAAATCAAAATTAAAATCAAAATCAAAATCAAAATCAAAATCAAAATCAAAATCTAAATCAAAATCAAAATCAAAATCAAAATAAAAATCAAAATCAAAATCAAAATAAAAATCAAAATCAAAATCAAAATCAAAATCAAAATCAAAATCAATATCAAAATCAATATCAAAATCAAAATCAAAATCAAAATCAAAATCAAAATCAAAATCAAAATCAAAATCAAAATCAAAATCAAAATCAAAATCAAAATCAAAATCAAAATCAAAATCAAAATCAAAATCAAAATCAAAATCAAAATCAAAATCAAAATCAAAACAAAATCAAAATCAAAATCAAAATCAAAATCAAAACCAAAATCAAAATTAAAATCAAAATCGAAATCGAAATCAAAATCAAAATCAAAATCAACATCAAAATCAAAATCAAAACCAAAATCAAAATCAAAATCAAAATCAAAATCAAAATCAACATCAAAATCAAAATCAATATCAAAATCAATATCAAAATCAAAACCAAAATCAAAATCAAAATCGAAATCGAAATCGAAATCGAAATCGAAATCGAAATCGAAATCAAAATCAAAATCAAAATCAAAATCAAAATCAAAATCAAAATCAAAACCAAAATCAAAATCAAAATCAAAATCGAAAGCGTTATCGAAATCGAAATCGAAATCAAAATCAAAATCAAAATCAAAGTCAAAGTCAAAATCAAAATCAAATTCAAAATCAAAGTCAAAATAAAAATCAAAATTTACATAAAACTAATTATATATTAGAACGGGGATTTAAACAAGAAATGATATAAGAACAAGAGTTGGAACCAGGATTAGGATAAGAATTTAGGCCACGCTAAGGTCAAGAATTAGGAAAAAGTAGGACAAGGCCAAAGAAAGGGATTCGGAAATGGACTATATCAGTAACTGGATATGGATTTGGATTTGGATTTGGATAAAGAAAACGTTGTGGAAAAGGCATAAGGTTAAAGAAGATTGATTTCTTGAATTTTTTAGTTTTCAAAAATTGATTTCTCATATTATACCTACGCTTCTTTTTCAAATGTACGTCAAATATTTTAGGTTTGAATACGACTTCGAAAAAGGAAACATTTTGTCATAATGACTGAAAAAAAAAAATAAAAATAAGATCTCTTCATACTTCTTAACGGCCGACTGAGGTCGATTTGAATTCCACACCAAACTAAGAGCTATAGTTTAAAGGCACTTTAGATGTTGGATAGGCTGACACAACCTGTCTTCAAAATCACTAGAATATAATAAGTATAGCTCATAAAGCCTGGAAATGGCGGTTGGCCTAACCGAGGGCGACATAAATCCCATTCGAATATAATAAGTGTCTTTATAGAACTTGGGAATGCTGGTAGAGGGACGACTAAAGTCGACTTGACAGCCACCCTAATATGCACATATTTGGTGATGTAAGTTCTTTTCACATGTAGTATATTGGTTATATATTCTTCCAAGCAAAGTAGTAATAAATACTATTTTTGTTTTTTTTTTCCTCAAAATTTTGTTCTTTATTTCTTTTTTGTCATATAGATGTACAGTAGGAACTTTTTTTAAAACTACGTCTTCGGGCATCTCACACTAATTTCTCGAAAACAAATTATCCCATTTGGATGAAATTTTTTTTCGTGATAGTCAAGACCCAATTGCATCGGAAAAACATCTCAAACCAATCGTTATTAAATTTTATTATTTTGAAAACACTTGACATAACTTTAAATGCGTTTATCTCGAAACCAATTTTTCGTGAACAAATTGACCGATTCGAATAATTTTTGCTACATTTTACCACATACTTACAATACCAGTCGTTCTCGTCGGTACTAGAATCATGAGGGTAGCTCCAAAAACAACGGAGCTGGACCTATCTTAAGTCTTAAAAAAATAAATTTTTTTTTTAAATTTTGGTATTTGGATGGTACTGTTCCGTTATTTTTGAATGACCCTCTTAAATGATGGAACGCAAAATTTTTTAATTACAACCATACCGGTATACCTTTTGTTTTTCTTATGGTACTCTGACATGACATAAAAAACAACAACAACAACAAAAACAGCAACAACAAAACAACAATATCTTTTAAACAAAGTTTGATATTTTATCTATTCCATAAAAAAATCATCTTTTATAATTTTTGCGCAATTTAATTTTTAACAAGGCATTTCATTTTGAGTCGACAAGGCAAAGGGTACCTTTAATACCTTTCTAACTACTATTTATAAAGAATCAAAGGTTTTTCTTTCTGTAGGTTAGTTAAAAAATATCATTGCTCTTGTCAAGATGAACAAGACACTACATTTCCCAGCTGAGTCAAAACTCTTCATCTCTAAAACGCTTACATGAAAACATGCTGTGAATTATAACAATAAAGTGGACGTCAATGTAAATTTATGCACTGATTTGCTTGGCTAGTGTGCGGTTAATAGTTGATGTATTGGTATTGTGGTTGTTGTTGTAGATACGTGTCCCAGTGGGAAAAATCGTAAGGTGCTTACAAGCTAATTCATGGTTTCCTTTAGCTAATGAACGCACCTTACGTATACGTTACATATACCTTACGTATACCTTACGTATTCCTTCATAAATCCAGCTTATCAATTATAATGCATTAGCATTGAAACCCGAACGATTCTGATCGTCGGGAGAACATTCCCTACACTTTATTTTAGTTAAGGATAGATATGTACATAAGTTCTTTCATACTTTATAAAAGAAAGCTTACTTTAGAGGCTTTGTAAAAGTAAAGGGGATTCGTAAGAGACGCTTACATACCTCGCGGATAAAAAGTAAGTAGGGTATAATGTATTATAGATGATGGTTTTTTCTGCTGGGGTGTTATGTTGATGTTGTTGCATTCTATATTAGCTACGTTGTGATGTTCTTGTTGTTGTAAGCTGCGGAAGCTGCTGTATGGTTTGAATACAGGAAATACTGCTGTTAGTTTATTTTGTAACATGGACCATATGATATGAAAATTATTTTTTATGCTTTTCGAAAAAAAAGTTTTTCCAGCTTCATTATCAATGTTGAAATAAAAGTTGTTGAAATTTTCTATAAGTTTAAAGTATATTTTTTTCCTGGAGGGTACACCGGTTGCTACATATATTTCGAAAATAACTATAAAGACCGATTTTTTAAACTTTGGAATTAGAAACACAAAAGAATTGTTGGGCCATATTGACCCAACTTGAAATTGCATAAAAAAAATACTGAAAACTTCCCAAGTGGAAATTGCATAGGAAAGCTGAGGAACAAATTAAAGATACAGTAGTTTCGACTATGTCGTAACACAAGATGTAGAATTATTCAATTCGCCTTTGATGACATCTTTTTTAAAAACTATTTAGAAAATGTTTATTCCATACACCTGAGCATATGATCTTTTAAAGAGTGCCGGAGAGGGTTAATATGTATCACCGACCCCCACTACTTTTGCAAAAGGAACATTTTCGCCTTGGACACCTACTCCCTCTGACCAATCCTTAGGAGGGCTGCTCCCATACAAATTTTATGGTTTTTGTATATTTTTTTGCCATACACCTGAGCATATGACATTTAAGAGAGTGCCGGAGAGGGTTAATATGTATTAACGACCTTCATTATTTTTGCAAAAGGAACATTTTTGCGTTTGACACCTATTCTCTCCGACCACTCCTTATAGGGGCTCCCTTACAAATATTATGGTTTTTGTATATTTATTCCATACACCTGTGCATATGACCTTTAAGAGAGTGCCGGAAAGGGTTCATAAAAATGACTGACGCACATTACTTTTGCAAAAGGAATATTTTTGTCCTTGACTCCTATTCCCTCCGACCACTCCTTAGGGGGACTACTATACAAATTTTATGGTTTTTGTATATTTTTGCCATACACCTGAGCATATGACCTTTAAGAGAGTGCCGGAGAGGGTTAATATGTATTACCGACCTCCATTATTTTTGCAAAAGGAACATTTTTGCGTTTGACACCTATTCTCTCCGACTACTCCTTATAGGGGCTCCCATACAAATTTTATGGTTTTTGTATATTTATTCCATACACCTGAGCATATGACCTTCAAGAGAGTGCCGGAGAGGGTTAATATGTATGAGCAACCCCCATTTATTTTGCAAAAGGAACATTTTTGCCTTTGACACCTATTCTCTCGGACCACTCCTTAGGGGGGCTACCATACAAATTTTATTGTGTTTGTGCCGGAAAGGGTTAATATGTATAACCGACCCCCATTACTTTTGTAAAAGGAACATTTTTGCCTTTGACACCTATTCCCTCCGACCACTTCTTAGGGGGGCTCCAATACAAATTTTATGGTTTTGTCGATAAAACCGGAAACTATGGATAAATAGGTAGCAAGCTTAAGCAAACAAAAACATCAAATGTTGGCTTTATATTTCATGTAATTGTGTAAAATTTATATAAGTTAGAGAGTTCTAACATGAATTTTTGTCGCATTGAGGATCAAGCTAACATCAACATTGTACGATCAGTACTTCAGGCCCACCAAAGGCTCAAAAAGTTACATAAATGCCGAAACCTGATCACTATCAACCACCCTACCTACTTACCTCCGAGAATGACGTATTCTACGTCAAAATAAAAAATGTGTTTTTGGATTTATTTGCTTTTATTTAGTGCGAAAATTGAATTGATGCGGTATAAATCCAGCTCGAAGGAACATGAATATTTCGGTATCGGTGGGGGGGAGAAAGCAATTTTGCTGGCGAATTGAAAGCTTCTAAAAAGAAAGAAAACGCGGCGCTTTAAAACTATATTGACCGAGGTCACTTTTATTAGTAAAAACTTAAAACTAACAAAGTTTTTATGAAAGCAGCGAGAAGTGCTGCCTAAAAGAAAAAATATAAATACATACATAGCAGCATGGTAGACGCATATGAGACGCATACTACCGCGCCAGCACCGGGAAACCACCAGTGGCGTTAACAGTTATAAAGAATGTTTGGAACGCATGAAGAAATGTATTAATCGTAACGGAGAATATTTTAAAAAACAATAAAGAAAAAAAATTCGGTCTTTATATTTATTCCCGAAATATATATACATATATAGTAACCCTCGTATTTAATATATCATAAAATATATTTTTTTGACATAGTGGGCAAAGTTTGACATACAAACTTTATTTGTTTTCATACGATGTCGCATGACATTTTTTACTTTTTTAGGCTAAAGCATGCAGTAACAATACAGTTGAGTTACTACAGCTTCTGTGTCTCTCTCTCTCACTCTCTCATTCTCAGCATTAACCCATTTGAAGCCAGGACCCTGAAAACATTGCAAAATATAAATGTTATGATACCAGTGGCCCCAAAAAATTTAATGTGAGAGAAAGAAGCCTCCCTTTGCCATTTAAAAAATACAAAATTTTGAAAAAATCAAGATTTTTCTAAAAAAGAAAGCTTTCAATAAGTTGAAATCTAAGAGAATTTTTACTTCGATTCTTTGACTTAACTCGTAAAATGTATCTCTTGTTCTTTTCTCTCTCTTGATTTTACCTTTTAAAGCTTCAGTCATTTTCAGATTCATAAAAGATTTTAGCCTCTTGAGCTTTATGCCTGCATAATTTAAGAATTTTTTTTCTCTTTTTGTGAATACAAGACCTTTTTGACGGTCTTGAAATGAATGTAATAAATTTTGTTAAATTACTCTTTTTAATGATTAATTACTTTTTTGTCGCATGTTATTTTTTTTAAATAGTTTCACTTACTAGCGTGCTGATTGCTTATTTCAAAGTCATTCAATTAACCAAAGCACACAAAAGTGAGTAGACAACAAATACCGACAAAAAAAAAACGGTAAAATCAAAAACCTCTTCAAACTTGAGCTCTTAATTAAAAATTCTGCTAGTTCTTTGAATTCTTAATTAAGCAACTTTAGCTAATTAAACCAACATGTTTAATTATAATTAATAGCAAGGCAACAAAGGCGCATAAACACCAACTCATGCCAAAAAAAAAAAAAAATCAAAATCAATTACTTATGCCGAAAACCAGCTAACTAACAAATGGTTTATTAAATCAACAGCTACGCTTATTTTCGAATGAATATGGCAAGGCTTGGTAGAACCTACTCCAAGCTAAAAATTGCTGGCAGTTATGTTATTAAATGCTTGATTAAGAACCTTCATGCTGCAGAACATCAGCCCCAACAGCAAAGGGAAGTGATTAAAAGTAGCAGTAGCAACACCAGTACCAACAGCAACAGCAACAATTATTGCTCAATTGCATTAAACTAGCAATTAAAGCTTACGTTATAGTTAATAGCAGCTTAGTGAAGACACACCAACAACAACAACAAGAACAACTAACTAACTTGTCTGCGCTACACATATTCCACATAAACTCAATGTTGAGCAGTTTTCGTTGCTGTTGCCGTTGCCGTTGCTGCTGCACCAACATTGAGTGGAAACGGAAATAAGTAGGTATGAAACGGTTTTCATTTTGGCGCACACAATTTATAATTTCCGCTTCTGTTTGATTTATAATTTGAAGAAAGTTTTAATAAGTATTTCTTGCTTGCGTCCAACGTAGAATAATTGAGATGTCATGCGATTTTTTTTTTATGTTATTACTATTTTGTTATGACGCTACTTTCCTTATTCAAGAATAGTTCAAGAACTTTGGGTGAGTGTCTTTGAGGAGAATTTTAAAGTATGTCAAAATAAGCGTTTTCTCCACTTTGGGCTTCTGCACTGAGCAATATTACGCTAGAATTTCACGACAGTACAGCTTTAAATGCTAATAAGTTTTCACTTAGTTTGTTTTTTATTCCATTTTGAGTGAGTTTTACAAAAATATGTCATAAATTTCATTTATATTGTACTCTGCTGCATTTATAATGTTTGCTATAAAATATTTCTTTGCAGCTTTAAGCGCAATTTTGTTGAATTATGAAATAATTTTTTTTAATGTTATATATTAAAAAAAATATATAGATATATATATATATACTATATATAGTATGTATATAACATATTTCTCTTAAACTGAGTGATGAAAAAAAACTTGGTATTAAATGAGCCAAAGCTCCCAAACCATAAAAAAATCTCACTTAAGTGGGTATTGCTCATCGTTTTAACAGTTTTACATGATTTGAAAATCGAAATAATTAAATAAATCGCATGAGATAAAAAAATATATTTAAATATTCCCAAGAGCTAGGAATCTTTTTCAACTGAATGATATATAGTCTCAGATATTGAAATAGATTTCTATTTTCCAAAACATATCAAGAAACAAAAGACAAAAAAATTGCGCGATAGAAAAAAATTTAATAAAAACAAAAAATATTGTTTGGATATTTATTATATTTGTGTCAATTACTATTCAGCAACTAAAATCGATACTCTGATAAAATTGAATATCAATTGTGAAAGTTCTAGCTCCAAAAGGTTTTAAGAAGATAATAATTATTCAGATCTAAATGTGAAATATTTGGCACCAAAACAGTTTTTAAATATTTCATGCAAGAAAAATGTTTAAGTATTACAAAAGAGTTGTTAAAATAACAGATTTTGTAATATCATAAGATATACAGCTATATATATAGAGAGCATAAGAAAGATCGGAATTTAAAAAAATAGCACAAGGAAAAGAAAATCTACAACATTTTAAGAACTAAAAAAATTGCATGAGAGAAAAAAATTCAAAATATACTGAAATTTTTTGTATGGAATTTTATGTGAACCAAAAGATGTATGGCACCAAAAAAGCATGATGAAAAAATATTGCATGCTAGAAAAAGTTTCGACACTAAAAATTTAATAAAAGTATCGAACTTAATTTAATTACAATTATATATTGGACTTTATGGAAATGCCACAAAAAAACCTGGCAAAAAATTGCATGAGAGGAAAATATATGAACTAGCTCAGAATTAAATGATAGCTTATAAGAGCTTTGGTACCATAATTTTTGGCAAATTTAATAAGATTTGTAGGCAACGTTTAAAATAACATTAAAATCTCTTTTAAATAATTTTGTAACGCTTAAAAAAACTAACTTGCATGCAAAATCATCACAAAATTTTGAGTTTAAAATCGAAACTTTGTTCAGACTCTGGGCTTTACAGAAAATGGGTTTGTTTTCTTTTTTTGCATTTTTTCCGCACAAGACAGAAACAAATTACATGAGATTAAAATTGTTGAAAATAAAAAGGATTCATTAAATGAAGCTTTGAATCAAGCAGCAGAAATCCGGTAGTAAGAATTACACAATGTTAAAACATGCGAGTAAAATGTTTAAATTCCAGTTGAAATATGGAGAAAGGCAAACAACAATCCCAAGTTGTTACTTCTTTTAACAAATTTCATGCGAAAAAGAAGTTTTTAGGCGTAATATTGATTACACAGAACTTTGAGACAGTTTCATTTTGAAAAATGTACATATTTTACTTGCGAAAAAATTTTAATGTGTGAAAAAACCATCAAACATTAAAATATTTAATGAATGAATATTTTGTACCAAAAATGGAACAATGTTACCATATGGCATGTCAATAAATTTCTTTTTCATATTTTAGTATATTCTGCATTCTTGAAAAAGAAACAAAAAAGGTCCAAAAACCAAAAATTACATGCTAGAAATTTTCATGCCACATCAAAATTTGCTTTAAAATTTTGGGATTTTTACGACTAGAAAAATATTAAAGAAGATACAGAGTACAAAATAAAAACCAGATTAAAAAATAGCATGCGAGAAAATTATACAAAAAATGTTAAAAAATATCTCATATGCAAGGAAATTATTTAAACGTTCAATCAAATTTAGTAAAAATAACGTGTAATAAAAAACTTTAAGTGATAAACAAAGAAATAAATCTCGGAATATACGAATATTATTTATTTACATTGCAAAAAAAAAATTACAAAAAGATATAATATAAAACTAAGTAAAAAGTAGAATGCGATTAAGAGAATTTGTGAATATCATAGGCAAATAATATAAAAATTCGTCTTAAATAAGACATGCATCATAAGAATAGTTAAGTGAAAATATTTAACAGAACTATTTTTGAAGCAAGAGATGGTCGTTATCAAAAATATTGATATCAAAAAATTTTACTGCGAGCAAATTGTTGAAACATTAAATTAAATTTATGAAAAAGCTACATGCGATAGAATTTTCAAAAAGGAAGGCAAATTAACATAAAATTTATCCCTATTAAATGCCACATCAAGCAAATAGATCTCAAAATATATTTAGACATACTAAAATCATATTTTTTTTTTAATCAATGTAGAGTATCATAAAACATTTTGAAATAAAACATTAAATTACATTAAGCAAACATTAAGAACATACGTTAAAAAAATGTTCAAGATTATGTACAAATTAATTTAAAATTTATCTCAATTGAGACCATATCAAAGTAAAAGTTCTCAGAATGTTTTAAGCTACCCTCAAAAAATCATTAACTACTTTTCAGGCAATAAAAGTATTCAGATAGCCGGCATAAAAAATGCATTATTTGTATCATGCCAGAAATGTAAAAATATGAAATAAAATTCTGCAGAAAGTTACATGCGATAAAAAATTTATAATTATATCGTGCGATGAAATTAGAAAACATTTAATAAAATTAAGTAATATCATGCGAGAAAAATGTAAAATGTTTGAAAAAATTAAGTTAAAAGTTAACATTTTGTTTGTTTTTGATATATTTTAAAATAATTTGATATATTTTTGACAAAATTTGCTCTGAGATAGAAACAAAATAAATTTAAAAATGTTCTATCGAGGGATTATGAAATGTTTCAACCATTTTTAAAATTCTCTTATTTGTGAAGCATTTAAAATAAGTTTTTAACACTTTTGAACGTTTCTGAATAATGTTTTTAAATTTTTTCGATTTTTTTTTCTTATGAATACAGCCGTAAAAATTTATTTCTATTGAAAGAAATCGAGGAATAAGTTCTCTGAATATTTAAAGCCACACTCATAGCTATCATAGCTTATTTTAAAGTTAAAGAAAGTCGGTTTAAAAATGCATGATTTATGTCATGCGAGAGAAATGTAATAACACGAAATAAAATAAAGCAAAAAGTTGCATGCGATAAAAAAACTTATAATTTAAATCCTGCGAAATAAAAGAAAAAAAAATTAAAAATAAGTAGTATTATGCGAGAAAAATGAGTATTTTTCATAAAATTTATATTTCATATTTCATATTTCATAAAATTATGTTAAAAGTTGAAAATTATATACAATTATACTAAAAATTTAACTGAATATTTAAGTCCACACTCATAGCTATCATAGCTAATTTTTTATGGCATGCTAGAGAAATGTAATAACATGACATACAATGAAGTACAAAGTTGCATGCGACAAAAAAATTAAGATAAAAATCGTGCAAGAAAAATGAAAAACACTAAATAAAATTGAGTTATATCATGCGAGAAAAATGCAAACATATTTGTTAAAATTAAGTCAAAAATTGCATACGACGTGAAAATTGCGAAAAAGATGAAAAGAAAACTATTAAAATTAAGTAATATCATGCGAGAAATTTATCTCTACAGAAACTTACATCGAAGAAAAAAATCTCTGAAGATTTAAAGCCACACTCATAGCTATCATAGCTTACTTTCATGCAAAAGAAATTCGGTATAAAAATGCATGATTTATGTCATGCGAGTGAAATTAAATAAATTAAAGTAAAAAGTTGCATGCGATAAAAAAAAAATATAATTTAAATCGTTCGAAAAAAAATGAAAAAAAATTAAAATTAAATAATATCATGCGAAAAAAATGTAAACATATTTGATGAAATTATGCAAAATGTTGCATGCGGTAAGAAATCTTGAAAATTATAGACAATTATACTAAAAATCTATCTCTATAGAAACTTACATCGAAGAAAAAGTTCTGTGAATATTTAACGCCACACTCATAGCTATTATAGCTAATTTTCAAGCAAAGAAAGTCTGCATAAAACTTAATTATTTATGTCATGCGAGAGAAATGTAGTAACATGAAATAAAATGAAGTAAAGAGTTGCATGCGATAAAAAATTAGGATTAAAATCGTGTGAAAAAAATTAAAATAAAATGTTCAAGCAAAAAAAGGTCGGTATAACAATGGATTATTTATGTCATGCGAGAGAAATGTTATAACATGAAATGAATTAAAGTAAAAAGTTGCATGCGATAAAAAACTATGATTTAATTCGTGTGAAAAAATTAAAAAAAAATATTAAAATTAAGTAATATCATGCGAGAAAAATGTAGAAATATTTTTTAAAATTAAGTTAAAAGTGGCGTCCGTCGCGTAGTTGGTTAAAGTGCGTGGCCGCTATGTCAACGAACCTGGAGACCCAGGTTCGAACCCCAGCAGCGACAGAAAATTATTTGAATTAAATAATTTTTCTGTACGGCTGCCACCTCTCTGCAGACAATGGGAAACCTCAGAGAGTAATAAAAAATGCCATGTAAAGCTTCTTGAGAACAAGAACATTCCGTTCATCGCCGTTCGAAGTCGGCGTTAAACATGTAGGTCCAGTTCTCGGTCAACTGTGTACAAACATAATAACACGCACAACACAATTGATCATAAGAAGCTAGGTCAAAGTCCTTTCAAGGGCTGAAATGGTCAGTTATTTATTTTTTTATAAGTAAAATGTTGCATGCGGTAAAAAGATTTTAAAAATTATAGACAATTATACTAAAAATATATCTCTATAGAAACTTACATCGAAGAAAAAGTTCTCTGAATATTTAAAGCCACTCTCATAGCTAATTTTCAAGCAAAATTAAATCGGCATAAAAATGCATGATTTATGTCATGCGAGAGAAATGTAATAACACGAAATAAATTAAAGTAAAAAGTTGTATGCTATAAGAAACTATGATTTAAATCGTGTGAAAAATGAAAAAAAAAATATTGAAATTAAGTAATATCATGCGAGAAAAATGTACACATATTTTGTAAAATTATGTAAAAATTTGCATGCGGTAAAAAGATTTTGAAAATTATAGACAATTATACAAAAAATTTACCGCTATAGAAACTTACATCGAAAAAAAATTTCTCTGAATATTTAACGCCATAGCTAATTTTCAAGCAAAAGAATGCTGTCATAAAAATGCATGGCTTATATCATGCAAGAAAATTTAGTAAAATGAAATAAAATTAAGGTAAAAAGTAGCATGCGATAAAAAACAATGATTTAAATCGTGTGGAAAAAATGAAAAAAAAGTTCAAGCAAAAGTAAGTCGGTATAAAATGAATGATTTATGTCATGCGAGAGAAATGTGATAACATGAAATAAATTAACGTAAAAAGTTGCATGCGATAAGAAACTATGATTTAAACCGTGTGAACAAAAGGAAAACAAAAAAAAAAAACACAGGTGCATCACTGGACACACGAGAGAAGCGAAGCATTTTCGCAAATTCATAGATTTGATAATTTAATAGCGTTTTTTCGATTAAAATAATTTTTAAATTCAAAACTTTAAAATAACAAAGTATATATATATCATATATATTAACCCTCTTCGGCCCTCCCTTAAAACCCCCTGTTCAGTTGTAGGGAATAAATATACAAAAATCATTAATTTTGTTACAATTTAATCAACTTACAGGTTGTTTATTTTTAACGATATTTATAACGACCTTTAGTAGGAAGTAGAAACAACATCTAATACACAATCCTTAGTGAATATTTCTATTAGTTCGTTCGTTCTTTTAGTTCGTTCGTTCTTTTAGTTCGTTAGGTCTTTTAGTTCGCATGGACAAACCGAAGATTCAAACCATAGCTCGGTAAATTTAGTTATCTTTGCTCTAGTTCGTTGTGTTTGCTACTTTTGTCGGTTGGCTAGCCAATACACAGTCCTAGAATAGCCAACACACAATCCTTTCTTAAAGTAATAGATTATAGTGATCTGCTGAAACATAGCTTTAGCTAACGTTTATCACTGAATCAACAAAATTATGAAAGAAAAGGTTTAGCGTAATGGTTAGAGGAAAGTACCAACAAACGATAGAACTGTGAGTTTGTGGGTTCAATTCCTGCAGCGGGCAAGAAATTATTTTTAATTTAACATTTTCTGGTTCAATTGATGCAAGCAAGAAACAATATCAATTCTAAGAAAAAAGGTGTCGCAAAAAAGTGTCGTTTTTTCTGATTTCACTCTAGCAAATCGCAGAACGAGGCCTAAAAAGCTTCGCTTCAAAAATATTAAAATTAACTAATATCATGCGAGAAAAATGTAAACATATTTGGTAAAATTATGTAAAATGTTGCATGCGGTAAAAAAAATTTTGAAATTATAAACAATTGTACTAAAAATCTATCTCTATAGAAACTTGCAAAGAAAAAAGTTCTCTGAATATTTAAAGCCACACTCATAGCAAGCACAGCTAATTTTCGGTATAAAAGAAAGTCGGCATAAAAATGCATGATTTATATCATGCAAGAAAATTTATTAACATGAAATTAAATTAAATTAAAAAGTGCATGCGATAAAAAAGTATGATTAAAATCGTGCAAAAAAATATTAAAATTAAAAAATATCATGCGAGAAAAATGAAAACTTGATAAAATTAAGACAAAAGTTGCATGCGATATGAAAATTTTGAAAATGATGATTAATTTCAAATTTACCTTTATTAATATCTACATCATAATATTAAATCTAACAATTCAAATGTATATAGCCGCATCTAGACACTCACATCTTTTTGTCAAGACTTTCTGCATCAAAATAGCAGAACAAATCTTCTCGAACAAATCTCATTTTAAGCTTTTAATTTATTGCTGCTCGAACAGAATTAAATTTATATCTCATGCAATTTTGGCACAATATTTCATCTCATATTCTCTGACATTTTATGACTTGATTTACCTGCATTATTTGTGAATTAATTTATTTGCCCCTTAAAAACTAGAAATTATTGTGCGACACGTTTTATTGTCAAAAGTTGCAAAAAAAAAAATATTTATTGTTGCAGGCATTTTAATTAAGAATTTCTCGCATTGTAACAATTTGTTGCCAATTTATTTATTTAAGTGTAAATGTTATGGTAACGACTGCAAATTTCACTTTATACTTCTATATGTGAGTGTAACTATATATATATATATATATATATATATATATATATATATGTGATAACGCAATACACTGGCATGACCAGCCTAACGACAAAAGCAGCAAAATAAATGCGCAACTTTTGCAAATATTTATTATTTTCTGTCATTTTGTGGCTTTTATGTTGCAGTCAATAGTGCAAAATTTTAATATAAATATGTGTATAATTTTACTTCAATTCTTAAAAAGCTGGACAGGTAAGGGGTAAAAATATGTCACAATATAACATGGCACGATGCTGTTGCCATGTTGGTTTGCGCATGTGTGAATGTGTTTGTGTGTGTGTGTGTGTGTGTGTGTGTGAGAGTGTTTGTGTGTGTTGCAAATTACGCTGCAGCTAGCAGTATTTTCCTTTTTAATATTGAATATCATGCAATAATAAAAAATTTACGCCATCAGCGTAATGGCTATAATTTTCTGAATTTTGTTGTCCGCATTTCCAATAAGCTTAATTTAATGCTTCATTTCATTTATATGTACGTGTTTTTTTTTTTTAAAAACTTTTTCTCAATTTTTATTTTTAATATTTTTTACAGATTTTTAATTGATATTTCATCCGCCTGCATTGTGGCAAAAAATTGGTGACGTTACATCGAAGTATAGCTGACCTATCCAGCAGCAAAGCCACACGTAGCCGCCATTGTTATTTTCCGTCAGCCATTGTCCTTGCAATATTTGCAGTTATTCTGCGCGTATTTTACTTGCGGTAAGTTTTAATTAAACAAAAAACTCATTATTAACACAATTGAATGTTACTTAATAATTTTTTATGTTAACAACGCAAAGGAGTTAAAATAAAAAATATTTTATTAAAATATTATTCATGACAATAAAGGAAATTGAAATTTTTTTATTTTAAATGAAAGCAGTGCTTTTAACATTTTGCAATTTATCCAGAGGGCATTATTACCATTCATGGATGAACTTGATCGATTTTATCTGTATTAAATTCCATGTTTCAGAAAAATTTTAGAATAAAACAAAAAAATTACCTCAGCCCTGGAACTTTTCCCAACTTTTAATTTATGCAGCTCTTGGCTCTCATATTTTATAGAATAAATGTTCTATTTTTAAAGACAGTGAAATATTGGACTATTTTTTCAACTATTGTATTTTTCATTTGATTGTTGGTTATCTCAGTTGCGAGTTCCAGTTTCTAAGTAGAATGTAACGATAATGCAAATACTCTACAGCAGACAAGGAAATATATTAATACATACATTGCAAGATCTGTCAAGATCAAGATCTTGCAGCAATTCATAATATATGCAAATTTTTATCAAGGAACATTTCTTTCTATTCTTTTACCACTTTAATATAGGATTTGCCATTATTTGTTTACACAGTGAGAAAATATGCCATTTATCGTTTTAATTTATATCTCAAATTTTTTTTATAAGTTTAGTATATTTTATAAGTATATATGTGACCCGGTCTACGAAAAGGGACCTTCGGTGTGAAAATATCATTTTTCACTTTTTTGGCGATTCGGATAGACTAATGTGTGCTCTTTCTAATGGCGCAAAGCAGAAGTTTCCAACTCGCCTAAATAAATAAATGTGACCCGGTCTACGAAAAGTGACCTTCGGTGTGAAAATATCATTTTTCACTTTTTTGGCTATTCGGATAGACTAATGTGTGCTCTTTCTAATGGCGCAAAGCAAAAGTTTCCAACTCGTAAAGAAATTTTCCAAAAAAAGAGCAGAAATGAGTGAAAATGAAAAAAAATTGGACATTGAATTATAACATAATAAACATAAACAGCTGTTTTCTCGAAAACTTGTTTTTACACCGAAGGTCCCTTTTCGTAGACCGGGTCACATATATTTTTTATATAAGTATATTGCAAAGAGTTCACCAAGTATTGTGTTACTTCACGTGGGATTTTTGACCACTCTTCTGTTAAGGCCTTTCGCAAATCATTTTTGGAGGTTATATACCGTTTTCTTATATTTCTGTCCAAGACATCCCATAAATTCTCAATAGAATTGAGATCTGGAGACTGCAGAGTAGAATTCAACTGTTTCGGGGTGTTATTATATTATAGATAATACTACAATTGTTCGTCCTTGGGTTAAACTGTTTTTAATATTATGTACTACTAGCGACCATCGGTGCGCATTGCTGCCCCCAGCAACTATAATAATAACAATAATAATGATAATATTCTAAGAGTTTTGTCGTTGTTTCAAAGCGCTCTATAAAGAAGAGGCAGAATCAGTGATGTGATTTGGTGGGATTTCGGGCTCATTTTGAGAAATTTTGGCCTACTTGAGAACGTGTGGGTTTTCCGATGCTTAGGTGGGATTTTCTACTGAATCATAATTTTTTAAAGTGTAAATTAGCAAAACTGGTTGGTATCACTTTATTGTAATCTTTTAAAATTTTTCGTTTAATTGCTGTTTCATTGATTCTTAATATGTAAGTAAGGGATATGTATATTCAAGAGGCTTAAAATGAATGAAAATAAGATCCTTAGTTAAAAAAAAAAATGTAAGCTCAGTTTTATTTTGATGCAACGAAAGAAATTTACGATTACTTCATACACTTAAGAGAGTTTTTATAAAAAACACAGTGTTTAACTTTTCGTATTTTTTTGTTCTTAATTTGTTATATTTATTGAAAAACTTTATTATGTGCATTGTCAAACTATAAAATTATTATAATATTAAAAAAATGTAGGGGAGGATGCCCGCCCACTAAACACGTTTTGCTTGGAGGCTATACCTTTGGTTTAAAACATATTTTTTTTGGTTTCATTTGGAAGCTAAGTTCAATAACTAACAAGAATTTTAATCAGACTTTAAAATTTCCAAAAATTGTAATTTTGGCAGTCGACCTAGCAAAAGTCTTGAAATCAGCCGCTTAAAAAATCGGCCCAGCTACTGAACACCTAAAACAAATCGTTGAAAAAATTTAGAAAATGAAGTAAAAACATTAGTTTTTGAGAGTTTATAAAAAGTTTATTCTATCAATAGCTAGTTCACAATGACTCACTGAACTTTCAGCAATAGAGATTTGAATTTCTTTGATGGCTGCAGCCATCGCATTAGAATTTATATTCGTTCTTTTTTTCACTTTTTTTTAGGCGACGCCATTCTAAAATTTTATCTGAACGTGGATGAGAATCACGAAAACTATTTTAACTAATTTCAAACACTATTTTCAATCATATAAATTACAATTTTTTACTTGCACGATTTCTGAAAATTTGTTCGGAAGGTGGATCAACGTTTTGTTCAGTAGGTGGGCAGGCACGCCATCATGATATGACGTGAAATATTTTTTTCCCATTTCTCAATATTGTTCGATTGCTCGTCGAATTGTGAAAAATAAACATTAAATATAGAATTCTACCCATATTCACGTTTTTTTATCGATAAGAAACACTCTGAAATTCACTAAATAGAGAAGAACTATTTTTGCTCAGCTTCGTTTTATTCGAATATTTTATTTCTCAGCGGCCGTGGGGCTAAAGCAGCATGCGAATTCATCTAAATGATTTATCAAAAGTGAACATTCAATGAGATGTTACTGCGACACTTTATAGATTGGCGCATCATACAGACGTCAGAACTCACAGTGTTCAGTAGAAGGTGGGCCTGTTCAGCAGGTGGGCATCCTTATTTCTTTTCAAAAATTGCATAAAAAAATCGTTATTGGTATAAATATTTGGGTGGGATTTTTTGTGGGTTTTTCGTGTCATTTTGGTGGGATAAACAGGTCTAATTGGGATGTGATCGGGATTTTTTACTAAACCAGAATCACATCACTGGACAGAATAAAGTGAAATGTGAGAGGAAAATTGCAATAAAAAAAAACTTGCATGTATCTTGGTTGCGAGCGTTCAGCGCATATATTTTTCTGACTTTCATTTTGCTGTTAACAGACGCTCTATTAAGAAGAGACAGAAGAGAGCGAAATGTGAGCAGCGAATAGTTTTGCTCTGAGTTTAATAACGTTGTTCTCATCTGCTGTTAAGAAAAGAAAAAGCAACATAACAACAACAATTATATGCAAACTTTAATCAGCTATAACTTAAAAAATATAAATTTTTAAGAAATAAAAAGTCCAAATTGCACATCTACAGGTTTAAACCTACCAAGAAATACTAAATTGATAAAGATTGGACTTGTCAGCCATTCCATTTTGAACGTATCACTCATACGGGTTGACCACCTCCGATTTTGCTCTAACTTTCTGAATTGAATTTTCTCATGAAATAAAAACACTAATTTGAGTAAAAAAATTTTGACATTTTTTTTTTTAAGTTTTTACGTAACATTCAAATTTGGTCAAAATGGGAGAAAAAGTAAAATTGCCTTACTCTTGAAAAATCATATATTCAACAAAACTAACTCGATTTTCACGTTTGAGGTATTTTCTAAAAGAAAATAAATAGTTGCTTTTTATAAAAATATAAATTTGTTTTTTTAAGTTTTTGAACTTCAAGGTCAAATTTTGGAAGTCATAAAAATAAGGGTTTTCCCCACTTTAAAAATTGAAAAAAATTATTTTCAGAAAGTTATTGGTACTACCTTTCCAACTGGTTAAAAAAAATGAGGGTGCTATTTTTCTTACTGTTTTAATAATTTATTTAATATTTTTTAATTTGGAATGGCTGTTGTACTTAAAAAGCCTTACGCCGGATTTGAGTTTGCGTCATTTATATAAGATTCTTTTTTGTTAAATTTTTGTCAGACTTTGGGTGGGATGACGTTTAAAATCCTTAAATAAATTTTTTTTTAAAAAAATTTACAACCACTGACAGATTTGAGTCGACTCGAGACGATTTCGAAATGGATAACGCTGGTCTCGCGAGGTTGATGATGTCATACACGTTGCCACCCTCACTCATTGCCTTGTAAGGGTTCGCCTCTACATGAGCTAGGATAATTTTAAAAATGCCGAATTCTTATGAAAATAGTTGTATTTTTCATATAACAACTGAATATAACATCAAATTTCCCATAAAAATCCCTACTTTACTTCATAGTAAGGTCAGTCTTCTCTTCCATTCTTAAAATTCTTGAGACTGGCATTTCTAAAAAACGCTTATTTCTAAAGAACACTAAGCTCGCTACTAAGCTCGCTTAAAACCCAATTAGAAAGTGCACTTTAATGTACATTTTCCAAAAACACGAAAGCAAGTTCATTTTTTACAGTGCAGATAAGTTCAATCCATTATGTTGCGGAGCGGCAACATGCTTCACATTGCTTGATACATAAGATGGCTTTTAACTTTTTTATTATTCTTGAAATTCAACTCATTATTTGTTGCTATTGCTAACAATATGTGGCACAGCGTTTATGCAGAAAATTTCTACACTTCAATTTTCTTCACTTTTCCCTAGAATTTCTCATTTTTCCCAACTACTTATTCCCCCTGCTGATTAAAGTGTCTTGTTTGTTGCTACGATTTCCGCGAAGTATTAAGAACAAAAAAAAAAAAAAAAAAAAAATAGCATAAGAGTCTGCTCAAAGGTATTTCTTGGCAATGAACTGCTAGTGATACTTTCTCATTTCCCTGCTATTTTGTAAAAATGTGCTTTTGCAATAGTTGATAAAATCAGAAATAGCTTGATGTGAGAATTGTAAACTTTTGTATGAAAAAGTTCTTGATAAATAAATATAGGCTCATTCCACCAGTTTTCGCCCAATTTAAAAAAAAAAAGTCGCAACATCTTCTAGAAAAAAATTGACAAAATTATATGTTGTTTTTGTGTTAAAGTAGGTAACAAAAAACATTTTTTTAATTTTTTATTTTTAACCGTTTACCAGTGGTGGCGCTCGAAAAATTTTTGGCGGGCGCAAAAATCACGATTTAATAGTTTACGGTTTCATTTATATCTCCGCTCCTGTAATTGGTATTGACTTAATTTAAAAACTGTTTGACAGATAACAAATTGGTGCAACTTTTTATATAAAATTCAAGTTCGTAAACTTATTTTTAATAAATAATAAAATTCACTAAACTTATGCTAAAAATTGATTTTTTTTCGATTTTCATCACCCTGTTTCAACAACTTACAGGGTTGCCAGACCTAAAATTTTTTTACAGTTTCTTCTTCTATTACCTTTTAACAAGATAAGTTGAAAAAATTAATGAAAATGTGTTAATATTTTTAGTTTGACTGCTTTGAAAGTGTGGATTTATGAGAAATGGCACAACTTCAGGACCCTGTATCGGCAAAAGTGCACATTTTAAAATTCAAATTTTTTTTTCTATTTTAATTTCATGTATTGACAACACACTGAAAAAAAATTGGGAGGGTGTTTTGCCTTGTTTTTGAAAAATGATTTTTTGAAAATTATGTCATAACTCAAATAATTGAAAAAAGCAAGATTTTTAGGTGCCTCCCTATCAAATAGTACACAAGCAAAAGTTTTATAAATCAACGTAGATATTGTTGAACTCACATTTAAAATAGTCCTCCAATTTGGAGAGACTGCTTTAATTTTTGTTGGACTTATAAAGTTTTAAAAATTGGGTTTAAATTCAAATTGAAGAAAATGTCTTCCATTGTTGACCCCGTATCTCAAAAAATGCACATTTAATAGTAATGAAAATCAACACAAATATTGTATAGATGTATTGTTGTAATAATTTTACTAATTTCGAAAGGGGTTTTCTAGTTTTTTTTCAGTAAAAATACGTTTACATAAACTCTGTTATAAATGAAATAAAAAATAATTTTAAGAAAATGCATGCTTACAAGTTTTTCCTTAGAAGTTGTTTATATTCGTTTTCCATCATTTTAGTTTATTTTATGATATTCCTTTTTTGCTAGGCGGGCTTAAAATGGATTCTACTTGCCATATATTTGAACCTGATATGAATCTAGTCTGAATTGTTGATGTTCTGACTGGTATAAAGCTATGTTTTTGGAACCGTTCGAGCGTCCATGAACCTTTGTGCTAAATCGGCTTCCGTGCTTCGTATTTCTTCGCCATCGACATAAATAAATGTGATTCCGGGTATATGGGTTATACAAAAATTTAACATTTGCGGGACAGTTTGAATGTCATTATATTGCAAACTTGCTTTAGCGACAAGTCTTTTTACTGTACCACCTACTCCATCGCATGGTCCCTTTCCATGGGATGTGGCAAAAAAATGCCATTCGGCATCAAGATCAAAATCTTTTTTGTGGTTGCATAAATTACTAAAGTTTTTTCGGGTTTTATGCTGCCCTGCAGCTCCATCGGAAAAGTAAACCAATTTTGAAACAGCTGGAAAGAGCTACTTAATTTTAGTAATAAGTTTCTTTTGAAATGTGTATACCGCTGAAGTATCATGACTAAGACTATCTGATAAGATGCAAAAACTTTTGGATTTAATGTTAGTATCTTCCTTGTAGTATACTACGAATGGATGAAGAGTTGCCTGTTTGTTCACACAGTGATAACTTTGAATTTCATCCTGTATAACGAATGTAAAATTTACTGAAAAGTCGCCCGTTACTATACATTCATTTTATTAATTGTAAAAAAATATGGAAATTCTGATTGTAAGTTCTATAAAACTGTAAGTCAAAGTTATCACTGGGTGAACAAACAGGCAACTCTTCATCCATTCGTAGTATACTACAAGGAAGATACTAACATTAAATCCAAAAGTTTTTGCATCTTATCAGATAGTCTTAGTCATGATACTTCAGCGGTATACACATTTCAAAAGAAACTTATTACTAAAATTAAGGAGCTCTTTCCAGCTGTTTCAAAATTGGTTTACTTTTCCGATGGAGCTGCAGGGCAGCATAAAACCCGAAAAAACTTTAGTAATTTATGCAACCACAAAAAAGATTTTGATCTTGATGCCGAATGGCATTTTTTTGCCACATCCCATGGAAAGGGACCATGCGATGGAGTAGGTGGTACAGTAAAAAGACTTGTCGCTAAAGCAAGTTTGCAATATAATGACATTCAAACTGTCCCGCAAATGTTAAATTTTTGTAAAACCCATATACCCGGAATCACATTTATTTATGTCGATGGCGAAGAAATACGAAGCACGGAAGCCGATTTAGCACAAAGGTTCATGGACGCTCGAACGGTTCCAAAAACATAGCTTTATACCAGTCAGAACATCAACAATTCAGACTAGATTCATATCAGGTTCAAATATATGGCAAGTAGAATCCATTTTAAGCCCGCCTAGCAAAAAAGGAATATCATAAAATAAACTAAAATGATGGAAAACGAATATAAACAACTTCTAAGGAAAAACTTGTAAGCATGCATTTTCTTAAAATTATTTTTTATTTCATTTATAACAGAGTTTATGTAAACGTATTTTTACTGAAAAAAAACTAGAAAACCCCTTTCGAAATTAGTAAAATTATTACAACAATACATCTATACAATATTTGTGTTGATTTTCATTACTATTAAATGTGCATTTTTTGAGATACGGGGTCAACAATGGAAGACATTTTCTTCAATTTGAATTTAAACCCAATTTTTAAAACTTTATAAGTCCAACAAAAATTAAAGCAGTCTCTCCAAATTGGAGGACTATTTTAAATGTGAGTTCAACAATATCTACGTTGATTTATAAAACTTTTGCTTGTGTACTATTTGATAGGGAGGCACCTAAACATCTTGCTTTTTTCAATTATTTGAGTTATGACATAATTTTCAAAAAATCATTTTTCAAAAACAAGGCAAAACACCCTCCCAATTTTTTTTCAGTGTGTTATCAATACATGAAATTAAAATAGAAAAAAAAATTTGAATTTTAAAATGTGCACTTTTGCCGATACAGGGTCCTGAAGTTGTGCCATTTCTCATAAATCCACACTTTCAAAGCAGTCAAACTAAAAATATTTACACATTTTCATTAATTTTTTCAACTTATCTTGTTAAAAGGTAATAGAAGAAGAAACTGTAAAAAAATTTTAGGTCTGGCAACCCTGTAAGTTGTTGAAACAGGGTGATGAAAATCGAAAAAAAATCAATTTTTAGCATAAGTTTAGTGAATTTTATTATTTATTAAAAATAAGTTTACGAACTTGAATTTTATATAAAAAGTTGCACCAATTTGTTATCTGTCAAACAGTTTTTAAATTAAGTCAATACCAATTACAGGAGCGGAGATATAAATGAAACCGTAAACTATTAAATCGTGATTTTTGCGCCCGCCAAAAATTTTTCGAGCGCCACCACTGGTTAACGGTTAAAAATAAAAAATTAAAAAAATGTTTTTTGTTACCTACTTTAACACAAAAACAACATATAATTTTGTCAATTTTTTTCTAGAACATGTTGCGACTTTTTTTTTTTAAATTGGGCGAAAACTGGTGGAATGAGCCTATATAAACGTTAAATTTAATAAATTTTTCAAATTCACTCAAATAAGCTTTCTTTGGACTTCAATTAACTCAACTTAGTTACAGTTCTTAACTCATAAAAGGTTTATATTTGAGTGAAGCACATTTTTCGTATCTGTACTCAGGCACTTTTCTCTTTGTTCTGACTTTCGTGATCATTACAAGCCCTTCAATGTGCTTCATTAAGCACTTTAATGTAATTGCTGTGTCAAACAATTACTGTAGTTTCTATTTTTACTACATTCTCCGGCTGACATTTAAATTAATCTTCATTTATGTGCAATTCTTCAAAAACTTTGAATATAAATGACTGGCTAAGAGTTGACATCTGCAGCTACAAGCCGCAAGCAATTTATAAGAACGCTTTGTTGCTGGTGTTTTTTGCTTTTATTTTTGTCTTTATGTTTTGTCTTTTATATTTTATTTTATTGTTTTTCTTGTCATTTGGTGACCGACCATCTTTGCAACATTTTCTTGGTCTTGGCCCACCAAACAAAGCTGGCCAAAGTGCTGTATAGCATTTTGCGGTATTTCACGAATACAAATTTACAAATTTTATTTAGAACTGTAAGCTAGACTTTAACAGCTAAATGCTACAGAATCAGGTCAAAATTGTTAATGTCGCCTCACATTAATGTTAATGTTTACTTTGGCCATGTTTTAAGTTGGCTTTTATACTTGTTATTTTTATTTTATTATTATTATTATTATTTTCGTTTTGTCTCCAGCAAGATTTTGCATTAGTTTTGAAGATGTCGAGAGCTGCAGGAGCTTATTCTAGCTCGTTGCTTTTAAGCTTTAGTAAGCTCACACAAAAAGTTGGATAATCTTTTGAAATAACAGTCAACCAGTCAGCCAGCCAACAGTAGAAGCTACCAATTCTACATAGCGTGGAATTAACGCAAGCAAACTTCAAACTTCAAACTTAAACGAAAAACTGAACTGAACTTAAGTATAAAGCTAAAGAAACAATATCAACAGCGGAACGCAAATACAACAAGTAGAATAAAAATAAAAATAATAAATAAGAAAAACACAAAACAGTTCATATGTAGTTTGTATAGTTAGTATGGAAAATGTCGCAAAGTTTTTATAGCGTTATATTTCACACAACTTTAGTGACTTGTTTTGAAGTTACTTACTCGTCCGTGGTAGTGATGTTGTTATTTTTGTTGGTTTTGCTGTTATTTTCCTTTGCAATTAAGAGAATTACGAAATTTTCTTAAGTCTTGGAACAACATCAAAGATTTTGTCGTTGTGTTAAAGTTTTATTTAATTTATGGATCAGTCATCAGCTTTTACAGCAAAAAGTGTTTGCCTCTTAGTCGTGATCTTACGTATATTCACATGACTAGTTCACATTTCAAAAATCCTAAACTTCTAGGCGGGTGTCGATTTTCTGAAAGTAATATCGCCAATGAGCACCGAAATTTCCATTTTAGTCCAAGACACCATAGAAAACGTGTTAGGGAGAACAAAACAGCCTGAAAGGCTCAATACTTCGTTAAAGTCGTCGAACTCTTCGATGAATATCTAAAATGTTTCAGTGTCGGAGCGGAAAATTTAGGCTCCAAGCAGATTCAAAATATTCGTACTACGTGAATTGGGTGCAGTCCTTATGAGCAAGAACACCATGATGCACAAGGCTATCCGTGGGCATTTGGAAAACAACGCTGAGCTTGAAAAACTGTTGGCTCACATCAAGGGTAATGTTAGTTTCGTGTTCACCAAGAGCGATTTGGCTGAGGTACGCGACAAGCTTTTGGAATCGAAAGTCCGTGCTCCAGCACGTAATGGTGCAATTGCGCCATTTCCAGTTATTATTCGAGTGCGAAACACTGGCTTAGGTCCCGAGAAGATTTCTTTCTTCCAAGCCTTTTCCATTCCAACCAAGATTTCCAAGGGTACAATTGAAATCATTAACGATGTGCCAATCTTTAAGCCTGCCGATAAGGTAGATGCTTCTGAAGCCACTTTGCTAAAAATGTTGAACATCTCACCGTTTTCATATGGTTTTCCAAGCTGGTGTTGCCAACTTGGCTTCATTTTGTTTGCAAATTGGTTATCCAACCATCGCATCGGCACCACACAGCGTTGCAAACAGCTTCAAGAATTTTTTGGGTATCGCAGCTACTACCGAAGTCGAGTTCAAGGAACCTACAACTATTAAGGAGTACATCAAGGATCCCCTCAAGTTTGCTGCCGCTGCAACTAGTACTTCACCAACCGCTGCTGTCCCAGCTGAAGATAAGGCTGCTGCCAAGGAGGAATCCGAAGAGGTAGAAGATGATGATATGGGTTTCGGTCATTTTGATTAAATCTAGTAACATCTGTGATTTGAAATCTTACGCATACACTGAAAAAAATATATTAGCTGAAAATTGAGCACAATATGTTCAAAAATGTGTTCATAATTTGACTTTTTTTTTATACGATTTTCAAAATTTTTGAACACATTTGCTCTTACTTTGACGAAATTTGTTGCAAGCTATTTTTAAAACACAAATATCGTCAAATTAATAACAACTGTCGTAAATTTTAAAACTTTTTTTTTCAGTGTATACATCGGTAAAATCGGTAGAAAATTGTAGCGGGTTGACCATCCCAATGGCAAGTTATCGATGTGAAAGTACTCAACCGATTAATTTATCTTCTGGTATACAAATAATACTTCAAAAAAGTTGTGAAATCCTTCATTGAGATTTAACCTAGTCACCTGCCTTGTCATCCATGTTGCCCAGTGGCGAGCAATCGAGCGTTTAAGAAATTAACACCAAACAAATGAATACCTTCGGTGTTATTCCCTTGAATCCAGGTGTAACTACCAACATACATTATAAATTTCAATACAGAATCCATCCCCTATATTTAATAAATTCATATTTAATACAGGTTACATTTCAATATTGACATTTATGTTATTTGAGTTAGTTGATTATTTACTTACTTACCTTTCTGGCGCTTACAACAGTTGATCGATTTTGGCCCCGTCTAAGAATTTGCTCCAGCCAATTTCTTTTGTGCTTGCTGCCGATAAAGCATCGTCAGGTTGTCCAACACTTGATCCTTCCAGCGAAGATGTGGGCGACCTCTTCTGCGTTGACCACCACCGGGCACCGAATCGAATATTTTTTACGCTGGAGCGTTGTTTTCCATCCCCTCAATATGACCTAGCCAGCGCAGCCGCTCGATTTTGATCAGCTTTACTACGTCGATGTCATCGTACAACTCATATAGCTCGTGGTTCCATCTGTTCAGAACTGTTAAACGTCTAGGTTTGAGCTGAATATAATAGGACGGGCATGATAAGTGGCTTATAGAGCGTGAGTTTTGTTCGTCGATAGAGGTCTCTGCTTCTCAATTGCTTACTCAGCCCAAAGTAATACCTGTTGGCAAGAGTTATCCTTGAGATAAAACTCAGTACTGACATCGTTGAAAGAGTTTATGCTGGATCCCAGGTAGAGAAAGTCCTTCCAACCTCGATGGAAGTGTTGTCAACAGTGAACGTGGTTTGCAAGATGCTGGGACTGTTTGTTTGTTGACACTAGGTATTTCGTATTATCTGCATTCACTGCAAAAACCATTCGACTTGACTCTTTCGCTAAACTAGAGAATGGTGCTCTTATGGCCAATAGTTATATCTATATCAGCATACGACAGCAGCATAATACTTTTGTAGAATATTATGCCACTGCCTCACAGATCAACAGCTCGGATGTTCTTTTGCATCTTTGGTTTGAAAAAGCCGTACAATAGGGAATCACCTTGTATGAAATCTCGTTTGGTATCGAATGAAGCGGTGAGGTCCTTCTCGACTTTAACCGTGCTGCTAGCGTTCCTCAGTGTCATTCTACAAAGATGCACGAATTCAGGCATGGTGGAGTATAGGTTTCCTTATTGGACTGTCGAGGGCGGCTTTTTAACAGACAAAAAGATGGAGAGTGATTTGTTCCTCTAGGGTTTTCTCCAAGATTTGTCGTAGCTTAATTATATGGTCGATACTGAATTTTCCAGGTCTGAAGCCACACTGATAGGGTTCAATCATCTGGTTTACGATAGGCTTCAGTCTTTCACATAATACGTTCGACAGTACCTTATTTGCGATATTAAGAAGACGTATCCCACTGTAGTGAACGCAAATGATGGGATCGCCTTTCTTGTGAATTGGGCAGAGCACACTGAAATTCCAATCGCTTGAAATGCATTCCTCCGACCATATTATGCAGAAAAGCTTATAAATGCATTTAAATAGAGTTTCACCTCCATTTTTGAAGGTAAGCCTTGTACTCCTGTGGATTTGTTATTTTCAAGCCGAGCTACAAATTTCAAGACTTCATTATATTCGGGTAGCCGAATTTCAACGCTATTAGCCGCAATTGGACTTTTCTGAAAACTATCCCTAGTGGCGGGATTGCTGTCAGCTCCACCATTCAGAAGCCTAGATAAGTATTCTCTCCACATCTTCAGTGTACTCTGGATCTCTGTCATTAAATTCCCGTTTCACTAGGGCGACCCTTCATCTTATAACAATTGGCCAAGCGTTTTATTTTTTCAAAAATTATCGTACCTCACCCTGTCAACATGCATATTAATTTTCTCGCACTCACGCTTTTCTGTCTTTTTTTTTCTCTTTCTGAGTGACAGTCATTTCTCTAAGCCCTTGGTATGCCTTTCAATTACAAATTTTGTTTTTATAAATTCCACTATTAATTTTATAAGTCTCTGGGAGACTTCTATACAGTTAAAAAAATTAATTCCAAAAAACTGCATTTATTACATTCGCATTCTGCCGCACGATCTTTCTCACTTAAAAATTTTTATCGAATGAGAAAATACACTAAGTTGGATGAACATGGACCTAAACGATCGAAAATGACCGAGAAAAACGTGAAAAATTTTTTAATTTCATGGGACATGTCCATTAGGGCGTATTAAATTACAAGTTTTTTAGAATTTCAGATTCTAAGAGGTCTCAAAAGTTGCATGGGTTTGTCAAGATCACCCAAAAAAAATTTTTAGGAAAAAAAAGGATGTCTTCCTGCCCCGCAAGGGCAAAGTTGTTTTTTGAAGAAAACAGTAAAAAATAACGATCTTAAAATGCTTTGACTTTTATAAGAAAAACTACGTATGTCTTAAAGCAAAAGTAGGTATAGGCTTCAACTAAGAATAAGTCCCTCCAATCTCCCATTCGTATCTGGAGGGGATTGATACATCAAACTTTTTGTGGAATCAAAGTTTTTGAGTGATGTAGTCTATGTTCTTCCCAATGAACAATAGAAAATAAAATTGTGGCCTTAAGCTGGTATTTTAAAATAATACTTTAAGACAGGGTGTTGTTAAGAAATATTTGAAGAATCCAAATTGACAAAGTTTCTTCGGTACTATTACTGGTACCCGAGATATAAAATCTTATATTCATTTTTTGGAGAAGTTAAAAAATTGCATTCAAGTATACATTTCTCAAAAATATAAAAATGCATTTGCAAAAATTATGCTAATTATTAATTCGGCAAATTTAAGGAAAACGTTAACAGTATAATCAATACCGCCAAAATTTAGACCATCGGGTAACAATCAAAAGTTCTGTGCTATCTCGGTTTCAACTTTAGCTTCTAATATTCTTCACACAGGACACTGTGAATAAAAATTGTGAGTGGCATCCTGTTTACCAATATATTCTTAGTTAAAGCCTATACCTACTTTTGCTTTAAGACGTACTTACGTAGTTTTTTTTATAAAAGTCAAAGCATTTTAAGATCGTTATTTTTTACTATTTTCCTCAAAAAACAACTTTGTCCTTGCGGGGCAGTAATACGTTTTTTTTCCTTAAAATTTTTTTTTTATGATCTTGACAACCCCATGCAACTTTTGAGACTTCTTAGAATACGATCTAAATTTTTCGATACGCCCTAATGTCCATCCAACTTAATTTTTAGCACACGAATGATACTACATGTGTGATGACATGACATCCATCATTTGAAAGATTCCGGCTGTTAATATAAATATCGAAATCAATTTATATCGAGCTTAACAATGCTATCTATGTGCCAGACTTATTGGACAGCTTAGCCATTTATAACATGGTCTATAAATGACTTTAAAAAGTTATACGCAGTCAATAAGCAACAAAAAGAAATTTAATTTTCAAGATTTTTTCCTGAGAAGACATTTTAGTCTATTAAAGTAAAAATTTATATACATATTGTGGTAACTTTAAGCTTAACTTTTATATGTTTATTTGTAAAAATAATTATTTTTAAAGCTGTTGTAGCCGGTCTCTGTAGGAGCTCCTCTAAAGATGACATCTTAAGGTGAGAACAATATTTCTAATCAGGACCATCTGAAATGATAAAAAAATTAATTTACGTAAGGTGCTATCTATTGTTCAATCAAAAGCATAAGCATATATTAATTTTTGACAAAATGGCGGCTTCTCTACAAAAAACTTATATTTCTAACATTTGGTACTTAAATTTTTTATTTAATGGAAAAATTTTTATCGATGAGAAGAAAACCTTCGATGCTTTAAAAACTTGCATAAGATTTTGAGATTGATCTATGAAGCCTCTTCCGATAATGGTTCACTTAACTAATCGCTCTAGCATATTTTAGTTATCAATTCAGAGTCAAAAATATCATGATAATATCATAAAGTGGTTTTCTGCTCTAACCGAGCTCAAATATCATGACATGTGATACACTTAGCACACATTTTCATAACATTATCTCTTAATCTTATTATATCAATGAAATATCAGATCTTATATCATTACTCAAACATAAATTTCCTGCTTTCCTTGAGCTCAGTCAGTTTACGAAAAAAAAAAAACGAAAAACCTGAAATTCATGCTGTGCTCAACTCATTACATTAACGTTAGTTAAACTGTCAAAATGACAGCAAAGTCAGGCGCCAAACTTTAAATTTATGATATGCTATGAGCTACAATACAAAGAAACTGCAGTCTCATATTTTGCATTAGTAGCTAGCTGCTGCTGCTGGTTTGGCCTTTATATATGAGTAAGTACATGTAAATTTGGTTTTCGTTTTTTCTTTTTTTTTTGTGGAGTAGACATTTTTTTTCTTCAAGCATGAACTATTCAAATTGATAAATTATTAAAACACCCACATGCATATTAACACATTTAGACATAAGACACATGCATGGTAACACATTTACGCAGCATTTACTATGAAGTATTTTTATATTTTTTTTAATACTTTAATATGTGTCTGCCAATTTGCTATTTCGTGGCAATTTGCTTCATCATTCACATTTACACTCGCTCAAGCACAATCTGTAGCAAATGATCTTAAATTAATATATTTTATTTCAGTTTTTCATTTTCAAACTGTTGACGTTTGCCTTGAGATAAAGTGTAATACTTCTGGCCGCAAAGAAATATGATATTTTTACGTAGAAGTATAAATCGTTAGCTTAGAGAGCTTGATTTCTAGCATGCGAGTTATAATTGAGCGTGTAGGTTGTGGCGTCGAAACGTTCAGGAACCGATTAATCAACAATGAATGTGAAAAATTTCAAATTTTAATTGGCGTTAGTTGTAATTCTTTTTTTTTTTTTTGTTAACTATTTTGTACTAACACGTGCATGTGTTTTTTTCTCGGAAAACTCGACATAAAAAAATGTGCTGCTCTCTATGTAGCACATTTTGCTAGATAGCACATTTTGCTAAATAGCACATTTTGCTAGATAGCACATTTTCTGCTATATGGTGCAATACAGTTATAACCCATAACCTAAAATATAGTTTTATCTTTGAGAAATCTTTAAATGTAATATTTGCTTTAAAAATAAAAACTTTTGCTAAATTTGATTTTACTTAAAGAATTGAAATATTCAATGAATCATTCAAATCAAACATTAGAAATACTTTAAACCTTAATAATAGAAATTTCAAGCCATAAAGTATCCAATATGTATATTCTAGAGCAAATGGTTAACTTAAACTATAATTAAAATATTTAAGAATTTGCACTTTAACTCTTATTTTTGTGATATCAAGCCTAATAGTCTTGATCTCAATATCTTCTTAAGCAAAAGCTTACCTTTGCAACAGCTTTTTTTAAGCTTTACCTTATATCCGTAGCATTTAAATATACTTTATTTAGAACTTCGTGTTAAAATATTTACCAATACTTAATGTAAGAATTATGACTTGTTAACAAACAAGCCCACACTTAACACTGCACTGC
Source organism: Pherbina coryleti (assembly GCA_943735915.1). Classification (NCBI taxonomy): domain Eukaryota; kingdom Metazoa; phylum Arthropoda; class Insecta; order Diptera; family Sciomyzidae; genus Pherbina; species Pherbina coryleti. Next base: position 170,001,198 of record OX030948.1, read on the forward strand.
AATATTCGCTATTCATACCCATCTATTTCTCACATATCATTAAATTACATCATAATTTAACATCGCGTGCCCATAACAACACATAAAAGACAGCCATAATAATAAAAAATTCACAGCAAAATTTAATATATGTCATTGAATTTTTTTTTTTACGTGTTTCGGCTCGTAACGCTTCTTGACTATGACAGCTCTATTGAGATACTTTCATAAATATACTAATTTTTTTTAGCAAAAATTTGCTTGTGCTGTATGTCATATAATAGTGCTGATATGTATCAAAGATAAATAACTGAATAGCGTTGTCTTTCAACTACTTAAAATTAATCAAATTTTTTTTGTATTTTTAAAAAAATATTTCTAAATAGACAAGACACAGTAGCTTGAAGTATGAAGATATATGTAAAAAACAAGTTAATTCGTACAAAAAAGGCGCATTTTTATGATTCTGACGGCACAGTTAAAATACATATATCTATTAAAACGAATGGTCCATTTAAATATAGCATTTGAAGAATATTCTGTAAAATTTTCATGGAGAAATATTAAAAAATATGGCAATAGCAGCAATTATTCGGAAGCGCCTCGAAAAAATAGTAGAATTGCGGTGACCCTCATAACTCTGTGCTTGATCATTTGAAATAAAAAAACCAAAATTTTTTTGTTAGATAATCGCTTTCCCCAAGTAACGCTGGGACGGACGGGAACACTTTGAAGTGAAAAACGCGATTTTTGTGAAAAAAACCGATTAATTTATTTTTATAAAACAAAAATATTAACATATTTTAAAAAAGCTTCTCGTAAATTTAAAAAAAAAAAAATAGTATTCAAAACTTCCAAAACTGCCATTTATTTATTTAATTTTATTTATTTATTCAATCCATAGTCTATGCAACAATATTACTTACAGACTAACATGATATATAACGCATTATATGTACATAAAAATAAGAAATTTACCAAATTGAATTTAAAATAGATCTCATTTGGTTCTTTGAGACTGAAAAGTGTAAATCAAAATTAGAGTTTATGGAATTAAACATAGCCAAAGCTCTATTAATTGGTGCATTAACTGCATAATTAGAACGATACGTTTCCAAGTAAAAAGGATCATCATTTCTTAATATTCTAGCGGGAGCATTGAAGTCAATCATTTCCAATAGTGCAGGGCAAGCCACCAAACCATTAATAATATCAAAAACAAACAGCAAGGACAAAATACTTCTTCTACTCTCCAAAGTTTTTATTCCTTTTAAAAGACAACGGGTATTATATGAAGGAGGTAAACCATCAATATTAAAAGAGTGCAAGGCAAATTTCTGTATCCGTTCAAGCCGCAACTTATGAGACTCATAAAATGGATCCCAAATAATAGCTGCGTATTCCAATCTAGAATGTACAAGTGAATAGAACAAGGCTTTTAAAGTGTAGGGATCCGAAAAGCATGCACTGTTATGTCGGATGAGCGCCAGCATTGCATAAGCTTTGGGAATAATATAATCAAGATGAGAAATGAAAGTAAATCTTCGATCGAAAACCACACCCAAGTCCTTGCAGTGATCAAAAGATCTCAATGAGGAATTGGCAATATGATCGGCAGACGGACGGACAGTGTCAGATTTAGATAAAGTCATAAAAACACATTTGTTTAGATTTAAAAAGAGACCGTTATTACAGCACCAATTATATAGTTTATCAAGTTCATTCTGCAAAAGGGCGGTTCATTCTTAAATTTTTTTAGTCCTTTAGTGTACCAAGGTACTTTACTAACACGTTCCTTTATCTTAGAAATATGTTGCAGATTGAAGTTTGCCTCTACAACCATCCAAAAGGACCAAAAATGTCCTATGCAGCGGCGGCAAAGTATTTGAAAAAGTCAAAGGCTTTTGTCCAGCAGTGGGTGCAAGGAATCTAAGGAATCTAAAAACGTCAATGACCTTCCCGATCGTGGCTCAAAAGAGAACGTAACCAAGAAGGATGAAAAAAAATTTAGTGAGTTTATTTTCGCAGAATCCTGGCTTAGGCTTGCGTCAAGGGCAAGCAGAATTGAGGCAAAAAGGTCAAAATATACTTGCGTGCAAATAATTTGAAATGACGAAGCACAATGAAGAAACCACTATTGTCCGAAAAACACGTTACTAAAAGAATGACTTGGGCAACAGAAAACATTGATCGCGATTGGAGTAACGTACTCTTCTCCGATGAATCTTCTGTTTGGGGTTATTCGATCGTACCGCGGGCTTGGTTTTCGTCGTCAAGTAATTTTGTCCAGCACACCGTTAAACGTCCCATTAAAATGCATCTTTGGGGATGCTTCTCAAAAAAGGGTTTTGACACTTTGCTCCTCTTTACCGAGAATGCTGCCAGAATGGTCAAAATTTATGAGAAGGCTTTATTACCGACTGCCAAATGCCAATTTATAATAAAAAACGAAGACTGGATTCTGCAGCCGCCTCTGCACCGACTGGAAACGCGAAAAAGGCATCGCCATATTAGATTGACCTGCACAATCACCTGATGCTAATCCCATCGAAAAGGTCTGAGGCTACATCAAGCAGTAGCTTCGAGGGAGACCCACCTATACTTTAAAACAGCTTTCCCGCTAAATCCGACGCATTTGGAAAGCTCTTCCTGTTGAATATGCCGAAAATTTAGTGGAAAGTATGCCTCGGAGATGTCAAGCGATTGGTGATTGGATATCTTATTAATATGATTGCGTCGTGCTTCGGAACATGTATAATAAATGTATGTGAAGAAAAATTTTCTTGAATAAATTTTTAGATAAATTATGCCGTACACGTTCTTAATTAACAGACTGTACATGGCATAAGTCGACCCATTGAAAATTTTTGTGCTTCTGTTGACGTTTTGCTCATATATGGTTTTGCTCACGAGTTGTCTGATGTGTATTAAAAGTCTCACCTGCGCTCTCGATCATGAGCAGCGCGTAAACGGAATAAGAGCTCATTTCTCAAAGTATCACCAAAACGTACGCGCTCGTGAATGAAAGCGATAATATATTTTGCAGAGAATGCGTTCGTGAGTATTTGTAACGATTTCTTGTGTACCATGATACAATTATACAAGGTAGGAGTGAAAACTGGATATTTTCCCTCGAGTGTCTTGCACCGACTGTCATTTGCATGTATATTTTACTTTCTATTTTGTTTTTTACTTTTTTCGTTCTCTAATTTAAACTATTTTTGGCAGTTGAAAGAAAGAACTGTTACTCCTACCTTGTATTATTGTATATGTTGTGTAGCTTTCCAAGTTGTGCGCTCATGAAGGCATGCGAGCGGACAATTCGTTACTTTCTTATGAAGGGATTTTCTTAATAAGTGCTTATGAAGCATATTTCACTAGAACATTATTTGAAAATACTAGCAACGAAGAATTTTTGCACAGATCTTGGTGAATATCGAAATTCTTCTTTTGAAAATATCAGGTAGCTCTTGATTGCTTTTTATTCTTATTTTCATAATCATATGTAACATGTGGACAGTAAAATAGGTGTAAAAAAAAAATTCCCAATATAACCATGAAATTTAAATATTAAAATGCCTACAAGAAGAATTACTTATTTTTTTATCTGGCAGCACTGTTTTCATGCGAAAATAGGAGTTCCCGTTAGTTTAAATGCTAACTGACGAAAAATACGATGAATTTCTTTGTTTAGCTAGCAATTTTGTGTGGACAATAAAATAGGTGCATTGCGTTTAATATCACAAAAAAGCATTTTCGAACGTAATTTAATATTAAAAAATAAACTTTAAGGTAATTTTATGTTATTTTGAATAAAATAATTTTAGTTTAAGACAATTTGTTTATCAAAAAAACGTAATAGATGGGTCGTGGACATCACTGTAGCGCAGAAGAGAGAAGACTTGTGCAGGAGCTTCGCAAACAAGGGCACACTTACAAATTTATTGCCAAATCATTAGGAAGATCTGAAAACTTTGTGACAAATGCTCTAAAGCCTAAAAAAATGGCTGAGGGGCGTGGAGCATCGAAGAAAACTTCTTCAGTTGCGGATAACCGCATTGTAACTTTGGCTAAACGTGATCCTTTTATGTCGTCTAAGGCAATTGCAGCCGAAATAGGTAATATTGTCACATCCCGAACAGTACGTCGCAGATTGGTGAGTGCAAAATTACCCGGAAGGATAGCTCGAAAAGTTCCTTTGCTAAGAACGGCAAATTTAAAGAAGAGGAAAAATTTTGCTTTGGCACATAAATCCTGGAGCGGTCTTGAAGGCGTAAAGAAGTGGCGAAACATTCTTTGGAGTGATGAAACCAAAATAAATTTGTTCGGTAATGATGCTGAGAGAAATGTTCGACGACCCAAAGGCAAAGAATTCCATGTTAGATTTACAAAAAAAACAGTGAAGCCACCTCCAGGCAACATAATGGTGTGGGGCTGCTTCTCGTGGCAAGGGGTAGGTCCAATACACCGGATTGAAAGCACTATGGACAGATTCGTTTACAAGGATTTATTAGAGAGCGTCATGCTACCTTACGCTGAAGAGAACATGCCTATTTTGTGGAAATTTCAGCAGGATAATGATCCGAAACATTCATCCAACTTCGTAAGAGCATGGTTCACAGAACAAAATTTGAACGTTATGGAGTGGCCAAGTCAATCCCCTGACCTAAACCCAATTGAGAACCTTTGGGGTGAGCTTAAACGACAAATTTCTAAGCAACCTTGCAAAAACAAAGCTCAATTATGGACAAATATTGAAAAAGCCTGGTATAATATCCCAGTAGAGACTTGTCGTAAGCTGATCACCTCCATGCCCAAGAGAATCGAGGCAGTACTAAAAAATAATGGTGGACATACCGGCTACTAAGTACTAATAACATTTTCTATTAAAAACTATGCACCTCGTATATAAAGTTCCTGTATTATTTTAAAATTTTTAACTTACACCTATTTTACTGTCCAACTAAAAATTGACAAGTACCTTGAAGTAATGATTTATAAGTTATTTTTTTGTTGTTGATTGCATACTTAAGGTTTTTTCTTTTACAATAAACATTATTTTTTTATATTCTTAAGTCAAAAATATTATAAAATAACTAAAACTATGAAACTACCGTTCTTTTGTGTAAAAACATAGCATACACCTATTTTACTGTCCACATGTGATATTAAGAGCTAAAAAAAAAAATTAAACTTCATTCCACTAGAAGAGCCACAAAAGCACGTCATTGACCGTATAAATAATTTATGACATCTAATGAGCCAATAGTAATAAAAACAAGCAATTTAAACACGTTATAAATAAATCTTCTATTAATTTATTCTAAGCTCTTCTCGCATGAAAGGCCCTTTATTTTATTTTTATTTTTTTTTTTTTTATGTTTATTTTGCTTTTATGTGCTTTCGTGAATTAAGTCTTAGAAATGCGATAAAAAAAAAAAAAAAAAAAAATATGCGATCCATAGCAAATTAAAATCATTTCAAAAGCACCTCATAAATATTAAACAATACAATTGATTTCATATGCAAATCAGCAAATCTTCTACAGCTCAAACCACGAGCAGAGATACGCCACCAGCTGATGGTGTTACACTTGCCTGCCTGCCAGCATGTCTGTCTGGCTTTATGTCTGTATGTCTGTATGTCTGTCCCACTAAGCAGCAGCAACAACAACATGCAATGGCACAAATTTATGCAAAAGGCGCGCGAATAAATGCTGCCAATGAATGACGTCTCTAAGCTTCTACAGCTGCTTCCCACACACAAATTTAAGCTGCAAAAACAATAACAACAAGCACAATAATGCGTCAATGTGACAATCATACATACATATGCCTGTGACAGGCAGTGGCGTAGTTATACTGGGGTACCTACTAAAAATAATGTAGTTTTTACGTTGGCTACCTTTTAAGTCTTGCGCCTAGCAATGAAAAAACATTTTAAAGTATTCTCAAAGATGTTCAATGCAACTTAGTATTAACAAATAATAATAATAAACTGCCCATTTCAGCCCATGAAGGGACTTTGATCGAACTTCTTTCTTATGATCAAATTGTGTTGTGCGTGTTATTAAATGTTTGTACACAATTGATCGTGAACTAGACCTACTAGTTTTATGCCGAATCCGAACGGCTAATGTGCATTTTCTCCAGAACCTGTACATGGCATTATTTACTCTCTGAGGTTTGCCATTGTCTGCAGAAAAGTGACGGCCGAAAAGAAAAATTAATTCAATTGAAAAAACTTTCTGTGTCAGATGGAATTGAGCCAGGGTTCTTTGGCGTATGGGTCACGCTCTCTACCCACTATGCTACGGCCGCCACAACTTAGCATTCATTTGAATCAATTTTCGAAACAGTTTTTCACACTCTGAAAGTATCTGAAAGCCTCAACGGCCTGTTCAGGTGTATAATACGATCGCTGTGAATTTTTTTCTCATTTTTAATGAACAATATGTAGTTATTGGGTGACAAGTCGGGACAATAAAGTAGGTGACCCATCAATTCCACGTTTGGAGTGGTCAATACCTTTTTTGTTTGATCTGATGTGTGGGAACTCGCGGACGACTTTTGTCGGGTTTGGCTTACTTTGAAAGACCCAAACAGTGGAATGCTTCCATGCTTCGTGCTCATAATCATAGATCCATGACACGTCACCTATGGTGATGTCGTAGGTAGGTTTCGAACCACTTTTGCTGTATTTTTTCAGCGTTTCCTTGCACCAATCCACACGAGCAACCACCTTTTTTGAGTAACCGTCTAATAATGATGACATGAACATTAAGAATGACAAACGCCTTAATGTTCATGTAAAACCGAATATATGTTAGTCTCACTAATGTCCAAGGATGACTCCAACTCACGGTATGTCACATCCTGTTCTGCTACCAACAGTTCATGCACTGCATCAATGTTTTCTGCCACAACAGCCGTTCTTGGATGACCTTCACGAAATTCGTATCGGAGAGAACGACAACAACGCTCGAACTTATTGATCCAAATTTTTATGGATGTTAGGTGGGGTGCTTCATCACGAAAAGTAGAACTAAGTTGATCGAAAAGATTGCTTTTCTTGAAAAGAAAATCATAAAAAATCATAACCCGAAAATGTTCAAGTGTTAATTCCATTTTTTTGCTGAAATACAATTTTCAAACCACTGTAAACAACACAATAGGCGCACATACGTCAAAACGTTGTGAGTACGTTTATGCTATCAAATGTCAAACTCTGCAAGGGAACTGTCAAAATTCATCTGGCAATGCTAAGTGTTGCCGAGACGCAAGACTTCAAAGGCAGCCTTCGTTATGGGGCGCCTATTAAAAATAATCTAAAGGGTGGTTAAATTTTAAGGACCGATGTTGAATGTGAACCAATCCTAAACGTCAAGTTTTTTCTGCATTTCATTTGACATTTTTCAGTTTCAGACTAGCTCAATTTGAACCATACACAATCGAGCAACTTTAAAGTTAAAGTTATTCAGGCTTATTATGAAAATGGGCTTTCAAATCAAAATGCAAATTGAAGAAAATCATCTTCAGTGATGAGGCACATTTTCACCTCAGTGGATTCGTCAATAAGCAGAATTGCCGCATTCGGGCGAATGATAATCGAAGAGTGGTTGTTGAAAAACCAATGCACCCACAAAGAGTGACTGTTTGGTGTGGTTTATGGGCTGGCGGCATCATCGGGCTGTATTTTTACCAAAATGAGGTTACTGTGAATGGTTTTCGCTATCGTGAGATGATAACGAACTTTTTATGACCCGAATTGGAAGATATGGATGTGAACGATATGTGGTTTCAACAGGACGGTGTCACTTGCCACACAGCTAACGAAACAATGTCTCTTTTGCGCGACAAATTCAATTGCCGTGCTATCTCACGTGGTGGCGATGTCAATTGGCCGCCAAGATCATGTGATTTGACACCGTTGGACTTCTTTCTTTGGGGTTATTTGAAAGAAGAGGTGAACGTCGATAAGCCAGCAGCAATCCGAGAGCTATAGAATAGAACCTCACTTATGCCTCAGCGTCATGGAGGTGTGCCGCCGAGGTCGCAGCGGTCATTTGACCGATATTTTGTTCCATACATAATTGAACCATACCGATATTATCATAATAAAAAGAAATGACAATAATTTCCCAAATAATTTGTGTTTTATTCAAAATCAACATCGGCCCTTAAAATTTAACCACCCGTTAGTTTATATTAAATGCACGCAATTTTGAGAAAGGTCCATCAAAATTAGCCCCCCTAACAAGCCACTGCTTAATGCTAATTTATTTGTTTCACTGCAGAAACTAAATAATATTTATCTTGGCTGATTTTTGCTGATTGCTTTTAGAGCGTCAGATTTCACTTTCAGAGTGCACCCGCGTGCCAGCCCGCCTGCCCATTGGACTCGCCGCCTGCCTAACCAGTTAAAGTAAAAACACAGCTAACTGTTCGTCTGTAGCTTACTCTTATTTTCAACAAATTAATTAACAAAATGTTACTTAAGTTTCCGCCGCCATTAACTGACGCAAACAAAGTGCGCAGGCGCGGCTTTGCAATATTATCGCTTAACGCTCTGAATAAGCTTTGGTGTTTTTTTTTTTTTTGCAATATTTCTTGCTTTTGCTAATTGTCGGTTAGTACGAGTAGCTAGTAGGTTAAATGCCCCTGAGCTGAAAACTAGGTGATTGCTAGAATAGGTGGGTGTTTGTTGTATAAATAAATAAATTGAAGAAATTAGTAAAAACAACCACAACAACAACAACACCGTTAAGTAATGCATGGGCGACTCTATTAATTTTTATAGTTTTTATATTTCTCAACCAGTTGCAGTGATTTATGTCAATAGCAGCTATTTACGACTTGTTTATTATTCAGCCATTAAGAGTTGAGCACTTTTTAAACCAAATTTTACAAAAATATTGATTACCTTCAGTTGTTGTTGTAAATTAATTTCATATTTTTCAATAGCTCTTTTCCCATGTGGTTGTTTTTGTAATAAAAATGCCGAAGGTAAGATGGCATCTTATAAATTTGACTAATTGCTATAGTTTTAGAGATATATTTACCTGCTGCATATTAATCATATTTATGAAACTGCGAGAGTGAAACTTGCTACAATGATGGAGAACCACATCATACGCAAACAGTTGGACACAAGAGACAAGTTGATCTTAGGTACAGTGGGCAAAACTAAACGATTCCTCTAAGAAAATAAAGACATCATAATTGTGAATGCAGATAAGGGCAACAACACAGTGGCGATGAACAAAACCGATTACGATAAGAAAATCAGAATTTTATTAAGAGACACTGCAAAATACAAGGAAGTAAAAAGGGATCCAAAAACGTCATTACAACAAAAAAGCAACAACTTAGTCGACGTTCTATTTAAAAACAATTTGATTTCGGAGCAGAAAAAACACCTTAGACGCACTGATTTCATACCATAGCACTATAGGAAATTTTACCCATTTTTTGGCCAAAAGTCAGAATTACAAATTTTTGCAAAGTGTTTTTTTTTTTTTCTATTTAATATAAAAAAATAATAACAAGGTAAGCATGTCTGTTTAAATTTTTCGACAGAATTTATTTGCTGTTACTTTATCACATATTTTGCTTGCAATTTCTACATTAGTTATCAAATAACGATTGAGTACAGTGAATTTTGTGATAGTTTCTGTTAAAAGTTTTCATAATAAAACTATACGGTTTTTAAAAACCAAAAAATGGAAAATAATGTTGAAGGTGAGTACTTTAATGATAAATAGTGAAATGTGGGTGAACTCATCTATTAGTTCGATAAAAATTAAAAAATTGAAGTGACCTTAAGATGAACTTATGGAATTATGAATTGAAAATTTATTTAGACCTACAAAAAAATGATAGCACATGATAGCCATGAAGTCATAACAGTTCTCTAGGACAATCAATTATCTTCCGAATTTCATCAATTTCAATAGCGGATATGTGCAAACTTTTTTTAAAAAACGCATTTTTCCAGGTGACTACTTCGTACCAAATGCAGAGTTATTCAATATATGGCGAGAGAAACACAACCAAGATGATAAAAGAACCGTTATTTGTGCCCATTTCTTTTCATATATTACTGAGAGTGATTGTTCTGAAAACTGTAAACAATATATAAAGGAGCAGTCACGAGTATTTTTTTCAAATATGAATATGAAATGGCAAAAAAGTTGTAAGAGTTCTAAAGTTTTTGAAAAACAGCATGCTGTTTGGCTTCAGGGCAATACTTCGATAAGAAAACGTGAAGCGCAGTCTGCCTCCACTAAATCTAAGCCTGGACGGCCGCAGTTAACTTTTTGCCAAAAAACTGAGAGAACAAAAAGGCGGGTTGCAGCAGAAATCTCTAAAGATCAAAATGATGAAGTTGAACCCCTAGTTCTGTTGCATCTGCGGCCGCTCGTAAAGGTAACCAATTGGATTTAGCAGTGGTTTTAAAAGAGGTTGTCAGTACTCCAACTAGAGCTGCGAAAGTACGAAAACTAATTTCAAAAGCGACACCAACTAAACTATCTGCTGATGACGGACTAGCCTTTCTTTTAGAAAACAACTTTTCAAAAGAGCAATATTGTAATATAAGGAATCAAAACAAAACGTGTAATTCTGATATTTATCCTCTATACAAACAACTTACATGTAGTAAATATAAATGCAGACCAAACGGCGTAATAGTTTCTGATACATTAGCGAAAGTTCCGTTGGAAATGTTACTGAAGCATACATCCGAAAGAATAATAAAAGGGCAAGAGGAAGTTATATCCACCTTAATGGAAACAAAAAAAACCGACATTTTGTACGCCGAACTCATTGTCAGTTATGGATTTGACAGCAGTACTGGTTATTCCAACTATAAGCAACAGTTTGAAAATGCAGGTTCGTCTCAAAATTCTGACTCCTCTTTTTTGGCCACAACAATTGTACCTTTGCGTTTAATAGAAGCGTCCGGAAATATTTTATGGAACAATCGTACTCCACAATCTATTAAATTTTGTCGACCATTAAAATTAGAATACACAAAGGAGACAAGAGAAATTATTTTAAAGGGAAAAGAAATTATAGAAGAAGAAATAAATTCTTTGAGTACTTTTGAAGTAAGTCTTAGTGGAAAAAGAACTTTGTGCGTTAAATTTAAATTGTATTTAACTTTAATTGACGGCAAAGTATTAAATATATTGACTGAAACTAAATCTATTCAGACGTGCTCTGTATGCGGTGTTACACCAAAGGATATTATGAGCATAACAGATTTCCAAAACGAAAAATTTAAGCCTAAAGAAGAGAAATTAAAGTATGGGATAAGTCCACTGCATTGCTGGATCCGTTTTTTTGAATTTGTTGTAAATGCAGGTTACAAAATTCACATTAAAAAGTGGCAAATAAGAAACGAAATTGACAAAGCGTTAGTTGCAAAAAGAAAGGCAGACATCCAACAGTTATTTTGGGATGAAATTGGTTTGCAAGTTGATAAGCCTAAGACTGGAGGCTATGGAAGTACTAATGACGGCAACACGGCCCGGCGCGCGTTCGAAGAACATTTAAAATTTTCTGAAATTACAGGCATTGACAAAGAACTCATTTTTAATTTAAAAGTCATTTTAATATCCTTATCATGTCAGCTTCCTTTAGATTCCAGTAAATTTGAAGACTTTTGTTTTCAAACGGCAGAAGTTTGAAGAAATGTTCATGCAGAAGTATCAGACTGTGCTTCCAGTTGGATGCTTTGGTGAGGATGCATCTGAATCGCGCCACAAAATATATAAATCCGATAGATTGCTTCATGCACGAAAAAGTAGCCGTGTGAATAACTTGACAGACATTTTTAATCGAGCCTAGGACACATCAGATCCCTACATTTCCAGCCTTTCGTTAAATAAACGCATCAAACACCAGAAGAAATTAAAGTTTCCCCCAGCAGTGTTAAATTTACTCAGATCAGAGGAGAAAATCAACGGAGACAGGAGGAATAATCAATTATCATTCCAAACATCCTAAAAATATTATAATTAACACTGCGAAAAATTTTACAAACCGAGTTTTCGCCATAAGTGACAAAAAATTCCACAAGGAAAACACGATAAAAATTAAAAATATTTTAACGAAAAACTGTTTTCCGGACTATTTAATTAAAAAAATTTTTAAATTAGTATAAAGATAGAACAGTAACTGAAACATTGACGACAAAGGACCCCCCAAAAATATTTAAAAGTATTGTTTGTCATACTGTCTCCCAGTTTTCTCGGAGAAGTTCAAAAAGGACAATATTTATAATAAAGATAAATTCAGAATAGCATTCAACACATCAAACACTTTGCAAACACTTTACACGAACACTAAATTTAAACTTGATAAGCAGGACAAATCGGATTTGGTCTTCCGTGTACTAGAGACGGATCCAATTTATGACAAAAGTTATATGTTGGAACAACAAAAACAAAATTACGGACGAGAATAGCTGGACATAAATCGGACTGAGCATGAAACGAACAAAAACATAACAAGACAAAACTAACAAAAATTATTATTGAAAAGTTGGTCGTCAAGTGATGTTTATTTAATGTTAGATGCTGTGTTTTTTTCGTTATTTAAAATGTACAAAATAATTTCAAATCAAATATTAATTTGATTTTTGTAAGTTACAGTGTATAGATTATGTCATGTGATTATTGTAAAAAATTGTAATTATTATGTATTTTAGCATATATACTCCCTGATGATGTCTTTCAACGAAAGGCGAAATATTGGAAATAAAATTTATTTAAATTAAATTAACCAAAAACTGACCTGTAGCTCGTTTTTTCGCAAATCATTAAATAAAAAGGTCAAAATTTTAATTAAAAAAATAAAAAAAGATAAATACCTATAGGTGTACTTTATATAAAAAGTTATCCATTTTTATCCATTTTAAAGTAAGAAACTGAAGTTTTAAAAAGCACACTTATCTGTAGATTTCGATAAAATTTTTATTTCGTTACAATTTTTGAACTTCGCGATTATTGTGGAATATAATATCATTCAAATATAGTACAATATCCACGGAAGTTTGTGCACGACTCAATCCTTTTGAGATAATTTTCGATGATATTTGTGCACAACTCGGGCATTAGCTCGGTCATGACTTAGCAAATGTTGGTTTTCAACTGCTCAAGAATTTGAGTTTTTTTTTAGATTCACATAAAAAGGTCCAATGGATTCACAGCACGAGGCCAGTTGATATCGCCAAATCTGGAAATAAGTCGTCATGGGAGTTCATGTTGCAACAAAGTCCTAATTGGTGCTGTTGTGTGGCTTGTTGAAACCACATAACGCCCAGATCCATATGTTCAATTTCAGGTCAAAAAAGATGGGTCATACGGGTCATACGGTCAGAATTGACTAATGGTTGCTCCGTGATGGTTTCAAAAAATACGTACCAATGACACTACCAGATCATAATGCACACCAAACAGTCTCTTTTTGCGGATGCAGTGGCTTCTCTACAATCGCTTGGGAATTTTCAGAGCCTCATATAGGGTAGTTTTGCTTTATTCACATATCCACCTCGCTCAAGATGGATCTCATCGCTGAAGAAAATTTTCTTCGAAAAATCAGCACTTAACAAAAACCATCAATTTAACAATTTTAACCCAGTTCAACCCTAACCTAAACCACCGGGTCAAAATTGACGAAATTTCTACCAGAGACTACATATTGGCTAACTAGACGGTCAAAGAGTTTCAGATTTTTGTCTACGCAGGTTTGGTTCAAATGAGGTGGTCGATTAATCGACCGCCGCACAGTGGGTTGAAATCCTAAAAATTGGTGATTAATTCACCTAGAAGTCAGAGGGAATTTTTTTACTTTTGCTTAAGTTAGATTGGGTACAAAGAAAAAAAAAAAAATGCTGTCCGTCCGTACGTTTGTCCGTCTTTCGACTTGATTAAAGTCGTAATTTTGAAGCTATTGCCATGAAATTCGATATTTAAGCTCGTATTTAAATTATAAAGATTACGTTCGAAAATGAGCCAAATCGGATAAAAACCACGCCTATCCCCCCATACAAAGTGACTTTTTATTTTAGAAGTAAGATCTCTTAAAAACCTACAGAAATTAAAGAAATGCTTTAAAATTTTGCAATTATGTCTTCAATATAAATCCTAAATATAAATTTGGCGAAATCAGATAAAAACCACGCATTCTTCCCATACAAAATGAAGTCATCTAAATAGTAAAACTTTCATAAATTCCTCAAAAATTAATTCACATATAAATAATTTTAATAATTAAAATGTATTCTGAATTTGAAATTCGGAGAAGTTAAAAGTAAACCACGCCTATCGTTCATACAAAGTGACGCCATCAATTTTATAAAAGTTCAAAACTTCGGCCCAGTCTATTATTTAAGTGACTATTATCACGATTTATGTAATAAAAATGATTCGCGCAAAAACGCGCAATTTTTTATTGCTGAATATGGAAGCACTTGGAACTTGAATATCTAAAAAGTTTTATACAAAATTTTCAGTTCTACATGATGTTATGGTATTCCTATTTAAAACTTCACATATTTGTCAAAAATGGCCAGTACTGTTATTGCGTTATCGAAAGGATTCACGCCACTCATTCGTGTGTTATATGCCGAGATAATATGCGGCATTCCAAACATTGCCATTCGACCATTACTTCAATACCAGCGTTTGACGAGATGCATGGGGTAGAGCGGCTCATGGTTGGATGCAACGGTGACAACTGCATTATCGTTCCATCGAGCCATAAGTATCTATTTGTTTTTATCGAACGAGTGATCCATCGAGCCACGCGGTTTTTTGCACATCGTTCGTGGCTCTATAAGAGTTGCTTTGTTTTTTCGATTTTCTCGAATGGTGCCGATCAGAGAACAACTTGATTGCATTGAAATGGCGTTTCGAATGTATCCTCAATATACGAGCATCGAATGTGCCTTCTGCATTAAAATTAATGCGCGAATACATGCACCAATCGCTGCGGATACGAATACCATAGAGTACGAGCGGTCGCGATTACGAATGCCTACGAATCAAGAATACCCAACGAAGCGAGACATGAGCAACATTCGCCAAAAGCAAGGAAAATTCATGCTTTTATGTCTATTCGCACCCAAGGACAAAATGTTAAGCGCAGTCTGCAGTGTTGATTTTTTTTGTAAACGAAAAAATCTCATGTGAAAAAAAACAATTTGTGCCGTAAACGCATGGCTATGAGATGACAAACATTGTTATAAACAATACAAAAAAATATATTTTGTAGTTGCCGCAAGACTTTTTGTAATGTTTTTTAGATTAAGCAGTACAACAGCGAACAAAAAAATGCCCATCTCTTCTAACACTCATTTTCAAAGTAACAGGAGAATGCGTATTTGTAGGAAAGAACGAAAGTAAAAAAAAATTCATGCAGCAACAGACACTCGAGTGTTTAGCGAAGCATCCGATTGTCTGCATTGTCTGGATGGTGCCTTTGTATGTATTCGCAATCGTTACAAACTGTGCTTAGCACCAATCGTTGTTTACGAACTCGAGCGGTATGCGTGCATTAATTTTTGTGTACGATTGTGGCCGACAACGATTGTTATTCGAGAATCAAAAAATGACGATTGGGCTTGTGCAAATCTCTCGTGCCGATAGCAAAATAGACCAAAGCAAACAGATGACACATTAATGCGTGAGACGTGAAAAAGTTATCGAAGTCGATGGAGTATTGAAAGGTATTTTGAACGTTTTTCATCTGGGTCAATACCACTGTCTCACCCAATCCATAATTTTCGTATTTCGGATCTTGCATCGCATTGGCACCGCCGTATGAAATGAATGAGTAAAAGTATCCCTTCGATGAGCACAAATCCCAATACTTAAAGCCAAAGCGAATTGACTTTCCTCGAATGAACATCTTGTCGAATGTCGTCCGTAGTATGCAATCATCGTTTGAAATATTGTTTGAGAACACGCCGAATTGCATAACTTTTCGTTCATGAAATCGTTAAGTGGCGTCACCTTCGCGAACTTGTCATTTGCATCCAACTGACGGTTGTCACATACGTATCAAATAGCATTTCAATGTGGGATTCATACTCCAGTAGTTCTTTATTTGCGGACGTGTGTTGTATCCAGTCACGTATAGAATACCGATGAATCTACGCATTTCGCCAGCGTCAGTGGTGAACCTCCCGTCGTTGGAATATCTTTTTGCGTAATTGATGGTACAGCCCACGATCCAGTCAATAACATCGTCGCCCATGAACAAATCGAATAATTCGATTGGCGAAAAGATGCCTACAATGCAACAACAAATAAAAGGCAATGTTTGTTGCTTTGCAGTAAAAATAACCAACCTTATTTCTCAAACAACGCCGATATTTTCTTCTCTTCCGCGTTCACTGCAGGCATCGTTCCCGAGAAAACGATATCCTTTTTGACTTAGACCACTTTGGAGTGTATATTTTAGACTTTGACTTAGTCTTCTTAGCGAATTGACTAGGTCCAGCTATACCTATTTTGGCAGCATCATTCTGCAGCACCTTGGATTGGCATTGTCATCGTCTTGGGAAAAATCAGGCACACGTTCATTCTCGTCGTCATATTCGTACGCCACTTCGATTTCACTGGTCACTTCTCCGGCCATAAATGTACTCGGATTGTTCAAAATTTGGACGTCTTCATCGATATCTTCATCGATGTCTTCCTCGTCACTTAAGTCGTCGACTTGTGGTAAACAATATAAAATCAACTTTATCCGCATTATGAATAAGAATGGCCGTTTCTTCTTCATCAGTTCATCATCTCGTTCATCAAATGCTCAATTTCAGCTTGAGTAATGTACTTTCTGCTGAAAATTTTCACAAAACTGTCACAAAAAAACTAACAAAATACGAAAAAAATAGGCAAATGACAAGTGGTAAAGTCAAACCCACACTGAAGTTAACTTTCGTAATACATCTAATCGCAACCGCAAGACTAAACTTAAGTCACACTAAAGCCACTCAAACCCAACTTTCAAAGGTGTATTATATAACAGTTCGTCCTTTTTATGATATCAAATATTGACATTTACCCTTTATATATGTCGGAAATTTACCATGAAATGTTACACAGTCAAAGAAAGAACTGAATTCGTTGAATTTTATTACGCTAATTCTCGTTCAATCGCATTACGATGCGCTTAATTCAAGGAAATCTTCCTCGTAATCATGTGTCTTCAGACACGTGAGTGCGCTTCATAATCAAAAAATTCTAAGAGAAATTCCGACTCAGTGCAAGATGTGAAGACACCCCAGACGTTCGACGAAACATGTCGACGCTGTGAAAAAGAATGTTGGAAACGACCAAAGGTTCTCAATTCGGTGGTTTAGGGTCGTACTTTTGGAAAATGCAACGGAAGGTCCATTGCAATCAATGGAATGCCCTACAGAGACATAATAAACTTTTTTTGTGGTCGGAGATGGAATAAACGGACACAGACAACGATTTGAAGAAAGATTAGGACAAGTAATAAGATAAGGAGTAGGATAAAGATTTGGGGAAAGGTAAAAGCGTGAAATTGGACAATGACTAGGACGTGATTTCAGACAAGTATTAAAAAAAAGACGAGAACAAGGATTGGAGGAAGAACTTTGGTCAAAGTTTGAGACATATCTAAAACAAAATTTAGGTAATAAGTGAGAAAAGAATAAATACAAGATATGGGTCAAAGAATAGAACTAGAATTTGGTCACATTAAGGCAAAATTTAGGACAAAAATTGGGGAAAAAACGTAAGACAAGGAATGGAATGTGATTCGAACAAGATCAAGGTCAGGAACTTGGACATGGATTTAATGCAAGCTTTTAGACAAGAATTAGGAAAATATTAGGACAAATATAAGAATAAGGATAAAGATGAGGGCTAGTTTCGAAACCAAGGAAAGGATAGAGAGTAGAATATAATATGCTGTCACGTCAAAACAGTAAAAGTTTTTTGTAAGTGTGTCAATAACGTCTACCCAAAATTCTTGACTCTAGAACAGTGGTGCTCACTACATGGTTTCCCATAGCCCGCGGGCATCGTGTGTTGTTGAGCTTTTGCACACGAAGTAGCTATCGGCTCGCTGTGTTTGTGCACTGTGTAAACGTTTGTTTTTCTGCTGTGCTTTAAATTTCAAGTCAGTATGCTTTGAGCGTTCATAGGGTGAGGGTGTTGCTCGCGGTATTATTTATGAATATACGTTAATATAGTGCAATGTTTCAGGAAAAGCATTAATACATTTTTGCTTGATGTTTTCTATGTTAAAATAGCGAAAAACAAACAAAAAAATCAAAAAGAAATAATTATATTGAAAATCCAACACTCGACAAGAGTTCCTTGCACCAAATGTTGTGAGAGCTTTTAACAACTTCTTGTTTCAGTGTAAAGCTGTGCACTCGTAAAGCTCTCTTTGGTGTTGTTTGAACTGTGCGTTGATCACCACTGCTCTAGAACAGTGGTGCTCACTACATGGTTTCCCATAGCCCGCGGGCATCGTGTGTTGTTGAGCTTTTGCACACTAAGAAGCAATCGGCTCGCTGTGCTTGTATACTGCGTAAGACTTTGTGCTGTGGTGTAAATTTCAAGTCAGTTTGCTTTGAGCGTTCATGTAGTGTAGTAGACGCTCGCTGTTTTATTTATGAATGAACGTAAATATTTTGCAATGTTTCAGGAAATAAAAAAATGTATTAATTATTCTATTCTTCCCTTTTACCTTTTTTTTGATGCTTTCTATTATATTTATAAAGTTATACATTATAAAGAAATGATTAAGTATATTGAAAATCCAACACTTGACAAGATTTCCTTGCACCGAATGTTGTGAGAGCTTTTAACAACTTCTTGTTTCAGTGTAAAGCTGTGCACTCGAAAAGCTCTCTTTGTTGTTGTTTGAACCGTGCGTTAATCACCACTGCTCTAGAACCATTTTCCCCAACATCTAGTTAAATATATTTGTTTAAATATTTGTTCACCTAGTATACAACATTTGTATAAATTTAATTTCCTGGCAATTTTAGTTGACAACAAATACTTACTTATTGCCAGAAAATGTCATGTTGTTGTACATACATATTTGCATTTCCATTATTATAACTTACCAATAATAGCAATGATGCAACCACATCATCAACATCAACATCATCAAAATCAAGCAACCATCTCCAATTGTTATAATTGTTATATAAACTGTTTACAACCAGTTCAACTCGTACCAATAACAAAAACAAAACAACAACAACAACAAACTCAGCACAAACTCAGCACAAACTCAGCACAAACTCAGCACAAACTCAAACCTCAATCATCCCAAATTGTGTGGCTGACAGAATATTAACAATTATGCGCGAATAATAGAAATTTCGAGATATATTGTTTGCACTGGATGGTTTTAAATGATTAATTGAAATTCGTCGCTTCATATGTATGTATGTACGTATGTATGTGTTAATATGTGTTTTTGTGTGAGTTTACTAAACGTCTTTTGTATTCTAATAATTGTGATTCTTTTGGTGATATATGTTGATTTTTGTTAGAAAAAATAAAGGATGCAGTTGGCTGCTTCATGAACACAACCTAAGGTTTTAGCTTGACGGCTTGATTTTTATCCAAGTTCTTATTTTTATGTCCTTAAAATTGTCCCCATCCTTATCTTTATTTACATATCTGACCTTAAATTTGTTTAAATTCTTGTTTTAATCCGTTTCCAAATTCTTGTCCGCTCCGATGTCTGAATCCATTTAATAGTCCCTATCCCACTACTTGTCACTATTCTTGTTTCAATCTTTTTCCTACTACTACTACTACTACGACTACTGTTACTACTATTACTACTACTACTACTACTACTACTATTACAACTTGTTCAGGTCCTTTTTCTAATTTCTATTAATTTTTGGCCAAATCCTAGCTCTCGTCCTTTTTCTTAACCTCGTCTTAGCACTTGTCCGTATTCGACTTTTAATCTATGTAAAAATTCTTGTCCTCTGTCCTCTCTGCAGACAATGGCAAACCTCAGACAGTAATCAAAATGCCATGTAAAGCTTCTTGAGAATAAGAAGATCCCGTTCATCGCCGTTCGGAGTCGGCGTTAAGCCTGTAGGTCCATTTCTCGGTCAATTGTGTACAAACTTAATAACACGCACAACACAATTGATCATAAGAAGCTAGGTCAAAGTCCTTTCAAGGGCTGAAATGGCCAGTTATTTATTTTTTTGTTTTTTTTTTAAAATTCTTGTCTTAGTACCTATCTACATTGGAACAAGTTCATAAACCTTATTCCACTCCTTTTCGCAATCCTTGGCACAATTTTTTTTTCCTAATTTTTGTTTTAATTCTTGTCTTATCTGTGGCTGAATTCCTGGTCTAAATCTTGTTTGAATTTCTTTCTTAAATCTTGCTTTACTTCTTGTCCCAATATCACTCCTTAAATTTTCCTCAGTGTGTCCAAGTCCTTGTCCCAATCCTTGTTTAAATACATATTCACACATTTGTCCAAATCTTTGTTCTAATCCTTTTCCTATTCCTGATTCTACTTCCTGTCCAAATCCTTATCTATGTACTATTAATGTACCTCTTTTTTTGGGGTACATTAACGTATACCTCCCGGTGCCATGCAATAAATTTATGCAGCCATTTTCTTTGGGGTGAATGCTTTCTGAGCAGCCTGATAACGCCACTAATTTTTTTGACGTAGAATACGTCATTCTCGGAGGTAAGTGGGGTGGTTGATAGTGATCAGGTGTCGGTATTTAGGTCACAATTTGAGCCTTTGGTGTGCCTAAAGTACTGATCGTACAATGTTGATGTTAGCACTTGTTGGTCTGCTTGATCCTCACTGGGAGAAAAATTCATGTTTGAACTCTCTAACTTATATAAATTTTACACAATTGCATGAAATATAAAGCCAACATTTGATGTTTTTGTTTGCTTAAACTTGTCTATCTATCTGCTACTTATTTGCTACTTATTTATCGACAGTTTCCGGTTTTATCGACAAAACCATAAAATTTGTATGGGAGACCCCCTAAGGAGTGGTCGGAGGGAATATGTGTTAAAGGCAAAAATGTTCCTTTTGCAAAAGTAATGGGGATCGGTGATACATATTAACCCTTTCCGGCACTATTTTAAAGGTCATATGCACAGATGTATGGAATAAATATACAAAAACCATAAAATTTGTATTGGAGACCTCCTAAGGAGTGGTCGGAGGGAATAGGTGTCAAACGCAAAAATGTTCGTTTTGCTAAAGTAATGGGGGCCGATGATACATATTAACCCTTTCCGGCACTCTTTCAAAGGTCATATGCACAGGTGTATGGAATAAATATACAAAAACCATACAATTTGTATGGGAGCCCCCCTAAGGAGTGGTCGGAGGGAATAGGTGTCAAAGACAGAAATGTTCATTTTGCAAAAGTAGTGGGTGTCAGTCATACATATTAACCCTCTCCAGCACTCTTTTAAATGTCATATGCTCAGGTGTATGGAATAAATATTTTGCTAAATATTTTTTAAAAAAGATGTCATCAAAAGCGAATTGAATAATTCTACGTCTTGTGTTACGACATAGTGGGAACTACTGTATCTTTTTTTATTTAATTTTATCTTTTGGCCTTTAAACCTCACCTTAAATGACTTTCCATATAACTTACACCTTGACGTCAATAGTCTAAGAGTAATAATTCCGTGCAACGCTTTTGCATCTTTGTTGCATTTTCAGTGCATTCGTTTTGACGTTAAAGAACCAATCTTTGCTAATGTAAAGTTCAACTTTACGTAGGTTCGATAATGAAAGCGTAATAAATTCAATGCAACAATATTGCATTATTGTCCCATAACTACTATCTACACTGAGAAAAAATATCCAATAGTAAAATCACCTTAGCCGAGCTTGGGTGAAAATAATTTGTATGGAAATTACAAACTTACGCTCATTCGCCAAAGTAATTTATTGTTTAACACTCTTATGTTACCTATAGGCACATCCTGTAACAAACGAACCAGGACACCAAGAACTTTGAAATTTTTGTCAGTTCATATTTCAGTCAAGAATAATACATATTTGTCTTCAAAAAATTTGTAGCACCTCCTATTTTAATTCGGGCATGAAAGGGTTAATACAAAATATGTAGAAAAAAATTATATTTGGTGAATAAGCATAAGTTTTTAATTTCTATAAGTTCTTTTGCCAACCAAGCCTACTGAGGTGGTTTTACTGTTGTTTTTTTGTTCGGTGTACGCGATCTGTTGTCTTCACAATTGATTTCTTTATTTTTTTCTTACGGCCATAATTTTTGTTTCGCAATTTTTATAATTAATAATTATACCATGGAACGCCTGTGTATGATTGTTGAATTTTCAATTTTGTTGCGATTTTCTCCGCGGCCTTAACACTTAATAGATTGTTTGTCTACTTTTGTCAGGCGTAACCTCGTATACTCATCGAGTAATAATTTCATGCAACAAATTTGCAGTTTCGTTGCTTAAGCACCTCCTTCCACTTGCTTTAAAAAACTTCAAGTTTTACCGCGCAGGTTTCTTAAAAAAGTTGAAAAAGCATTTTTCCAAAATACATCGGCGTTGCATGGAATTGTTACTCAGTGAGTATAGGTATCTTCTTATATATTAATACGCTAACACAAAATTTGAATCCCCTTTTTCTCAAGTTGTAGACAACACATTTTAATGAAACTTATATCATTTGAAAGGTCTGGCTTATACCAAGTGCAGAATATAATTTTTATTCAAATGTTTTGTCATTAAGATAGGTAAAAATTAGAATTTAAAAACACTTTTTCCCCACATAAAAAAAAAAAAAAACAACAACAAATAATGCCACACAATTTTGAGCAGAATACAGCTGTATCGTTTGCTCTTTCTTACTCGAGAGCAAAACAACAACAAAATACATAGCGACCCAGCTCTGTTAAACATCGTTGCTGTAGCGTACACGAGGAAGAGTAGCATGCGAGATTGACTCAGACACTTAAACAGAGCTGTGTAGCATTGTTGGTGTTGTTTTTCTTAATTTCTCTCTCTTCGATAGCCTCATGACAAAAATAGACAAAATATTCATGCCGTCATGAGACCGCCATGAGAGAGCAAAAATTCATTAATCAGTCAACGGAGTGGCATAGAATTTTTATTTGGGGTGTATATGAGGCACGATAAATGTGAAAAAAACAAAAATTATAGAGCTACTATAATAATCAACAATAAAAAGTGGTTCTACGTCCTTATTAGGAAAACTTTTTTTTAATTAACTGCATC
The DNA here is from genome assembly GCA_943735915.1 of Pherbina coryleti. Lineage (NCBI taxonomy): Eukaryota > Metazoa > Arthropoda > Insecta > Diptera > Sciomyzidae > Pherbina > Pherbina coryleti. The sequence continues at coordinate 170,024,473 of OX030948.1, forward strand.
ACATTGTCTCTCAGGGAACTTTTTAAAGTAACCAGAATGTACCAAATGCAAAACAAAAAAAGAAAAACAAATGCAAAAATATAACAAAAACAAAATAAAAATTACATTAAAATTAATATAAGGACAAGTATTCGAAAGAGGATTATAACAAGGATTAGAAAAGGTTGACTTTCACAAGAACTAAGACGAGGGTAAAGACAAAGATTGGGACATAGCTAAAACAATGTTTGGGACAAGATTAGGAAGAGTATAAGAACAAGAAATAGAACAAAGATTTTAACGAAATAAGAACAAAGCTTTAGAAAGGAAATTGGATAAGGATTAGGTTAGGAATTTGGACATGGATTAAAATAAGAGCTTGGACTTAAAGTAGGTCAATTATTAGAACAAATATAAGAATAAGAATATGAATGAAGACAAGTTTTGGAACTAATGAAGGGATAGGGACAAGAATAATGATAAGAATAAAGATACACTGTCACTTCAAAACCTAATGATGTGTCCACGATACAGCCAATTTTTTTTTAACTTTACCAAGCGTCTTTCATTACAAATAAAAAACAACAGAAAAATCTATATTGGTATGGTCGAATTTCGACCACAGGCGATACTAGCAGTGATAAATCTAATGACACGACAGTAAAGCTTAATTCTTTGACTTTATAACAAAATATAAAATTTAAAACGTCATTGGGATGCGTTGTAAGCTATCTAAGCAACAAAACTTTAATTTTTTTACATGGAATTATAACGCGCTAAGTAAATGTGCTACAGTAAAAAAAATTATTATACACCAGTAAATACTGGTTCTTAACCAAAAATAGATAAGAAAAATGCATGACGTCATAAGGCCACGGAGAGCGCCGCTCTTAGATTGCAAATGCAGCTATCATGCATATCGTTGCATCGAATTATTACTCGGCGAGTATATGCGCTACGGTAAATGTAAAACGCAAATGAACAATTTGTATTTAACCTTATGACAAAAATAATATTAACAATTATGACGTCGTCAGGCGAGATACCGTAAGGCAGATCGCAGTGGGGTCTAAAAAGGAGGTCACTTAGGCGTCTCAGGATTAGATTCCAGAGGGCCAGTGTAGCTGGAGACATTGACGTATCCCAGCATAGAGATAGGTACAGAATAAGCTTAAGAGAATACAAGGAGCTGTTAGTCCGTATTAAAGAAGAAGATTGGAGGGATTTTATTCATGGGAATAGAGACGACCCATGGTGCATGGCATACAAAATATGTCGTGGCCAGGGACGATCTATTGACCAAGATGGTACCGTTCTGACAGAATGGCGGGATTGTTTAAATGCTCTGTTGAGTTCATTTTTGCCGAGGACCGATGGTGAGGCCACTTCTCTTTTTAGGGAGGTGGAGGATCCCCCGGCCTTAGAGAGGAGTGAGATAGAGTATGGCATGATGCAACTCAGGGGGAAGAAATCTCCAGGTATAGATGGTGTGACTGGAGAGATGTGTAAAAACATCTGTAAGGTTATTCCACACTACCTGGAAGCCTTGTATGGTAAGTGCTTAAGCGAGGGTTATTTTCCCAACGTGTGGAAAAAGGCAAGAGCGATCGTGCTTCTGAAGTCACCTGCTAGACCGAGGAGTAATCCTCGTTCCTACCGGGGCATCAGCCTTCTTCCGGTGCTTGGAAAAGTGCTGGAGAGGATTATGGTGGAACGGCTCCAGGAGTGCGAAAACCTGCAGATTTGCGATAGGCAATTTGGTTTCCGCAAGGGAAAAAGTGTTGAGGATGCCTGGCTGTATGTCAGGGGCTCCGTAGCAGAGAGTAGCTCCAAATATGTTTTGGGGCTATTCGTTGACTTTATGGGTGCCTTTGACTTTCTGTGCTGGGATAAGGTTATAGACAGACTAAGGGAAGTGGGTTGCAGGGAAATTAAGCTCTGGCAAAGTTATTTGGCTGGTAGAGAAGCATGCGTGTTAGGTATTAACCAAACAGTAGGGATTGATGTTCTTCGTGGCTGTCCACAGGGGTCTATCTGTGGTCCATTCATTTGGAACCTCATGATGGATCCTCTGCTGCGGCATCTTGAACGTCAGTCTAAGTGCTGTGCGTATGCTGATGACCTGCTTGTTCTGGTTGAAGGACAGTCTCGTGCTGAACTTGAAGCCAGAGCAAGTGAGGTTATTGCTACAGTGTGTGCATGGGGTTCACGTGTAGGTGTTAGCGTGGCAAGGGACAAGTCAGTGATGATGCTGCTTAAAGGCAGATTATCTCGTTGTCGACCTCCCTTTGTCACCTTGGAGAGAGTAGGTCTCAGGTATGTGACAGAGGTCAAATACCTGGAAATTTGGATGAAAGAGAGGATGAAATTTTTGGTGCACCTAGAGAAGTTGAGAGAGCGTCTGTTGACAGTAGTAGGGCGAGTGCGTAGATTACTTAGGAGTGACTGGGGACTCAGTAGGAAGGCTGTGCGCCTCATGTATGATGAGATTGCTTGTGCAACTTATGGCTCGGTCGTGTGGGGTGACGTGGTCAGTACTGCTGTAGGCTACCGGAAGATTCTCTCTTGTCAGAGAGTTATCTTAATTGGGTGTTTGCCGGTGTGCCGTACGGTCTCTACGGATGCCTTGCAGGTGTTGATGGGGGCACCTCCTCTGGATTGCATACCGGATTCGGAGGGGTCTTCCCCTAGCGGTGACTGATTGGACTTCGGACATGCTAGTTAGGGATATGAGTACCACAGAGTGGAAGGCTATGCTAAAAGAGCGCGTACAATCTAGGTGGCAATCTAGATGGAACCAAAGTCAGAATGGTAGAATTACCTACCAGTTTATACATGACGTGGCGTTCGTTGAAGGTCGCCCGGAGTTTGGATTTTCTCTGAGTCTGGGCTTCCTTGTAACTGGTCATGGTTCTCTGAACGCATTCTTGCGTAAGAGAAATCTCAGCACGACTGAAGGTTGTGATTGCGGAGCAATCTTTGAAGATTGGTCGCATGTCTTGTGCGAATGTCCTCTTTATGAAGACATTCGAGATTTGAGAGCCATGGGCATAATGGTAGAAAATGAAGAGTTCGACGTGAGTAATGCGCTTGCATCTAGTGAGCAAATTGAACGAGGTTCAATTGAACGAGTTCGCTTGTCAGGTGTTTACTAGACGCCGTAACAGGTGAATGACTTCTGCAGTCATTCATCTGAAAGATAGTCTGTGGATCCAAATAGTTGGATCAATTGAGGAGTTGTTCTGAGGAACATTTTTAAATGGCCACCAGTCCGGAGCGGTGATGAGCTCAACTGGCAGTAGCTTGCTACGAAGTCCGACCAAAGACTTAAAAACTGGTACCACGGGCAGTCGGCGGCCCTTGACTTATGTCAGACCGACTGATTGGGTATGGCCCTTCGGGGAGAATCGTGGTGGTTGTGGTTTACTACCTATATCGCGGGTAGAGCAATCTACCTCAGTGTGGAGTTGCATTCTCAACTCGGGTGCTGTACCCCTTAGTACGGAAGAGGTGTTAGATAGGCCTCCACCCAAACCAAGGGTTGCGAAATGTCATCACAACATGGAGCTAATTTGGTACCTTTGAATACTCAAAGGGGCGCAGGCCGACGCAATGTTTTGGTTCCGTGCTTGGAGCACCGTAGAATTAAGCCGTCAAGGCAGGTGTCTACGTTAAACACATTCGGATTTTCTGTCGTCAGGGAACGTAGGTAGCACCTTTTGCAAAAGAAAAAACTATTCTTTAAGCACCTAAACTCGCGAGTAACAATTCCAGGAAATACCGCTGCATTTTGGAAAAAAAACATTTATAAACCGTTCTGGAAACCTGCGAGGTAAAACAGTGCGTTGTTTCATCAAAAGTTAAATTTGATGAATGGAAGCATTTCTATAAATTTCTTAAGTGCATTGATTTTCCTTTTCAATGAAATCATAGGTAGTCTGATATCAGCACATAAACAAGAAATAGTTATATTTTTACATTTTTAGATTGAATTTAATGTTTATTATATTTTCTCCATTAAATTATCATGCTATCTTGGCATAAATCGAAATATGTTAGAACAGGTAAACGTAAGTAAATTATTGATGTGTAAACGTAAGTTGTTGTCTATACACAAAGCCCATACCTATCCATATGTGTAAATTGTTTATGTACTTTGTATTCTAATGTGTCTATACAGACAATAATTCAAATTCACAAATACAAACATAACTGACAATACATTAGATTTTGTGGTTAAAATTAATTACAAGTTGATATACTGCGGTTGACAACAGAAGCATTAAATGTGGATAAAAAAAAAGAAACATTGACGTTAAAGCAGACAAAGCCAAACATTGAGAATATTGAAGTTAATAAACTTTAACAGAAATTTATTCAAATTGTCTGAAAAATGTACAAAGTAAAATTTCAAAGGTTATAGATAGATATATGGAAGAGTTAAGATTTGTATCAAAATTCTGATAAGAAATTTAATTTCCTGAATATTATCTATTTTTTGTATAGGGTGTATCGACAAGAGGTGCAGGGTGTATTATTCACTTGTATTATTCACACTGTTCACTTGATAGTTTTCAAAACTTTTTAAATTTATACTTAATCTTCATATATCTGCTTTATAATCCCATCCAAAATTTAAGAGACATCGAAAAAATGTTCGTTTTATTCAATAAACAAATCCTACACCTCTGGTTGGTACAGTTTGTATTATAAAGAACATGTATTTAATACACACACTATCTCCCCCAGCTTTTAGGTATAGCAATTGCATCTATAGGGAAACTGATTTTTTTTTTCAATACAATTACTGTTATTTTACTGAAATTAAAGTTTATTTTATAAGCTGGCAAACAAAATATTAGCTTTTGTATAGTTTGTGTGTTTAAATAACTAATTTTCTAAATAACTCGATGTACATATGTATGAAAAGAAATTTAACGCCTATGTAAATATAAATCTTAATATCCTTACATATCGACAAAACCAGAAAATATTTTCGTACGTAAGCATATTATAGTCAAGCATGTTAGTATTTTATATTGAGTTATGGCGGTGATGTATATGTGTACGTATATATATATATATGTGTGTGGGTGTGTGTCATGGCTTAATGCGTTTCTGCTTAAAAAGGACTTTATATAATCTAAAATCAATATTAACTACTTTGCATACCGAATGAATTAATTTTACATATTTGTATAAATTTTCAAAATCAAACAGGCAAAAGCTGAAAAGCATTAGTTGAAAAGGGAAAAATACAAAGCAAAATAAGGATATGCAAAGAATACAACTCTACAATTCATAGAAAGAAGGATTTAATAGAAAACTAGAAAATTCACATAAATTCATACCGACATCTATACACACATCATTGAATTGGCAGATAATATAAAATAAATAAAATATTCTATTGAAAAAGAAAAATAACATATAAATGAACATTTCTAATCAATCTTAGGCTTAAGCTTAAAAGCTAGACAAAGCTTTTGTTTCGTTTCGGTGAAGTAGAAATATTTTGCAAAGTTAATTAAATAAAATTTCAAGAATTTCAGCCTTACAATATAATTCAGATACAATTACGAAGAAAAGAGCACAAATAGAGCAACATGAAATATTAAGCATGCTTTTAGGCCAATAAAATAAAGACGAAATTAAGAATTTATATTCGGTGTCGAATAAAGAAATTAATAATATAATTGAGAGAACTTTTGATGGATACTCATACATCAGATTTAAAATTTTAATACGCCTTTAAGAATTTTCGAGTACAAATGACATGGTAAAGGGTTTGAGAAATCGATAGACATTTGAGTGTTTTGAGACCTACCCTGTACTTTAGTATCGCAAAACAAAGCAGGTACAAAAATATAGTAACCATCAGCTATACTTTACCTATACTATTCCACACAAAAAACTGTTGCTTTTTTTATCTTGCTTATCTTTAGAGCAGTGGGGCCCAAGAAATTTTAAGCGCGGGCCAATGCTTAAAAAAACAAACACAAAATACTGCTCATTGTTGCTTTTGATAAAAAATCAAACAAAACCAAAAAAAAAAAAACAATTACAATGCAATAAAATTGCAAATCATGAAGTACACTGCCAGTCTTAATTTCTATTACAATAAGAATGCTTGCATGAAAAATTACTCGACACACAAGTAACGGTACAATCAGCTTCAGCATCGACATCATCGAGTGTGCGTTTTTTATTTTGGCTTTGCATGCATTTCTTTTTGTAAAGTTCGCTGGAAATGTGCCGAACACTGAACGAGTGCGGTTTGTGTTGTTGTTTTTTGCAAGTGTTCTGTGATTTTGGCTCATCGTAAAGACAAAATTAGGATAGAAAAAAAATTTGTATGAAGGGCCGGTCGGGCCATACGGGCCACTACGTGGGCATGTTTGCTTTAGAGCTATTTTAGGTTGAAAAGAATTTTGGGATGTATCTGCATTTAGCCTATTATTGTCTGATTAACAAAAACCGGTCATACGCTTTAACCTTTCTTTAAACTCTTTCCTCACTTCCTTTCTGATTTTTATCCTAATTTTTTTAAATTAAAAAAATCAACATTACGAGGGTTGCTATTTATTTTTTTCTCATGATAATGAATTGACAAATATTTATGATCGAAATTGATTTTATTGTTTTTAAAAATATTCTCCATGAAGATCAATAGATTTTGCATGCGTTTGAACAAATTTCAGAAGAACTTTTTCCACTTCGATTGAAGTAACTACAAAAAAAAAAAAAGTTTTGAATGCAACAACTGCTTCTTCGGGTGTCGAAAATTGGTGACCCTGTAATTTTTATTTCTTTTTTATTTCCGGGAATAAAAAAAAAACTCAAATCAGGACTGTATAGCGGAGTACTCATCAATATGATTTTTTGGTTGGTCATTGTGTGATAATCCTTTTGGCTAGTCAAAGCAGATGAGTGAAATGTACTCGCTTTGTCAAAATGCAGAATAATTCGCCCCTTCTTCGACTTCTTCCGAATTTCTCCGATAACTTGTGTGCAAACAAATAGTCGTGTACCATTCAGAATAATCTGTCCTAAGTTGCTCTAACGCCAATGTCGTCACATGCCGAAGAAAAGTAAATGTAAAGCAGCGTAGCCAAAATCAGAAAATACAACATTTATTGATTGCAACAGGGGTGCCCAGGGAAAATGGTCTAGTGAAACGCATCCACAAAATTATAATTCTATGATCTCAAAGTTTAGTTGTAAAAGTCCAGACAGTTGGTATAAACATGTTGAACGTGTCCAGCAGATATTTAACAATACACCACCGCGCTGTACTATGTATTCTCTATTTAAAATTTTAACATGCTGAGCGATGAGAGTCACCGGTATCACATATATGAATTCTTTAATAGAGAGTGTTGCCGTTGAAAATCTAGATAATGAACGCGATTTTGAGCGACTTAGAGCTAAAGCTAATATATAGAAAATTCAAGAAGAAAACAACCCAGCAAACATTATGACTCTTAAAAGACTATTTTAAGACTCATAGAAGTGAGTTTTTATCGTCATAATGCGCTCAAAAAAGACTCTTTTATGAGTACATTTTCGTAGGTTTCGGGCCTCAAAATATGATTCATAATAATGACTGCTTTGTGCCTCATTTAAGACTTAAAATTTAATCTCTTTTAAGACTCATAGTTAATACTCTTTTAAGACTTATAATAAAGACTCTTTTAGAACTCATATAAATTAGTGTTTTTGGACTTATAATAAAGACTCTTTTATAACTCATTTATATGAATCTTTTTGGACTCAAAATTAAGACTATTTTAAGACTCATTTTAAATACTTTTTTAAGATTCATAATAAAGACTTTAAATAAATACTCTTTTAGAACTCATATAAATTTCTTTTGGACTCAAAAATAAGATACTTTTGATAGTCGTATTTGATACTCTTTTAATAATCATGCAATGGAATCTTTAAAGACTCATACTGAGGGCTCTTTCAGAACTCATATCAGTAATTATGTTTCGTTTAGGCTAAAATATATTTTTAGATTCAAATTTATTTAAAATATTTGATTTGAGTTGAAAAATAAAAAAAAATTACAACAAAATTTGTTTTAAACATTTCAAATAAATAGTAATAGAAAAATTTAAAGTCATTTTACAATCATATAAAAGACTTCTTTATGAGTCCTTTTATTGCGTACTCATAAAACACGCATAAAAAATATTCTTTTTAGAGTCTTATTTCTAAATAATCTTTTTACAATCATATCAAAGACTCCTTTATGAGTCTTTTTATTGCGTACTCATAAAACACGCATAAAAAATACTATTGAAAGAGTCTGATTTCTGAGCAATCACTTTACAGTCGTATAGAAGACTTCTTTATGAGTCTTTTTATTGCGTACTCATAAAACACGCATAAAAAAATACTCTTTTAAGAGTAATTTTAGAGCCTTTTTTCTGAGCAATCATTTTACAATCATATCTAAGACTCCTATATGAGTCTTTTTATTGCGTTTTCATAAAACACGCATAAGAAATACTCTTTTTAGAGTAATTTTTTTTGAGGCACTCAGAAAATGTTTGCAGTGTAACGATTTCGATAAAATTTACAATACAGATGAAGAGCGGGATGAAAAATCGATCCAGCTGGGCTTCATCTCTGGGAAAAATGGTTTTTTCGAGTTTTCGCGCATTTAATAAATATCTTCATATTCCTACTGATCTTATTTTAATTTTTCCAAGTCAGATATGTTATTGGTAGCACAGAGGTTAGAGCTTCTGTATGTCAATCTGATGATCATGAGTTCAATTCAAGTTGTGCAAAATGATTTTTTTTTTTTGTTTTGAGTGATTCTTCACTGTTGACATTTGTTAATATTGATCTGATGTTAATTTTTATTTTAAACATAGACAAACATTCTAAATAAAGAAATATAAATTTGCTTTTAGCAAGGAGCCTTTTTAATTCGAACAACGAAAGAATAAAACAAACTTTGTTTGCTTCTTTTTTCCAACTGCTTTTCTTGCTTTTAAAAGACCCCTAAAAGTGAGTTTCACCACACAGTGAAGCTTCTGACTTATTTCAAACAGCTGAAATAGCCGACAAGCAGCAACAACATCGCACTCTGCCCCTTCAGTTTATCAATGAAGTTCTTAGAATTAAGATTCTTGCTTCTCGCTGAATACTCCCGGTTTGTTATAGTTCTCATTTTGTTTTTGTAATAAAAATTATATAACCTAGATGTTTAGCCAAGGCGCAATGCTTCGTGAGTACTATGAGGAGATATTGTGGGAATCTGAGCGGAGCTCGGTCGCCCAGGTACTTGTAATAAAAAGCCTAATAAAAGCAACTTTGTATTCCAAAGATCAGCTTGTAGCTATTAAGCGTTCCTGGACAATTTTGACCTGGCCTTAAGCTTAAGCCAAAGTTTTTTGTTACATATAGAGTTCTAAGGAAAACAAATTACGATAGTAATTACGAAGTAGAAAAGGTGGGAGACCACGAAGGTCCAAATCGCTATTGCTAAGCACATGAAACCTTGGGGCCACATTCGAGCCGAATGCGGCAGCAGGATTGCCGATTGTAGGCCCACAATCCCACATACTTATATCCTGATTTTGGATGACCTTCACGGAATTCATTCTGGAGCGAACGTCGGCCACGATTGCATTTGCTAAACTAGTTTTTTACAGTGCTGTAGAATGCAAAAACTAAGTTCATCGATGCATTCTTGTTTTGATAGTCCCCGTCAAAAGTAATGAAAATTAATCGCACAAAAATGTTCACGTCTTAGTTTCATTTCTTGTCAGAGATGAATTGATAAAATAAAGTTACTTTAATCAACACTGATCGCGCTCAAATTGCGAAATGTTCTGAACACGGGTATGTTTTACGATGTCAAATTTTCAATGGAAACGTCAGATGATAGGTGCCCCTTACTGTTGTAAAAATAAAAAGTTGTAGTTGGTGGTAGAGAAAGTTTGTGGAGAGTATGAGGCTTGGGCATATTAGTTCACCACAAATATCGCTCTTTTTAGTTCAATCGTATGTAATGAACTAGTTCGTTTAGTTCGTTCGTTCTTTTTGTTCATTGCATGTTTTACTTCGTTTGTTCTCTTAGTTCGTTAGTTCCTTTAGTTCGTTTGTTCTTTTAGTTCATTAGGTCTTTTAGTTCGATTGGTCTTTTAGTTCGTTTCGTTTAATCGTTCATATCCAGTTATATAAAATAAAAACAAACTTGGTATGAATATGTGATAGCCATCAAATCCACCATTTCTATTAGTGCAGACACAAAAAGAGTCTCAATCCAAGGACTCAAACCATAGCTTGGTAAATTTAGTTATTTTTGCTTTCGTTCGTTCTGTTCCTACGCGCTGCAACATCAATTGAACTAAAATGAACTAAAAGAACTAGAAACACTGAACTAGTTCACATAGTTCATGAGTGGGAATCGTTCAATTGAACTACTTCGTTCATGAACTACCCAAGCCTAGAGAGTATCGCTTGGTCACTTGAATTGCCTCAAAGATGCACATATTTCTATGGCTTTCCGCCATGTTAAGAATATTCTTCGCATGTTACACTTGATCCCTTTTTTTCCATGAATATAACAGCTCATATCAAACCAATGCAGTATGGACTGAAAAGGTGTAACAACTGAAACCCTCGGTTCAAAGCTAAAAATAAAATAAATTTAGACATATTTTTCATATGGCTTACATAAAACATATGTTTTTTCATTTTATGTGCTCGATCACAAATATGCCTAGCCATGCAGGTCTAAGATATGAAGCCGGGACCCGCTATCACATACACTACCGAGGTATGTTTTTTGGTACCGCTACCTCTTATTCTTGTGTGTTTAATTGCATGGTTCACTGGATTATTAGGGTATCTTCAGAGCCTTTAGAGCCATACAGTGCGATTAAGAAAAATAGGAAGGTTGTTCGTTTTTAAAGTTGAAACTTCCATTAGATTGTAAAGAATGGTCTACCTAGAGTTCTTAATCTACATGTTTCTAAGGTTGAGCGAGTACATAGAAAAGGTGCTAAAGTCTCCTTTACTGATCTCTACAACAATTCGCGATTTTTTCTTAGGTCATAGGAAGGTCACACTCTTCTTGCTATTTTACAGATTGTTAAATTCAACAACTAGTAACGAGTTTCTTAAAGTAGTGCGAGTATAACACTCCCCTCGCCGAATTCACTAGAACTAGAACCGATTTCGCTATGAAACCATCAAGGGAATAGTAAAGTTTAGCACGTTCATGCGTTTTTAAAACAAAAATCAGTGGATACTCGTTTTAACGTAGAATACGTTATACGGGGGTGTTAATCTGGAGCACAAAATTTTGAGAAAATGTTTGTCACTTTCATTATAAGTTTTTAATACTTTATGCATGCATTGAAGAAAATTCAGGTATGGTCGTAACATATTTAATATGTCTTCTTTTGATTTGTATTTAAATAATCATATTGCTACATATAATTTTTTTGATTCTATAAGTAAATCAAAATTTAACTCCTTCAAATTTTGTATTAATTTTCATATGCTTTGTATTTTATGTATTATAACATCATGTGTAAGAGCAGTACGATTATCTGTGTGTTCATCACAGAACCAGTGTGAGAAAAAGAAGAAGTATAATGACCAAGTAGCGAACGATGTGTACATACACAACATTGATAAGCGAAGCAGAGAAACAAAATTGTGCTTACCCAGTTGGCCACGTCTTTAAGACATCCTCAATGTCTTACAGCCTTATTCATAAACACATTTTAGAGGCAGCGTAACTTTAAACGGGCTTTAAACAAGAAAACGTTATTCATAAACATTTTTCGTAGTTGTTTAAGAGCTGCGTAACTTAAACGCCGAAATTGGCGTTTAAAGGTTACGTAAATACAACCATGATTTTTGTTTGTCTTTTCTTTTAATATCAAAGACATGCTCCATATGCGCCCTTTGCAGCATTTTTTTATGCGGCGGCCATTGTAAATCCATAGGAATTCTTAATTTTTGTAGAGATTTTCTATAGTTAAGACACAAACCTTACAATCATAAGCAGAAAATGAAAAAAAATGTTTATGAATAACAATGTTAGCAAGGTTGCATAGAAGCTGCGTAAAGCCTTAAACAGTTCGTAACGAAACAAGCGTTTAAAGGTTGTTTAAGGAAATCTATTGAATAAGGCTGTTAATGAATAACGTATTCTACGTCTGACCTATGCGCCCGTGTTATCTAACACAGGCTTGGGCTTTTTTTTTATACATACAAGAAATTATACGAAGCAAATATCAACCCAGAAACCTTCGCATGGCTCTCACTTATCGCCAAACCTTCGCTTTTGGTTCAGTAGATAGCTTTTGTCATAAGCTCACTCGTATAAAGCAAAAGCTCAACTTAGATTTAAATACATTATTTACGAGAAAATTTTAACTTTTTAAACAAAATCTGAAATTGTACAAAAAACAAAAACTGTAAAATAACCAAAAGTTTCTCGTCATCATCATCATCATCATCAAGAGTACAACGCAGCTGTCCTTGATTTTATTTATATCAACACGCTGAATATTTGAGCATACTTTTTGCCCAATATTGCACTTGTCTGCAAGTTGATTGACAGACGGTGTTACGTAAAACATGGCGTGATGGATGAATGAATGAAGCTGGACTACAACAAGAACTGCAAATTGGACACTGGACTGGAACAACTCATCACAAAAAACCAAAAAGAAAAAATCCGATGACCAAAATATATATAACTATATATTTATAACACCTACGTTGAGCATACCGCCTTCTACAAACAAGACACCTTGCTCCTCCACCACTTCTCCCCTATGACTCCACCAAAAAAGTGTGAATTTTTAACGAAAACGTATATAAACATCAACTTCAACCAGTATGCTTTAATAGACGAACCGTTGGTCTGTGTCCATCCAACAAACGTTTGATACAAAGTGAAGCGTTTGGTCATCAAGGACATTTAAAAAAAACTTAGTGAAAAACGAGTTGATTTTAGAAAAACAAAAACCAGCTAAATTGTTGGCTTTGCTAACGTTGATGGACTTTTTTTGTTTTTTTTTTTTATTGTAGTTGAGGGTTGGTCAGATCATGGTATGTGTTTCGAGAGGTGGTTTGCAATTTGGGGTTATTCTGTGAGTGAATGTTCATAGCTGATTGAACACAGGGAATGACTGTGACAGACGAGCTGCAAAAGAAGCATCAAAGCGTATGATACGAAAAAAAATCTAATGGGTTAAAATGGGCGTGGCTTAACGGCATGTATGTTGCGGTTGATATGTGTTTTCCCACATGGGAAAACATGGTAAACACATAAAAAAAGGTTTTTGCTTAAATGTTTGATGTATCATAAAAATATGAATGATATACTTAAAGTGAACAAAATAAAAACCTTAAATGAGAGAAATATAATTAAACTAATTGTTTGTTAATAAAATTTTTTAAGTATTTTCGTTATATTTTTCAACATGAAAATGAAATTTCACTTTTTTTTTATCCATGCAATAGCAATTGATATCAACTACTATACCTACTTGTCCTTATTCTTGTCCCTATCCTTTTATTTGTTCCCAAACTTGTCTTCGCTCTTCCTGTCCAAACATTTTGTTTTGATTTATGTCCAAATTCCTGACCTTATTCTTGTTCAAATCCTTTCGTATTCCTTGTCCCACTTCCTTTCTAAATCTTTGTCCTAAGTTTTGTTCTTAGTGTTTTCAAATCTTTGTCCCATTTCTTGTCCTTATACTTTTCCCAATCTTGTCCCAATTATTGTTGTAAAAAAAAATAAAAAATAACTGGTCATTTCAGCCCTTGAAAGGACTTTGACCTAGCTTCTAATGATTAATTGTATTGTGCGTGTTATTAAGTTTGTACACAATTGACCGAGGACCGGACCTACAGGTTTAACGCCGACTCCGAACGGCGATGAACGAAATTTTCTTGTTCTCAAGAAGCTTTACATGTCATTTTAATTATTCTCTGAGGTTTGCCATTGTCTGCAGAGAGGTGGCGGCCGTAGAGAAAAATCATTTTAATTCAAATAATTTTCTGTCGCTGCTGGGATTCGAACCCAGGTCTCCAGGTTCGTTGACATAAAGGCTACGCACTTTAACCAACTACGCCACGGTCGTCACACAATTATTGTTGTAGGTATGTCTAAATCTTTATGCTTACCCTTGTCTCAGTCCTTGTCGAAGTCATCTTCCCAATTCTTGACCTAATCGTTGTCAAATTTTATATTCTAATTGTTTCTTTGTTCAAATTTTTGTTCTACTCCTTTTTTTATTCCTGGTCCTAATCTTTGTTCAAATCCTTGCTCTCATCCCTTGTCTAATCAACGCCCCAATGCTTAACCATAAAGCATCGTCCTTAATTTAATTTTAATATATTTTTGTTTTTATTTTTGCTTTTGCTATTGCGTTTGAAGTATTAGGGCTACTTTAGAGCCCGAACAGAACCAAAGCGGCTGTCGGTTGTCGCATGCGCTGTGCAACAAAATACATGAAAATATATGCAGCCGCCAACATTTTAATGACCGTAGAAATCCGCGACGGAAAAACGCCAGAATAGAATCAATTCTATTTTTTCTCCGGCGGCTGGCGGATCTCTCTTTGAGTGGCGTAAGTGTTGCCATATTTTAGCTAAGAATTGGATGTGTTCAGTGCTATTTTTTTAGTTTTTACCATGAGCTGACGTTTTGTTTTGTGTGTGTGTGTTGCATTCTATGAGCTGGCATTTCGTTTTGTGTGTGTGTGTGTTGAATTTGTACCATTTACACAACGAAAAGCAACGCTGATCCGACAACCGACAACCGCTCCTATTCTGGACGTGTTCTCAGCGGATTTCTCCGAGAGAGGTCCGCCAACCGACAGCCGCTTTGGTTCTGTTCGGGCTCTTAATGGGTTCCCTGAGAGGCTATATTTTGAATATATTATTTTTGTCATGAGCAGCTATGGGCAGAAAGTGCTCGGGAAGCGTTGAGAGTAAGAATCGAGAGCAAAGGCTTGTGTTGCAATACAAAACGCAACAACAAATTAAAGACAAAAGGCAAACACAGCAACGACACAGAAGCTTTAAATATAGTGGTGCCCATACCCGCCCTCCAGGAAATGCGACCAGTGTAAGAGTCACTCTTCCACTGGTTTCTCTGTCACCAGTAATAGTGACACATTATACCCCCACATTGCATTCCTCTATTGACATTTTGTATGAGCGTATGTTCAAGAAAGTACCAGTCACCGTTTGAACTAGTGAATGAGTGTATCCAGCGGCACCAATTGGGTACATTCGCTGTTGTTAATCACTAATACTTTTTTGCTATTTTATCAAAAACGTACGCTGAAAGGTGTTCAAGAATATATTGAACAAGTCTGATTCAAGAATATATTGAATGTCTTGAAAGAATGTTCAATGTTAACTTGTCTAAAGGTTAACTCATATTAGGGTTGTGACTTTAAATGCATAAAAAAAGCTGTAACATAGTAGCTTAACTCGATTGTTATTGCATTTAAAAAATGTCCCAACTGATAATAGCCATCAAATGAAGGTGATATGGCATTGAGTTTTGATCGACTATACGTTAGCTGATTTATTTTCATTCCAATTCACCAGCAGCTGTTTTTGAGAGGAGCGGGGCGAAAAAAATTATCATTTTGAGAGAGAAGTGTCATTAACACCTTATTTTTATTACACCATGGCTTGGGTGATAATGTCTATAGTTGATTTCTACAGCTATTTCCCATAGTTCTGTTGTCTCTGGCGCAACAGTGGTGACAAAGGGGTAATTTGCCCTGAGTTTCCTTCATGAGGCTATCGAAGAGAGAGAAATTAAAAATAAGCAACAATGCCACACAGCTCCAATTTTTGTTTGGCATAATCAGTGCTACCAGGTTTCAGCGAAAAAATATCCCTATTTTTGCATACAAATGAATTTTTTTCCCCGTTTTTAACTTCGAGTTTCCCCGTTTTTCCCCCGGTTTAAAATTGTTTAATAAATAGCAATTTAAAGAAATAATAAGTTCATTAATTAATTCACTTTACTAAAACTAAAATATATACAATACAATACTAAAATAAATAAATACAGGAAAAACGTACGTATCTATAAGATAAATAAAAATAAAAAATGAAAATTTTAAGCGATATTGTATTTTGACTCGATCGTTACGTTTTTGAGATTATAAAAAATTGTTAGAAATTATTTGAAATATACATATTGTTATACATATTATCAAACCAAGTAAACAAGAGTATGTGTATTATTTCAATTATAAAAAGTTAAAAATTCTAAATTTATTTCAATTCAAGCCAGTTTTTACATTTCATTAAAGATTTACTGCGGAGAGTTCTGCATTGAGAGGTATTGTCAAGAAAGTTCCTTATTTTTGTTTTATTTAAAATATTAGCTGAAAAAGCACTTTCAGCACTTGCCCCGCTATAAGGAAAGCAAAAAATAAACGACACTATTTTTTTTTTTAAATATCTGAATCAATGAAAAATATAACTACTTTCCAGAATTCCTGGGTAATTTCTGATGATATATTTGAAAAATTTATATTTCTTAACGATCTATATTCTTGATCGAAATCATTCCACTCGAATTGATCCGAAATAACGTGTGAAAATATTTTTAAGCTCAAAGTTTTATTTTTCATTTTTACTATCTATGAGTGGCCCTTTATATAGCTCCTTAAAAAAGTATCGAAATCGTTATAGTCTACATCAAAAATACTATTATGACTACATTAATGTATTTCTTTCACATGAAACAATCAACAAAAGTCTTCAAAGTTAGTTCTATTATATCCATATATGACACATTCAGATTTGTAAAAAATGGCAAACAAAAAATGGATGTATTTTTATTTCTTTTATAATTCTTAAAAAACATATTTTTTAAGAATTATATTGTGAGCTTAATGCCAAATAAGATGTAATTAAAATAAAAAATTGTAGTTGGTTTTTCTAATAACCGATGTATTTTTTTAACTCGCTATTTCATTTTTAATTTTCCCCGTTTTTATCAATGTTTTCCCCGCCTCCCCGTTTTGTACGAAAAATCCCAAAAAAGGGGAAAAATCCCGCAACCTGGCAGCCCTGGGCATAATAATAATGTGGAATGCTATAAGCAAAGAGAGAAAGAGAGAGAGAGAGAGCGAAAGACAGAGATAGAGAGAGAGAGAGAGAGAAAGAGAGATAGAGAGAGAGAGAGAAAGAGAGATTCAAACTACAGCCATGGGTATGAAAATGCATATATTTATTTTAAAATGCAATAAACACATAATATATTTATTTATTAATTTTTTTTTGTTATTTTTATTTTTTCGGCGCATCTGGGGCACAGTTCCTTTGGAATAATATAATTATCAATACCTCTTTTTTATTATAAAAATATTAAAAAAGTCTACGCCAACATTTGATGTTTAAGTATTAATATATAAGATTAAACTTAGAATATTGTCTGATAAAAAGAAATTTTGGGGATTCATTTTGGGGAAATCCGATGGATTGCTCTCATCATTCAAAACAGTTGATGGTTTTATTGACAATCCCATCACAATTTTGTTAAGACTCTTTTTATTCTGATGAAGGGTTGAAATTTTGCATATATGAGTCCCGTACCTAGGATTTCTTTGGACCCTATATCCTTTACCTCAGAGAATATATTAAAGTGTATTGGATCAATCGATAAGGGTTTTGGCGCTGAACCTGGTGGTGTTTCTGCCACGTTAGCTCTGTTTTGCTTAAATTCAATTGAATCTAGTAATCGGTCGTCTGTTGTCTCTACATTGACTCTAGTAAAGCATTTGATTAACATCTACAGAATCTTATTTTATTTAAACTCAAGTCTATGGGATTTCAGCAATATTTTGTCAGTTGGATTAGAATATATTTGTTAGAGCGATCTTATCAAATACGATTCCGAGGTGTATTGTCTTCTGAATTTATGCCCTTTTTGCTGCGTTTTCCCATCACTTTTTTCGAGTATCTCGGGCGATATAGTATAGGAACAAATGTTTCCTTGAGCTCGTCAATGGTTTGAGGTTTGCTGGCGTAAACTCTGATTTTCAAATAACCCCACAAAAATAAGTCCGGAGGGGTTAAATCTGAAGATCTGGGGGACCAGTCAATGTCACCAGTTTTTGACATAACACGACCAATTTACACGAATTTACGTTTTGACATACCACGACGAAAATTTGGAAAAAAAGGATGAAGGTCTAAAACATTGGTGATCAACGCACGGTTCAAACAACAAAAAGGAGAGCTTTCTGAGTGCTGAGCTTTACACTGAAACAAGAAGTTGTTAAAAGCTCTCACAACATTAGGTGCAAGGAAATGTTGCTGAGGGTTGGATTTTGTATATAATAATTTATTTTTTATTTTTGTGTTTGTTTTTCGCTTTTAAAACATAGAAAATTTCATAAAAATGTAAATGTGAAGAATATAATTTCCTAAAACATTGAAAAATATTAACTTTCATTCATAAATAAAACAGCGAGCGACTCTCATATCACATAAACGCTCAAAGCATACTGATTTGAAATTTAAAGCACAGCAGAAAAAAATTTTTACGCAGCAATTCGATCGCTAATTCGTGTGCAAAAGCTCAATAACTCACGATGCCCGCGGGCCATGGGAAACCATGTAGAGAACACCACTGGTCACCGAAGTGGCCATTACAAAAATATTGTATTTTATACATAATCTCTTTGTGTCTTCTTTATAGACAATAATAAATTTTAGTAGATGTTTAAAGAATTGTTTTCTTTATTCAAAAAGAGAACGACGATCAATGCAATACAACAGTGAGCATCAGTCAGAGGTAGAGAGAAGCGCATGTTAAAAACCAGTATTTCCCTTACCAGTATTACAACCATGGTATAATAATACAAGGTAGCATTGACAGTTGCTTTGACAGCTGCATTGAAATCATATACTGTCAAAAAATATACTCAAAAAGAGAGTGCTCACAATCCGCCATTGAAAACACAAGCAATGTTGAAAACGTTGAAGTGAAAAAAAACAACAACCACAGCAGCTGCTGATGTATTTCCACAAAAAGCTGTTTTTGACAGTTTATGTTTTCCTGTTGAAGAGAAAATAAGCAGTTGTCAATGCTACCATGTATTATTATATCATGTATTACAACTAACAGTACAACGAGAGACACAAGCAAACAAAATTACAACGAGAAACACAAGCAAGCATAGCTTAACGAGAGACACAAGCAAATACAATTACAAGGAGAAACACAAGCAAGCATAGCTCAAAAAGAGACACATGCTAACACAAATACAACGCGAGGTACCAGCAAGCATAGTTTAACGAGAGGCACAAGCAAAGCAGTAAATTGATCAAACGGGTAGTAACTGACAGACCATCGAAGAAACAGGTTCACTAAAAGACAGTAGCTGACAGACTTGCGAAGAAAGAGGTTCTCGAAACGGCAGGAGCTGACGGACCATCAAAATAATAAGGCTGATTAAACGCAGGAGCTGACGGACCATTGGAGTGGAAGGCTGATTAAAAACGGAGGAAAAGGGGGCAAAGAGGAGTCGTCTAAGAAAAGCTGGAGAAGGATGTGAAAAATCCAAGAATCAAGTGACAATTATACCAGGTAAAGGCTGAGGACGAAAGATAAGGTATTTTATTTTGTTGTGGGAAAAGTTATAGATTATACACTTAGGCGCACCGTCAGGTCACACTGGTGGTCAAATATTGGTTAGGAAGCGAACCGTCAGGTCGTATTGTTTAAGCTTAAGAGCTGGTAGTGTATATATGTACTTAGGCGCACCGTCAGGTCGCATGGGTGGTCAAGTATAGGTAAGGACACACACCGTTAGGTCGCAGTGTTTAAGCTAAAGAACTGGTAGATTAAATACTTAGGCGCATCGTCAGGTCGCACGGGAGGTAAAAGACACTTAGAAGGCGCATCGTCAGATCGCCACCGACAAGACTATTGTTTGACTGTCAGATCGTAAGTGGGTAGTCAGGAAAAGAATAGTGGCCTGACTAACACAACACACATCAGCCAAACCGATAACTCGTGTATGTCAAATACGTACAATCGATGCCAACCAACAACACATCGCTCGCGACGCCAACTAACTTTGTCAATTATTGTAAGCCACATAAAAACTAAATATTTTCACATTTCCGCTTCATATATTGCATTAAGCAAAAGTCCGATGCGGGTAAAATCAGCGGGTATAATTTTTTCTGAAGTTAAGTAAAAATGCATATGGTCATGCAGTAATGATTTTTCGATCGGATTATGGAACAGAGTTCATCAACAAAGATATACTAAAGTTATTCGAGAGCGAAGGAATCCGACATCAGAAAACTGTCCCTTACAGTCCCGAGCAGAATGGATCAGCAGAAAGGGAAATGAGAGCAATTGTGGAATCAGCAAGGATAATGATTCATGCACGTGGTATGGAGTTTAATTTCTGGGCAGAAGCAGTCAATGCAGCAGTTTTTGTACTTAATTGAACTGGAACGAGCTCAGTTGCAAATTAAACCCCATATGAACTGTGGTGCGGTAAAAAGGCTATGTTTACACATTTGCAATCATTTGGAGCTGAAGTTTTTGAACACGTTCCAAAAGAAAAATGTCAGAAACTAGATCACAAGGCGGATAAATGTTTATTTGTAGGGTACGACGAAAATTTAAAAGGTTTTCCCGTCTGGAATTTAGCCAAGGGCAAAATTGAGGGTTTTACAAAAAAACAATGTGTGAGGGTTTTACAAAAGAAGAAGTCGGATAGTTGGTGCAATTTAGGTGCAAATAATATCGTTTCTGATCATTTTCGTACAAGGCAGCAAAAGCGTGTTGAGCTGGCAGATATAAATCCAATTGCTATGTTAGGTACTATGGAAGAGCCAATAACATATGAGGAAGCAATTGCATCGGTTGAGAAGGATCATTGGATAGCTGCACTGGATGAAAAAATGCATTCACTTAAAATAAATAAAACTTGGGTTTTGGTGGAGAAGCCTTCAGATCATAAGGTTTTGACAGTTTGATGTACTTAGCAGTTTCAACAAAGCCAGACATTTGTTTTGCAGTGGAAGTCGTTAGTCGTTTTCTTGAAAAACCAACATTGGTGCATGTTAATGCTGTAAAGCGAATTTTACGATATATAAAATTAACCATTTGCTGCGGTATACTTTTAAGCAGTTAAAAGATAATGGAACTTGTTAGGTATAATGATGCGGACTACGGAGGGGACATGCATACCAGACGATAGACTTCAGGGCATGTGTTTTTTCACGGCTCATCATAGATAAGTTGGTGTTTCCAGAGGGAAAAGTCGGTGGCTTTGTCAACAACTGAATCGGGATATATTGCAGCACCCAGTGCAGTAAAAGAGCTGGTGTGGTTGAAACGACTTTTAGAAGAATAAACCGAAAGGCCCGTCCTAAATGTTTTTAATATGGACAGTCAAAATGCCATTGATTAATCAAAATTATGAATTCCACAAACGAACAAAGCACATTGACATACGATACCATTTTATTCGGGAGAAATATGAGGAAAAGTTTTTTTTTACTTAACTATGTTACAAGCGACGAGCAGCTTGCTGATATATTTACAAAAGCACATCTAAAGGGCTTTTTAACGTAGAATACGTTATACGGGGGTGTTAATCTGGAGCACAAAATTTTGAGAAAATGTTTGTCACTTTCATTATAAGTTTTTAATACTTTATGCATGCATTGAAGAAAATTCAAGTATAGTCGTAACATATTTAATATGTCTTCTTTTGATTTGTATTTAAATAATCATATTGCTATATATAATTTTTTTGATTCTATAAGTAAATCAAAATTTAACTCCTTCAAATTTTGTATTAATTTTCATATGCTTTGTATTTTATGTATTATAACATCATGTGTAAGAGCAGTATGATTATCTGTGTGTTCATCACAGAACCAGTGTGAGAAAGAGAAGAAGTATAATGACCAAGTAGCGAACGACAACCATGATAAATACAACCATGATTTTTGTTTGTCTTTTCTTTTAATATCAAAGACATGCTCCATATGCGCCCTTTGCAGCATTTTTTTATGCGGCGGCCATTGTAAATCCATAGGAATTCTTAATTTTTGTAGAGATTTTCTATAGTTCAGACACAAACCTTACAATCATAAAGCCTACTATGCTGTAGAATCGAAAATTTCTTGGCATATAATTCTACACCCGAAGTATTAGTGTAGAGTCAAAAATGTTTGTGTGTAGAAAAAAGCAACTACAGTACGACCTAGCTCAATGCAACTAATAGAAATTCGGCCAGTTGACGTAGTTAATGTTGAAGAAACCCAATTAAACTTCTAAACATAAAGCTTTATGGCTCTGAATCCTAGATATTGTGGTTTTATGTATTAAGATATGCACTTTGTTTCCTTAAATATTGTTTTAAGAGATTTTTCGTACATCAAAAATGTATTTTACAAGAAAAGAAGAACTCAAAGTAAATAATATAAAAGTTTATGGAAGTGTACGCAAATGGAAGTTGCGATAATTGTGCATTTTTTTTTAAGTTGCGTTTACTGAGTCAACAATGTAAATTTTTGAGTATTGCGATTATCGAGTGTTGCGTAAGGCGAGGTCGAACTGTTTTCTTATTGAAATGTCAAAATTCTGGTGCCAATTAAATGCCCGGACATATAATCGACAGCGAAATTTTGACATTTCAACTCTCCACATGGTTGTTGTACTTGCTAACATTGAACAAATTTTTCACCTCTACAGCGTACTAAGTAGCGAAAAAAAAATTCAGCTGCCTTTTCGCTGTCAAAAACTCAATGCATTCCATTGAGTTTCTCAATGCATTCCATTGAAAGTTTCTTTCCGCTTCTACGGCATACTGGGCTTAAGCAGAAAATGAAAAAATGTTTATGAATAACAATGTTAGCAAGGTTGCATAGAAGCTGCGTAAAGCCTTAAACAGTGCGTAACTATACAAGCGTTTAAAGGTTGTTTAAGGAAATCTATTGAATAAGGCTGTTAATGACTAACGTATTCTACGTCTGACCTATGCGCCCGTGTTATCTAACACAGGCTTGAGCTTTTTTTTTAAATCTTTTTAATTTAATGAACATTATTAAGATTGAAAAACAACTTTAAACATTTGTATTGCTTAATTTGTATTTGTATTATCATGTAATTTATGTTAATCAAACATTCTGAACAAATAGTGGGAGTATTGAATTAATTTGTTTCAGATGCCTCGCTTTATTTGTCAATATTCATAAATAAAATAAAAAAATAAATAACTGGCCATTTCAGCCCTTGAAAGGACTTTGACCTAGCTTCTTATGATCAATTGTGTTGTGCGTGTTATTAAGTTTGTACATAATTGACCGAGAAATGGACCTACAGGCTTAACGCCGACTCCGAACGGCGATGAACGGAATGTTCTTATTCTCAAGAAGCTTTACATGGCATTTGTATTACTCTCTGAGGTTTGCCATTGTCTGCAGAGAGGTGGCGGCCGTACAGAAAAATTATTTTATTCAAATAATTGTCTGACGCTGCTGGGGTTCGAACCTGGGTCTCCAAAGTTCTTTGACATAGCGGCCACGCACTTTAACCAACTACGCCACGGTCGCCACTATGTCAATATTCATATTCATTGAAAATTCCGAATGAAATTTTCACTTGTAATTATTTTCTTCGAAAAAGCAGTCGCCAATTTTATTTTCTTCTCGAATTGTTTTTCTTAATCTTCGGTTTACTTGTTTTTGTTCAAAAATATTTTAAAATCCCAAACCATAAATTTTGTGACGAGCTATAGATATCTCAGCTATAGAGCCGGAAAACTTGTAGCTTCGTTACAGTGTTGCTGCATAAGCCTTTGATCTCAATTGCTCTCAGCTGGTTTCGAAGCTTGCTCCGTGCCCATAGCTGTTCATTACCAAAACTCAAACTTAGTTGATCGATGCACTCTTTTCTTTTCTTCTTTCTTTTCAACGTCGAAAATAGTACAAAAATCATCACCCAAAAATGTTCACGCACGTGCTAATTCCATTTTTCTGCTGAAATACAATTTTAAAAGCACTGTAAACAACACTATAAATGGACGTTCACTAAAACGTTGTGAGTTCGTCTATTCGAGAACATGTCAAATTTTCGAATGGAACTGTCAAAATTCATCTGGCAATGCTTAGTGTTGCCGAGGCGCAAAACTTAAGAGGCACCCCTCGTACATTTTTTAGAAAAGACATTGATATTATTTTTTTTTTATTTGTAAAATGATTATTACATTTGGATCACCCTGTTTAACCATGTTAATAATTGATATCAAGTTTCTTTCTATTCATCACAAGTTTTAATCCATAATATTTTTCTCTCTTCAAAAACACCGCCCATGGGAATGTGTTGCCCATAAGAGCAGAGAGAGAAATCACTCTTTTGTAAATATTTACTGTTAAATTATGGAGGCAAAAGTAGTCTTGTTTAGTTTTCATTATTATTAACCTTGAACTCTCAAATAATTCAGCATTATTTTAACTTCATTAAACTGGGAATATCTTAAATTTTATTATAAATTCGCTTTATCTTTATTTATTAAAAATGTCATGACCATTAACTGTGACTCTTTGTAACACTTTCACTGTTGCCCGCCTTATTCTACTCTTCATTCTACATTCTACGTCTGTTCTAATAAATAGTCCTATTCAATAAAACCCTTCGGAAACGACCTTCGAATACTCGAATGTTGTCCCTTCTATGGACCATGTTAGTAGTCATGTCCTTGTCGCTGACTGGTTTTGCTTCTCTGCGGCACGCATGCATTGAAGATACATCGAGGAGGCATTATAATAAATGACGGTTTTTTATGACTCCACCAACAGACTCGTAGAACTTGGCACAATGGTGTGCTTAAGTATGGATATTTGTATGGAATATAACTGGGTTTGCATGTGTTCGCGTAAGAGAGTGTGTGTATGTGTGTGTGCGTGAGTGTATGTGTGTCTTGTAGATGCCACATATTATTAAGATATCCTCACGTTTAATCCTTGCGGAATTGCTTGACATTTCGCAGTCTTTTGATTTTGCTTTTTGCACATCCGCACATTTCGTAATAAAAAAAACAGAAAACCAGTAGCCGAAGAAAAAAAAAAATTTAACCACAGCTCTTGGATTTCTCACTGCTGACTGGTGCCCCATAAAACAGAAACTGCAGCAGTTCGGTTCGATTTTGGCCTTAAGCTACTGAACCTTAACTAAATCATAAAAAAACGACACCGACAATGGAGATGGCGTGGACGAAGACGACGACCACTTCACGGAAACCAATGGTTTATAGAATGGGCTGCCGGCACATAATCAAGCTTTAGTTATGTCCGTGTGGTTGCTGTTATTGTTGTTGTTGTTGTATCGATGTTTGAATTCTTGAGAGTTCTTGTGGTGCGTCTGCAGTCAGAGCTGTTGGTGGCTGAGTGGTTGGTTAGCTTTTGCCTGAGTTGTAAAATTATTACAACTTTTGGGCAGAAGCACGTTAGAACATTGGCATACACACATACATATGTATATGTATGCTTATTTATGTATGTAAAGCTAGTAAATTTTACTCACGTTTGTAGCGCGTCTTTTTAATACTGTCAAAAATATATGCGCCGCATGTTCCATACATTGGCATTAGAAGCTAGCATTGTGGCTGACACGCACAAACACACTCAAATATATATGTAACCACCTTCTAACCGTTAGCTTTGCATTTGTTTTAGTGTGCTATATTGAATTTTCGCAAAGTTAATAATTTGCACTTTGAATGCTTTTGAGCTGTTCGTATTTGAATTCGCCATAATATACGCAATAAACGTAGCAAAAACACACACACACACACACACACAATGGCAACTTCCGTTCGTTGCGTAATTTCGAATGTTTTGTATTTGTTGTTTTCTGTGTCAAAAAGTTGTATCCTGGCTGACTTACTCGTAATCTTCTGACTCTTATCCTTTCTCTCTCTCCACTCTGAGCCTTTCTTAGTTTGTTCACAAATTTACGTCAAGTGCTAAGAAAACTTTTTGCCAAAAGTATTACGTAAATACTTGACAAATCATTTGTACATATGTGTGTGACTTTGCCTTATTTGTTTCTCTGTGTGTGTGTGTGCTTGTAGGTGTTTAGATTTCATCGCTTGATGGCATTCATATTGAAATTCTACGCACGCAATATAATTGCGAAAACTTGACATCCAGTTGGTAAAGCGTGGATTTACACGTACCAATATTTATTTGTTAAGAAAATTTTTGATTATGTGTCGTCCTGAAAATGAGTGCTCAGGAAGTAGAGGAGCTGTTAGTGTGGCTGAGTGATTTTGTGTATTTATTTGTGTGTGTCTGTGTGTGTATGTGTGGTGCGCTTGTGTGTGAAGGATTGCGGTGCAAATGATTGCCGTGCTCCAGCTGCGTAACAGCTGCCTCAAGTTAACTAAACAAGAAATCAAAAATATTTTCATAAACTGAGTGAGTTGCATATAAATGGCATGATATAAATTTTCTTCGTGTCATGCTACTTAAGTTTTTTAAAGCTTGTTAGAACAAAATTCAAGCAAAAATACCAAAAGCGGACTTAATTTAAACCCTCCGCTTTAATTTAAAGAGGATTTCATGAAAATTATACCCTGTCTATAGTGGGAACCGTTGAACTTCTCAAAATAGCCATCAGCCGCAGACTTACATTCTTCATTGTTGGCAAATCTCTTATCAACGAGTCAATTTTTCATGTTTGGAAACAAAAAATAGTCCGAGCGGGCTAAATCTGGCAAATAGAGCGTGTGACGAAGCAGTTCGAACTTTAACTCGAAAGTGGATATGTGAACTGGTGCAATGTCTTGATGAAACAAAACTTTCTATTTCGCCAAATGCGATCGTTTTTTATTGACTTCATTACACAAACTCTGCAATAAGTTCACATAATTCTCGCCGTTGATTGTTTTTCTTTTCTGAAAATAATAAATTAAAATTATCCCATTGCGGATCCCAAGAAACTGACGCCATGACCTTGCCGGCAGAAGAAACTGTCTTCGCCTTCTTCGAAGCCGATTCTCCTCTTTTAGTCCATTGTTTTGACTGTTTCTTCATCTGTGAAGAAAGTGTGAAGAGATGGGCCCATGTTTCATCCATGATTATGAATCGAAGCAATAACTCTGCTTTATTGCTGTGAAACTTCGCCAAACACTCGATTGAAACATCCTCACAATGCTGTTTTATTGTGAGTAATCGCCGTTCTTCTACCGTTTAAAGCCACTTAGAGTAGTCGTCACACAAACGTTTTCAAAATTGCCGTATCTAGATAAAACCACGGAGAGGATTAAATCGACTTGAGCGGATTTTCACATGGATAATGCTGATATCGCCAGCTGGTGTGTTTCTACCGTTTAAAACCAGATACCCCGCCACTACTCAAAAGTAGTCCTCACCGCCACTACTCTAAAGTAGTCCTCACACAAATGGTTGCGGAATTTCCGTATCTAAAGGAAACAACTGAGAGGTAAAAGTCGACTTCAGACGATTTCGGCAAGGATAATGCTGGTTTCGCCAGTTTGAGGCAGACAGAGGTCACGTCCTGTTACCCTCTCGCATTGCACTGTGAGGTTCGTCTTCCATTTCCAATCCCTGTTCTGCAAGGTGGGGCTCCGATCTATCTCCGAATGATCTTTTAGTAGTTTTTTTTTTATGAAAAACTTTACTTTTGCTTTTGTTATTAAATTATAAATATTTTTATTTATTTATTCCATTAGAATTTATTCCATCAAGTTGAGAAAATGATATCGGCCAAGTGGCCGCCGCAAATTCATCCAATTGAGGACGAAAAAATTCGGTAATCATGGCTTTGTAGCGTGAGCCGTCCACAATCGTCATTTGGCCCGATGACTCCTTCAGCGTAAACAGCACACCACGCAGAAACTTTGAGCGGGTGTAATGGCTCTTCTTGGATGAAACACGGATTTTCGGCTACCCAGAAACTAATATTTTGTTTATTCACGTAACCACAAAGGTGGGAATGATCATTCATTATAACTTTCGATGAAAAATCGTCCATCTCTTAGAAGGTTACAAGCGGTTGGCGGTCAACAGCTAACAGCTAATGCACTGTCTGCACTTTGTAAGGGAACCCCTTCAAATATTTCACTAAAATTCTGTATAGAGACCGCCGGCTAATGCTTAATTGCTTGGCACGTCATCTGGTCGATGTTGCAGGCTCGTCTTTGACATCTTCTGTAACAGATAAAGCGATATTCTCAGCAGAACGGCTGCTCCAGGGTATCGTACGGCCAGGAAATCTGGGACGAAATTCACGCAGCGCCAACACAACCGACAAATTGTTGCGCAAAAAAATGTAAACCGAGTAAACCGATTCATGGCTTGTCGATTTGTATTCATCGTTTGTTTACTTTACGTATATTATGTGATGTTTCACAGGAAAAGGGACCTTAGAGAGCTAAAAATATACATTTGGGTAAATTTTATCGGTTTTTAGGTAAAGGTTGGTCACCCTGCCCAGACATGGTCTGAGCATTCTACAATCGGTTTTAAATCGATTATTAAATCAGAGTACCAAAAACAGAGATTTTCCTCAACCTCAGACTCCTTAAAGAAAGAGACCTTATTTTCCACCGTATATTTTAAATGGGGAACTTAAGGTCCCTTTCAGTTGTCAAACTGTGAACATCAAGATCTCAAAACTTGAGATGGGCCGAAATCGGAGTGCTTCCAACAAAAGTGCTGAAAGATCAGTCTTTTCTGAGCTATTTTTGTGTGAAGCCAGGAAAAGTAGAAGAAGTCCAAGTGATCCTGCTATATTGCGCTTTGGAGAGCCTTAGGAGCACTGCTGAAGAACAACTAAATAGAACAGATGATATTACGAACGAACGACTGAAGTAAAACTGCATCTGCTACTCTATGCTTAGGAGAAGTTTCGGAGCCCTTAAGAAGAAAAACAAAATAAAAAGAAATAGAACGAACCATGTAATAAACGAACGACATTATGAAAAGCTCCACCTATGCTGCAGTTCGAAGCACAAACGGAGCACAGTATTGAGTGCTATACTTTCACTGTAGTTTAAAGCACCAATGGAGCAGTAGAGCTCCTTTCCAATGACATGTTATATAAAAATTACTATGTAGTGGGAATATAGACGGAGCGTTTCGTATTGCAAAAGGAGACGAAGAATGAAAGATGTCGAAGGATGCAAAAAGGCTTGGAATAGTCTTCATTAATGTTTGCAAAAAATCCTTGGGCAATCAGGAAGATCCAAATTACAAAAATATAGTGAACAACTTGATTGTGAATTTCAAAAGCATTGAATGTTTAGTGAGCCTACAGCTTCACTTCCTGAATTCTCATATAGAAAATTTCGCAGAAAATCTTGGACTCTATAGTGAAGAACAAGGTGAATGATATCACCAAGACATAAAGAAGGTGATATCAAGGTTTTTGGGAAACTAATATGTTGGCAGATTACTGCTGAAATCTAAAGAGGGATATACTCCTGTGAAACACAAAAGAAATGTTGAATGCGCTGAAAAAATGTTTGAATAAAACATGTTGTCCCAATAGAAAAGCACGCGAAGATTGAATGTAACCGCTATAAAAAGTGAGAGGCAAGGGGACTCACTCTAAATAAGCATCCTAATGGCAGCAGAAGCTGCAACGCCCACGTCGTTGTTCCTGGGTAATCCTAATAACAGCAATAGATGTACGTTAATAAGAATGCTTTTAGATATAGAACATGTGTTTCACAAAGATATCGAATCATTGAACCTAAATCACCGATCAAAATTCAGTGACGCCAAAAACCTGCATACAATATCCCCGTTATTTTTACTGAAATGACCTTCAACCTTGAATGATCTATAATAAACCACGTATGTACAACTTTTCCCTTGTATAAACTGCATTATTCTCAATTTGACCTTGAAATGACCTTAATATTGACGTGATAAAGCTATGCAGACCTCAAATTCGAGTTCAGGGAATCAAATAACATAGGAAAAATATGGTTTGGTCAAACAGGCAGAAACTTTTTTTTTTTTAAGCATGTGTAATTTATAAATTTTTTTTTTATTGAGGTATTTTTTTTGTTCAAAATAATATATTTTGAAATTTTTTGGTGATATACGTTCACAATACTGCCGGCCTAACAAAGAAAACACATGATTTTTGCCAAAATTATTTTTTTTTTTTTTTCTTACACATAGTCCCCTTTCAGATTTAAGCATCTCAATATTCATAAAGTAACTTGGCTGTCTCCTGATAAAAAGACGCGCAACCAAATTGATCACGTTTTGATTGGCGGAAGGCACTCTTCCAGTGTTTAAAATGTACGCACGATTCGTGATGCCAACATAGACTCGGATCATCATCTTGTTGCAGCCAAGATCCGTAAGCACCTGTGCACAATCAAGAATGCGGGAAATCCAGCGCAAAGAAAGCTAGATGTCGAAAAGCTGCAATCAAAACGAACAGCCGAAGACTTCGCTTCTCGACTTTCACTCCTGTTTCAAGAAAGCACTCCTCCGATCGACGATATATACGCGCAGTGGAATCACATTTCCCGCTCTATGCGTACGGCTGCCAAATAGGTGATTGGCTATCATCGCCCTCGCCGAAACCAGTGGCACGACCAGGAATGTCGCTACGCCACTACAGAAAAAGATGCCGCCTACAAAGCTACCCTGCAGTCGGTTGTAACACGTGCTGCGAAAGAGCGATACAAAGAGAAGAGGAGGGAAGAGAGACGCATTTTCAAGCAAAAAAGGAAAGCGGAAATGCGTGAGTGCGAGAAAATTGAGATGCATGGTGACAGGAATGAGGTCCGAAAATTTTTCGAAATAAAAATAAGACGCCTGGCCGATGGTTTCAAAACTGGGGAATCTTCCTACAAGGATGAAAACGGGAATCTAGTGACAGATATCCAGCGTACGCTCGTGACGTGGAGGGAACATTTCTCTACGCTTCTTAATGGCGACGACGGCAACAATCCCGCCAATAGAGATAATATCCCGGAAACCCCAATTTTGGACGAAATCGTTAAAGTTCCTCTGCCCGACCATAGTGAAGTCTTAAAAGCTTAAAAACAACAAAGCCGCAGGAGCGATGGCTTACCTGCTGAGCTCTTCAAGAATGGAGGCGAAACTCTATATAAATGCATTCATAAGCTCCTATGCAGAATATGGTCGGAAGAATGTATTCCAAACGACTGGAACCTCAGTGCGCTCTGCCCAATCCACAAGAATCACGATCCCACAATTTGCGCCATCTACCGTGGGATAAGCCTTCTTAATATCGTATATAAGGTCCTGTCGAACGTATTATATTAAAGACTGAATCCCATCGTAAGCCAGTTGATT
Organism: Pherbina coryleti; assembly: GCA_943735915.1. Classification (NCBI taxonomy): domain Eukaryota; kingdom Metazoa; phylum Arthropoda; class Insecta; order Diptera; family Sciomyzidae; genus Pherbina; species Pherbina coryleti. Next base: position 170,055,826 of record OX030948.1, read on the forward strand.
GGACCTTATCAGTGTGGCTTCAAACCTGGTAAATCCACCATAGACCAGATATTTACGCTACGACAAATCTTGGAGAAGACCCTAAAAAACAAATCGACACACACCATACTTTTGTCGATTATAAAGCCGCCTTCGCCAGTCCAAAAAGGAATCATCTATACTCAACTATGTCTGAATTTGGTATTCCTACAAAGCTCATCTGTCTTTGCAGAATGACACTGAGCAATACTAACAGCACAGTTAAAATCGAGAAGGACCTCACCCCTCCGTTTAACGCGAAACGAAGTTTTAGACACGGTGATTCCCTATCGCGTGACTTTTTCAACTTAATGATGGAGAAGATCATCCGAGCTGCTGATATGAGACGCAGTGGCACGATATTCTACAGAAGTATTATGCTGCTGGCGTATGCTGATGATATCGATATGATTGGACATAATACGCGTGAAGTCAGTGCAGCATTCTCCAGATTAGCAAAAGAGTCGAGTCGAGTGGGTCTTGCAGGAACGCAGATAAGACGAAATATCTAGTGTCAACAAATAAACACTCGGAGCGTCTTGGAAACCACGTCACTGTTGACAACATCTCCTTCGAGGTTGTTAAGGACTTCGTCTACCTGTGATCCAGCATAAACTCTTTCATCGATGTCAGTATTCAGATAAAACGAAGGATAACTCTTGCCAACAGGTGTTACTTTGCAGAGCCCTCTCTCGGGGGGTTTTGCCAGTTCTATTATATGAGGCACAAACCTGGACTTTGAGCAGTTCTGATGAAAAGACTTTGGGAGCCTTCGAGAGAAAGATTCTTCGTAAGATCTACGGCCCAATCTGCGTCAATAGCGAGGCCAAAACCGACCAACGGTTGTAAGCGCCCGATAAGTAAGTAAGTAAGTTCCCTTTCAGCTCGATACACTTATTTCTACGATTTTCTAACATTGCGATGCCCTTTGAATAGTAAGATTTCTCAAGATCTCCGAAATAAGCTTCCATTTCGACCTGTTCATTTGTTACAAATCTCCTTCCCTGGATCCACCTTTTGCACTTCCACTGCGACCCACCTACTTCCACTTCCAGCGCTTCCACTGGGACCCATAGTGGTGGATCCATGTTTCATCCATGGTCACTATTTTACGCAAAAAATCAGTCGGATTTTGCTTAACATGTCCAAACATTGTTGAAAAGCGCCCATCTTGCAGTCAACTCTCTCATACCCAAATGTTCATGTAAAATTTAAACCACTGACCCACTGAATATGCCTACGGCTGTAGCTATCTAACGCATTTTCATTTTCGGATTGTCCAATACGAAATCGTTGATTTTTCCAATACATTCTGTGGTAGTCATTGTTTTTGGTGCCACCCCGGCGCTTTCATATTTTGTGTTAATTTGCCTTTTTGGGGTTTCTGAACCGATTTTTGCAAAACTGTATTTTTTAGCATTTCCTTTCACCAATCGAAACGAGCCTTTTTTTTTTTTTTTTTGAGTAACCGCCAAATTATGGGTATCCAACGGGCACAAATATTACTGATGCCTTAATGCTCATGTGAAATCGAATATATGCTAGTCCCAGTAATGTCCAAAGATGACTTCAATTCACGGTATGTAACATGCCGGTCTGCTTCCAACAATTCACGCATAGTATCGATGTTTTCTGCCACAACAGTCGTTCCTAGACGACCTTCACTAAATTCGTCGTGAAAAGAACGACGACCACACTTGAACTCAATGATGCATATTACAGCCACTGGATGTGGTGCTTCATCAACAAAAGTCGTGGTCAGTTGATCGATGCATTCTTTTCTTGTCAATCAACGTCGAAAATCATAAAAAATCATCACCCAAAAATGTTCACGTGTTAATTCCACTTTTTTGCTGAACTACAATTTTCAAACCACTGTAAATAATAAAATAAGCGCCATACGCCAGAATATTCTGAGTACTTTTATGCTAGAAAATGTCAAATTTTCGACTGGCACTGTCAAAATTCATTAGAATGTCAAAATTCATGCAATGCTTAGTGCTGCCGAGGCGCAAGACTTAAAGGCAGCCATCGTACATAGTTTAAAGTAGTTTGAAGTAGAACTCACAATAAAAATTCACATTTGCCACAACTGTTAACATATAGCAACATTTAGTTGTTTTTGTCAGCTTAATTTCCTGAAAGTCTTCAACATACCTCTTTAAAATCAATCTTTTGAAAACTGTTGGGAAATACTCTAGCAAATAAATAGTTTAGAAAGTCATAAAAAAACTTAATACTATAAAAACCATCCGAAGAATTACAAACAAAATTCCTGAAACTAAATTCAATGAAATAATTGACATTTGATAGCATTTAAGTTTTGTTTTGTTTTTTTTTTTTGTTTCTTTTTAAACGTTTATTGCTCATATATCTGCGTTTAAGAGTTGTCATAAAAATAGCATCACTTTAGTTTTAATGCTGTTTACATGTCGATTATTGCCTGTCATCTAACTTCCGTTGCGATTTCAACTTTTCCTCACCCACTCAGTTCAGTGAGTTGGCTTTTTATTTAATGTCATCAAGACGTTTTTCGCAGTGTAAGTATCCATAAAAAATAAAACTACCACTTCAAGTCTAACAAAACTAACTTTATTTAAAATAAGCGATTGAGCTTTAGCTATAAAAGTAATTTTCGCCATCAATTCCACAACAACAACAACAATCAACAACAACCATCAGCAAAACGTAATTTATAAATAAAACAGAATAATAAAAATAAAACAAAAAAAAAAAAATTAAATGTTAAAAATAATGTGGAAAAAAAAAATCCAGAACTTATCAACGTACACTTAAATTCGAATATTATTGCTTAACAGCCGCCAAAAACTGTTGGAATGGTCGGTCAATTGTGGTCTATGCCCAAGTGGGCGTGGGGTGGGAGGTGTGTTTGCTTTACTAGCCAGTTGGTTCTATTAAACAGCATAATAGTTGGTGCGCAGCGTTTGGCGCATAAAAAAAAAACTTTATGTAGCTGGTGAAAAATATTTGCGAGATAATAAAATGGAAAAAAAAGAGAAAATCAAAACCATCAAAGCATAAAATTGTCATTTATGGTGGATATAAAAATGGTACTTAGTTTCCTACCCTCAAAGGGAACACTGAACAGACTGGGCATAAAAAAGTTTTCACTACTTTGAGCTTGTTTTTTTTTCCAGCCTGTTTGCTTTGCGTGTCTTTCCTGTTTGTTTGGTTCTGTTGCGATGATTGTTGTGAACATTAAAGTTTCATCGAAATAAATTAAATATTTAGGGATTTTGCACAAACTTATGACAAGATTTGCTGATATGACTTTAAGGCAAAGGGCATAGATAAATACAAAAAAAAAATTTAATAAAAATTAATAAATGTTAATGGTTGCTTTATGACACAATGGGCGTAACATCTTCAGTCAAGATAATTGTAATGTGCATAGTTGTGGAAAACAAATTTATCTTGTTTCTAAAAACTTTTTATCAGCCTTTTCAAAAATGGTTCAGTAACTCAAGGCATAAGAAAAGTCAAATAAAGAACTAAAAAACATTTAATTTAAATTATTACATAACTGCACAATCTTCAATTACGAGGGCCTCCTTTTAAGTCTTGTGCCTCAGAAACACTAAGCACTGCCAGATAAATTTTGACAGTTCTATTCAAAAACTTGATGATTTTAAGCATCAACTCACAACGTGTTAGTGAACGTCTACTAATTGTGTTATTTACAGTGCTTCTCAAATTGTATTTAAGCAGAAAAAGGGAATTAACGCATGCGTGAACATTTTTGTGTGATCATTTTTTACGATTTTCGACATGGATTGACAATAAAAGAATGCATCAATCAACTTAGTTTGACTTTTGGCAACTGTAGAACGTTGATTCGATGAGTTCGAGCACGGTCATCGTTCTCTCGTAGAGACAAATTTCGTAAAGGTCGTCCAAGAACGGTTGTTACAGCAGAAAGCATCGACGATGTCCTTGTATTGTTGGAAGCAGACCAGCATTTAACAAATCGTGAGTCAAAACCATCCTTGAGCATTAGTGGGACTAGAATACATTCGATTTTACATGATCACTTAGGTGTAAGGAAGGATCTTACTTACTTACTTATCTGGCGCTTACAATAGTTGGTCGGTTTTGGCCTCGTATAAGAAATTGCGCCAGCCATTTCTGTTTTGCGCTTGCTGGCGCCAGTTGGAAAAACCAAGCGTAGTCAGGTTATCCAACACCTGATCCTTCCAACGAAGATGTGGGCGTCCTCTTCTGCGTTGACCACCACCGGGCACCGAATCGAATATTTTTTTCGCTGGAGCGTCGTTTTCCATTCGCCCAACATGACCTAGCCAGCGGAGCCGCTCGGTTTTAATACGCTTAACTATGTCGATGTCAGCGTACAGTTCATACAGCGCGTGGTTCCATCGAATTCGGTACTCGCCATTGACGCAGATTGGACCGAAGATTTTGCGAAGGATCTTTCTCTCGAAGGCTCCCAAAGTCTTTTCATCAGAACTGCTGAGAAAAGACTTTGGGAGCCAAACGTTCAGGTTTGTGCTGCATATAATAGGACGGGCATGATTAGTGACTTATAGAGACTTATGAGTTTTGTTCGTCGAGAGAGGGCTTTGCTTCTCAATTGCCTACTCAGCCCAAAGTAACACCTGTTGGCAAGAGTTATCCTTCGATTTACCTCAATACTGACATCGTTGAAAGACTTAATGCTGTATCCCAGGTAGACGAAATCATTAAGAACCTCGAAGGAGATGTTGTCAACAGTGACGTGGTTTCCAAGACGCTGGAACTGTTTATTTGTTGACACTAGGTATTTCGTCTTATCTGCGCTTACTGCAAGACCCATTCGACTCGACTCTTTCGCTAATCTGGAGAATGCTGCACTGACTTCACGCGTATTATGGCCAATAATATCGATATCAGCAGCATACGCCAGCAGCATAATACTTTTGTGTATCCACTACGTTTCAAATCAGCAGCTCGGATGATCTTCTCCATCATTAGGTTGAAAAAGTCGCACGATAAGGAATCACCTTGTCTGAAACCTCGTTTGGTGTCGAGGAGTGAGATCCTTCCCGATCTTAACTGTGATGCTGGTGTTGCTCAGTGTCATTCTGCAAAGACAGATGAGCTTTGCAGGAATACCAAATTCAGACATGGTGGAGTAAAGATGAATCCTTATTGGATTGTCGAAGGCGGCTTTGTAATCGACAAAAGGATGGTGTGTGTCGATTTGTTTTTTAGGGTCTTCTCCAAGGTTTGTCGTAGCGTAAATATCTGGTCTATGGTGGATTTGCCAGGTCTGAAGCCCTGATAAGTTCCAATCAGCTGGTTTACGATGGGCTTCAGTCTTCCACATAATACGCTCGACAGGACCTTATATGCGATATTAAGAAGGCTTATCCCACGGTAGTTGGCGCAAATTGTGGGATCGCCTTTCTTGTGGATTGGGCAGCGCACACTGAGGTTCCAATCGTTTGGAATGCATTCTTCCGACCATATTCTGCATAGGAGCTCATGAATGCATTCAAATAGAGCTTCGCCTTCATTCTTGAAGAGCTCATCAGGTAAGCCATCGGCTCCTGCGGCTTTGTTGTTTTTAAGCCGAGCTATAGCTTTCAAGACCTCACTACGGTCTGACAGCGGAACTTCAACGCTGTCGCTCACAATTGGGGTTTCCGGTATGTCATCTCTATTGGTGGGATTGTTTTCGTCTCCCCCATTCAAAAGCCTAGGGAAGTGTTCCCTACACATCATCCCGTTTTCATCCTTGCAGGAAGAGGCCCCGGTCTGGAAACCATCGGCCAGGCGTCTTATTTTTTTGAAAAACTTTCGGACCTCATTCCTGTCACCATTTATCTCAATTTTCTCGCACTCACGCATTTCCGCTTCCCTTTTCTTTCGCCTGAAAATGCGGAAGGAAGGATCCACGCTTATGAGATAAAATGAAGGATAAATAGTTCTTGTCAACAGGTATTACTTTGGGCTGAGTAAGCAATTGAGAAGCAGAGCCCTCTTTTGGAGAACAAAACTCACGATCAATGAGTCATTTGTTATTCCCGTCCTTTTGTATGCAGCACATACCTGTACGCTGAGCAGTTCTGATGAAAAGACTTTGGAAGTCTATGCTCTCGGTGTTTAATCTCTTAGCAGTTGTAACTACTAACCTATATACCCTTATTTCGTTTGAGGTTTACACTGAACGGAAATGTCGGGTCATTTTCGCATAGATTTTTGCAATGTGTGTGGACTGAGGATGAATTTTTTTCTCGGTCTATGCATATTGTGTTCTTAATAGGCCTCAAATAATAGCACTGAGTGAGACCCAGGTGAGCGAGAATGCGGATCCACTGGATTTTTATATACCTGGGTATCGCTTACTGCTATTTTTTTCCCTGCATAGGGGCATCGCCCTTTTTATAAGAACAGATGTGGCGTATCAGTGCAAGTGGAGTCTGAGCGTTACCGACCCAGAGTTCAGCTCCTTGTGGGTGATGTTCAGGGTTCGCTCACACTTAATGCATTTCTGCTACGTCTAAAGTAGTCCGAATTTAGGGAGGGTGTCCAATTTCTTAAAAAGCTCTCTATTATTCGATAACGCACATTTTGGGGTTGTTCCCTGACAGCGAAATCGTTGTTGCTGGCGATTTCAACATCCACAACCCGGCTTGGTTATGTCACTCGGGCAAAATAACACCTGAAGGACAATATGTTGAGCTTTTTGCAGAATCGAACCATCTGATTGAATAAGTGAAGGAATCAACTTACATTACTAGAGTTGGTCTGCAAAGCCCTAAAGTCCTAGACCTTTTCTGACTTTTCCTGAAAAATATCATGTCAGTGTCCACGCACCTCGGACCATGCACCTCGGCAAATCGGACCACTGGACCATATCCGGTGCTTTTTCATATTCTAACCTATGCACTTCTACGCCTAAAGCCCCGAAGAGGATCGCTTGGTTTTATGAAAGAGCAAATTGGATTGCGCTTAATAATTTTGACCGTAATTTCAATTGGAAATTATGTTTCCCTGATAGAAATGTAAATGCAGTGGCTCTTATGGTACAAGAAATTGTTTTAGTGGGTATGCGGTCTTTCATTCCTAATAAAATGAGAAGCATTAAGCCAAAAGACCACTCCTGGTTTAATAAGACTTGCAGGATTGCAGTCAGGTCCAAAGAGAAAGCCTTTCAGAATTGGCGTTCCCACAAGAATGCTGATAATAGAAGAATTCGCATTGAGGCTAGGAATCACTGTAATGCAGTTTTGAAAAGCGAAAAGTTTCTTCACGAAATTCGCCTAAGAAACAGGTTCTTCTTTGCCCCAAAGGGAGTAAAAACTTATGGTCATTCGTTAAGAGAGTTAAAAATCAGGCGTCTTCGTCGATTCCACACAAAATTCCAATATTCCGGCAAGCAATCAGCCGCTGCCATCTATTGAAAATAGATCGTCTTCGATGCAGGAGATATATTTTTGGATGAGAGCAGTTAAAAGAGTACTTGTAAACCTCAACATTGACAAATCTTCTGGCCCTGATGGTATACCACTAATTGTACTCAAAAAGTGTGCTTCTACACTGGCTCGACCTTTGCGTAGCCTTTTCAACATCTCCTACAGGACAGGAGCATTTGCATCTTGTTGGAAGTTCGCGAATATTCAACCGGTACTTAAGAAGGGCAATGCCACGAACCCTGAACCCATTGCGATATGCGCTACGCAAACCCATTGCGATATGCGCTACGCTCTCCAAAGCAATGGAGAGTGTAATAAACTTCCACCTCATGAATTATCTGGAGCGCAGCGATTTGCTCAGTGACCGTCAATATGGCTTCCGTAGGGCCCGCTCTTCTGGTGATCTTATGGCGTTCCTCACTGAAAAATGGAACCATTGTGTTCACTTCTTCGGTGAGAGCAGGGTTGTTGCTGTAGATATTTCTAAGGCGTTTGACCGAGTGTGGCATAAAGCTCTCGTGTCAAAACTAATCGCTTATGGTGTTGGTGCTAACTTTACTCGATGGATCACGTGTTTTCTTAAGGACAGATCGATCCTTGTCATGGTCGACGGCATTTCGTCCAATGAGCACGCCATCGGTGCTGGAGTTCCACAGGGTTCAGTCCTAGAAACAAATTTCTGGTTTTTATCAACGACCTTCTGTCGTTGACTCACAACCCAATTCATTCGTTTGCAGATGACAGCACCATTTGTAATTCATATTCTTTCAAAAAACGTCCGAACTCTTTGGAGGTTGAGAGAATGACTCCGAGTGGGGACTTGTGGGGACTTGTTAATAGAGTTGAGTTTAATGCTAGCAAGACCCAGTGCTGCCTGTTAAGTCACAAGCGAGTGAATTGCCCCTTATCACCCCTTTAATATGAACGGTGTAGATCTCGTGGAGTTAGAAGCTCTTGACGTTCTGGGCATATCGATTCAATCCGATCTTCGCTGGAATGATCACATTTTCGATGTGTCGAAAGAAGCGGCCAAGAAGAAATACTTCACTCCAACTGACCTACGCGTGATATATACCTCATATATAAGGCCGAAAATGGAGTACAATTCGCACATTTGGGCAGGAGCTTCAAGATCTTATTTGGAGCTTCTGGACCGAATTCAACTACGTGTGATATATCTGATAGGGGAAGAAAACATTTCATCTTCTCTCGACTCTCTTGGGCATCGCCGAAATGTTGGTTGCCTAAGCCTTTTGTACACGTTCAAGGGAGATACATGACCTGACGTCATCAACTCGTGTGTTTTCCAGGTCCACTCGGGCAACTTATCAAGCCCATCCCTATACCATTGCCTTGATGCCCAATAGAACCTCGCATTACCGAGAAGATAATTCTTTCTTCAGCTGAACAGTTAAATTGTGGAACAATCTCCCTGTGGAAGTGTCCCCCCGCAGTTTTGCGCTGTGTGAATTTAAACTAAATCTTCACCGACACTACTCCATCTTTCCACCCTCCAACTAACTGTCACCCTTCTGCCCAATCAACACAATGCTTTCGCATTTATAGGGGGCATCCCCTGAGCGTTGGTTTAGTCTAAAAAAAGAAGATGGAAAAGGATATACGAGTATCTCCGTTGGAAGAACCAAGGGTTGGACAACCTGATGATGCTTGGTGCTTTCAACTGGCATTAGAAAGCGCATAGCAGAAATATCGGTCTGGATGAAGCCATAACCGAATGACGAGTGTGAGCACCAGATAAGTTAGTAGGTAAAATAAAACCTATTATGTCGACTTGGCATTCCACAAAAAAAAAAAATAAGTAAAATCCAGTATTTTTTTTCATTATTGTTATATAAGACAGCCACACCGCCAACTCATTAATACCGACGACATTAATTTGCATAAAAAAAAATCATCGATAAGCTTTTTTTCAAAAATATATCGTTTCGTGTAATTCGACAAACGAAAAATAATTACATAATAAAATTGTGGTAATTATTTGAGCTATTGTTAGTGAAGAGCTCTTTACAATTACGTGTCTTTTTATGTTGGCAACAACGTCAATACAAGAGCAAATCATACTCATAGCAACAAGCTAAATAAGAAAAATTAAAAAAAAAAAAATAAACTCGAAGAGGTGTGCTTGATTGTACAAGTAAAACGCGTTGTATATCTGCCGACTTTCAATGATGATGATGATGCTGATGATGGTGATGATGCTGATGATGATGACAGCAACGTCTCTCTGTCTGTCTGCATGTCCCCCTTTCATAACCGTCTGAGCACAAATCATACATGAACAACCTGTCAATTGAGAACTTGTTTCAATGGCAATCTGCAATTGTTGTCTATTGAATTGAATTTCGAGCTGAATTGAATTTCTTGAATTGTTTCCTATTGTATTGTTGTATTGTATTGTATTGTGCTGTATTATAATATGTCCGTCCATTAGTATTTCTATTTGACTATAAGCTAGTCGCTGTTGCATTGTGTTGTATGTGTTTTAAGTATTTTGTGCACAAACGTTAATAAATTAACGAATATGTAAATAATGAGTATCATAAAAATCTCAGGCAATCCAATTCAACGATCTCTTTGGATTAAGTAACAATAGCACTTAAATCATTCTGCTTCATATACATACTATATAAGAAAAATATTGATTGAGAGTGCTTGAGTAATAAAACATGTTCACATAATAATGATGATTTAAATACTTATTGTTAAAAAAATTCATAGGAAATAAATTGGAAATTATCAAATAAAATCAGAGAAGAAGCTAACTTCTTCAAGGGACAGCCTTTGATGCGATCATATTCGAAATCATAAGTATCAGTATCAGTATCAGTATCAGTATCAGTATCAGTATCAGTATCAGTATCAGTATCAGTATCAGTATCAGTATCAGTATCAGTATCAGTATCACTATCAGTATCAGTATCAGTATCAGTATCAGTATCAGTATCAGTATCAGTATCAGTATCAGTATCAGTATCAGTATCAGTATCAGTATCAGTATCAGTATCAGTATCAGTATCAGTATCAGTATCAGTATCAGTATCAGTATCAGTATCAGTATCAGTATCAGTATCAGTATCAGTATCAGTATCAGTATCAGTATCAGTATCAGTATCAGTATCAGTATCAGTATCAGTATCAGTATCAGTATCAGTATCAGTATCAGTATCAGTATCAGTATCAGTTCCAGTATCAGTATCAGTATCAGTATCAGTATCAGTATCAGTATCAGTATCAGTATCAGTATCAGTATCAGTATCAGTATCAGTATCAGTATCAGTATCAGTATCAGTATCAGTATCAGTTCCAGTATCAGTATCAGTATCAGTATCAGTATCAGTATCAGTATCAGTATCAGTATCAGTATCAGTATCAGTATCAGTATCAGTATCAGTATCAGTATCAGTATCAGTATCAGTATCAGTATCAGTATCAGTATCAGTATCAGTATCAGTATCAGTATCAGTTCCAGTATCAGTATCAGTATCAGTATCAGTATCAGTATCAGTATCAGTATCAGTATCAGTATCAGTATCAGTATCAGTATCAGTATCAGTATCAGTATCAGTATCAGTATCAGTATCAGTATCAGTATCAGTATCAGTATCAGTATCAGTATCAGTATCAGTATCAGTATCAGTATCAGTATCAGTATCAGTATCAGTATCAGTATCAGTATCAGTATCAGTATCAGTATCAGTATCAGTATCAGTATCGGTATCAGTATCATTATCAGTATCAGTATCAGTATCAGTATCAGTATCAGTATCGGTATCAGTATCATTATCAGTATCAGTATCAGTATCAGTATCAGTATCAGTATCAGTATCAGTATCAGTATCAGTATCAGTATCAGTATCAGTATCAGTATCAGTATCAGTATCAGTATCAGTATCAGTATCAGTATCAGTATCAGTATCAGTATCAGTATCAGTATCAGTATCAGTATCAGTATCAGTATCAGTATCAGTATCAGTATCAGTATCGGTATCAGTATCAGTATCAGTATCGGTATCAGTATCAGTGTCAGTATCAGTATCAGTATCATTATCAGTATCAGTATCAGTATCAGTATCAGTATCAGTATCAGTATCAGTATCAGTATCAGTATCAGTATCAGTATCAGTATCAGTATCAGTATCAGTATCAGTATCAGTATCAGTATCAGTATCAGTATCAGTATCAGTATCAGTATCAGTATCAGTATCAGTATCAGTATCAGTATCAGTATCAGTATCAGTATCAGTATCAGTATCAGTATCAGTATCAGTATCAGTATCAGTATTAGTATCAGTATCAGTATCAGTATCAGTATCAGTATCAGTATCAGTATCAGTATCAGTATCAGTATCAGTTTCAGTATCAGTATCAGTATCAGTATCAGTATCAGTATCAGTATCAGTATCAGTATCAGTATCAGTATCAGTATCAGTATCAGTATCGGTATCAGTATCAGTATCAGTATCAGTATCAGTATCAGTATCAGTATCAGTATCAGTATCAGTATCAGTATCAGTATCAGTATCAGTATCAGTATCAGTATCAGTATCAGTATCAGTATCAGTATCAGTATCAGTATCAGTATCAGTATCAGTATCAGTATCAGTATCAGTATCAGTATCAGTATCAGTATCAGTATCAGTATTAGTATTAGTATCAGTATCAGAATCAGTATCAGTGTCAGTATCAGTGTCAGCATCTACCTTTACTTCTACCTCTACCTCTACCTCTACCTCTACCTCTACCTCTACCTCTACCTCTACCTCTACCTCTACCTCTACCTCTACCTCTACCTCTACCTCTACCTCTACCTCTACCTCTACCTCTACCTCTACCTCTACCTCTACCTCTACCTCTACCTCTACCTCTACCTCTACCTCTACCTCTACCTCTACCTCTACCTCTACCTCTACCTCTACCTCTACCTCTACCTCTACCTCTACCTCTACCTCTACCTCTACCTCTACCTCTACCTCTACCTCTACCTCTACCTCTACCTCTACCTCTACCTCTACCTCTACCTCTACCTCTACCTCTACCTCTACCTCTACCTCTACCTCTACCTCTACCTCTACCTCTACCTCTACCTCTACCTCTACCTCTACCTCTACCTCTACCTCTACCTCTACCTCTACCTCTACCTCTACCTCTACCTCTACCTCTACCTCTACCTCTACCTCTACCTCTACCTCTACCTCTACCTCTACCTCTACCTCTACCTCTACCTCTACCTCTACCTCTACCTCTACCTCTACCTCTACCTCTACCTCTACCTCTACCTCTACTTCTACCTCTACCTCTACCTATACCTCTACCTCTACCTCTACCTCTACCTCTACCTCTACCTCTACCTCTACCTCTACCTCTACCTCTACCTCTACCTCTACCTCTACCTCTACCTCTACCTCTACCTCTACCTCTACCTCTACCTCTACCTCTACCTCTACCTCTACCTCTACCTCTACCTCTACCTCTAAAAGCTTTTATAAATCATAAGCATTACTGTCAATATCTTACTTAATTTTCCTGCTGTTGTCATAAAAAACTGCTACATACATACACGAATATTTCGTCCGTTCGTCAGTCTCTCGGTTCGTTTGTCTATCCTGCATAAACGCTTCGTCAACCAAACAAAAAGCCAATTAAATTCTTTGTAAAAATTTGTTAAAAACCGTGCCTTATGATTGCATGTCCTCCACGCCTTTTTTTCATCACGTTTTGCTCCAAGTTTATTTTTTTCACTTATTTTTTTATTACACATAAAAAATTTTAGGGCCTTGCTTCATGTTCGGAATTTATAACATTTTCCATTGAATGATGAATGCATGAATTTTTGAAATTCTCCGTTATTTTTCCTGTTATTTTTTTGTTTTTTTTTAAGGTTCGTTATCAGCGGTGCTTTCTTTTCCATCACTTTATGTTTGTTGTTTGTGCTGCTATTGTTGTTGTTAGTTTTTGTTGTTGTTGTTAAATTGCAATAAACTACTATATTTTAGTGTCTACTGTCTGGAGCTCACAAATTGTTTAGTCCAAAGCATACATAAATTCCTCGTTAGTTTTTGGCGCTTTGTTTTGCAATAAATCAATTTTATTCTAGGTTTTTATTTTTATTGTGGCAGCATTTTAGGCGCGCGATTATTTTGATTTATTTCTTAATTTTTCGAGGCTCAAAACATTCTAAGTTCTCCATCCACACTGTTGTGGGTGCGCGATTTTCCCCTCTTGCTTAGTTTGCTTAAACGAATGCAGATAAAAATTCCCAGAACAAAAGAAAAAAAGGTTAGTGGGCAGTATTTTGAAAATAAGCAAAAATGGGCTTGAAGCTATTTATACCTTGTTTAAATTGAAGCTTTAAGTTGAAGCTTTCGGCACTTGTTCCATTTCCTTCTCATTTCTAAGCTTTTTCTTCTTTGTAGTTATCATCTATTAAAAAAAGCTTCTTTATTCCTGTTGGTTAACGGATTTTAGGCCCAATTTTTTTCGGCAAACCACGAGTATTAAAAATGCTTTTAACACTTCACAGAAGATGGAAATTCTCTTAATTTTTCGAAAACTGGCCTCATCAGTGTTGAACTGATGAAATAAATTTTGGAAGCATTTTCAGCTCCATTGAATAACATACGCTTCCACTTTCGAATGACTTTACTCTCACGACCTCTGTAATTTGGAAAAAGTTTTTAATCATTGTACCATCGAAGAAGTTTTTGTTTCAATGACAACGTTTAATCTTTGCTGAATGTTCCTTATGTGGCAGCCGTGGCCGAATGGGCTAAGAAGAGCGTGAATCACTCAATGCCAATCCGAGACCAGGTTCGAACCCCAGTAAAGCTGAAGCTGAATGTTCCTTATGTGGCGACCGTGGCCGAATGGGCTAAGGATTGATGCTAATTCGAGACTAGGTTCGTACTCCAGCTGGAACAGAAAATTTTTCCATTTGGAATTTATTTTTCCGATCTGCCATCATCTCGGCATCACAGCTTTAAAGTATAGCGTGCTTTGAATAATAACATCAAGCGTTTGTTATTACAAATTGCTATAAGGTGCGTCACACCTATTATAAGGTGCACTTACCGTGTATTTTAACTAATAATGGATTTTATTAATTCTTTATAATTTTATCATCAGTAATCTATAGTAAGTAAGTACATCGCCTTGGTTACGTTTATTTCTGTATTTGAAACGATCTAATTAATCTGTAATAAAATTTTTTAAACTATATGTGAAGTATAAAGTCAGTTTGTCATTGAGTACAAATCTATATTAATTGACTTTTAACACATCGCAGCGTCAAAGCGAAGTGATGCTTGGACAAGAATAAAGTATATGGGTTGTTTAGGATTAATACAGGGTGCCTCGACCGTAAACATCACATAATATAGCGTGAGCGTACCATTGAATTTAACATTAAAAGATTTTTATCAATTATTTGTAGTCTTATAGTGGAAGCCATCATAGATAATCTTTAGGCTTATATCCTTGCAGTCGTTTATTGCTTATTTGGCATACGTTACTGTAATTAAATCAAGGAAATTGTTTCTTTAAGAGGTCAGTTGGCCTCGGTAGCATGTTTAACTCACACACAGGGACCACGAGTTCGAATCCCAACGCGACCGTGGTAGGATTGGTAGAGAAGTACAGAAGTATGGTAGAGAGGATGGCAGAGAAGTATGTGAATGAAATTGCCTTTTTATTACTTGAATTGACTGGGCAAAATGCATAACACTTGCCTGAGATTCAAACTCACATGCTTCTACGACTTTCCGCCACGCTAAAAACATCCTTCCACTTGAGTTTCTCTTTTTTTCCACTAATATATCTCCCAATTTCGAACCAAGCCAGACTTGACAGACACATCACCTAAAATCCTTGGTTCAAGCAAAAAAAATATTAAGAACTTATAACGACTACGTTTAATTTAACACTTTGAACCGATTTTTTAATCCCCATAATTTTTTTTTCAATTGTTATAACTCAATTTTTCAAACTTCTTAAAGTGCTACTTTATGAAGAATTCTTAAAGATTCTCCCCAAAAAAATTTTTCAACTCTTATAAAATGTTTTGAAGATATCTGAGAGTTGTAAGATTGTTCAAAACCCATTTTTTCATTCCCACTTTATATAAAATGCTTATAGATTCTTCTAGAATTTGTCAACTCGGTTGAACTGCTGTGAAGATGGGCGTCCACGGGGCAAATCAAGGAGCGACACTTGCCTCCCCCCTCCGCCCTGGACAGGAAAAAATTCATATATTTTTATATCCTATGTCTATATGTTACACTTCCGTATAATCATGTTCATATACGTGCAGACCAATGCATACCTTCCTCCCCCCTCCCCTCCTTGAAAAATTCCTGCGGACGCCTTTGACTATGAATATATCTTGCCGATATAGAAGATAAACATGAGTTTGTGGCCAGTAAAATTTGTTTGAAATATTTTTCCCAATTACATTTTAAACATTTAAAGGCAGGCTCATATAAAAGTTGGTTTCCACGAGTTTGAAGCACCTCTGAGTTTTTGGCAGGTAGTGAATACAGAGAAGAATAGGAAATAAAGAGCATGTTATCGGGGATTAAGAATATTGGGATTCCGAGAACAAAATAATATATAGGATATTGTTTCGGGATAGATATTGGTAGCGAGTGCTGCGTTGCGATATTGAGGTACTCCACTGCGCTGTTGCGCTAATACACAGGCTTCAATGGTAGTAACTTACTAGCGCAGTAATAATAAAAGTTATTGCTTACACGTTGCTCTTTCGTTTTTCGTTAAACTCACATCGGATTACTTTATTATCTAAGCCGAAATCGATAGTAGGTTTATTCCAATCAACAATAATAAATTCGTTATTTTCGATGACAGGTCAAAACTAAATATTATTGGAGCACACTTCAAAACGGTACATCAAATAGAAACCCGGACAGGTATTCACGAAAATATGGTTGAAAACGAAGTATCTAGATTTAAAAATTCCATCGATTCTTTAGAACGTCTTGTAACATTCTCAGATAAGTTTAAATCCGACGAGTTAGAACATAACCAAACTTTAAACTATTTCACTACACTTAACGATCTAACAATCATCTTCAAGAAGTTGAACAATAAGAATTCAAAAGGATTAAATAACATCCCTAATGTAGCTTTGAAACACATTCCTATCGAAATGGTACGAAAATACTGCATAATTTTCAATAATTTGCTTAATAATTGTTATTTCCAGTTGGAAAGTTGCAAAAGTATACCCTATAATAAAAAAGAAGAAAGACCCTTCGGACCTAACAAACTATAGACCAATAAGTCTTTTACCTAATATTGGTAAGGTATTCCAAGTTGTTATCAGCAAATCGATCTTATTTACATGCGATCAAAATAGCATAATTCCTCAAAATAAATTCGGCTTCAAGAAAAAGCACACGACAGTGCACGCCATAAATAAATTAACATCAGATATCTGCTGGCATCTGAATGGCAGAATATATACTGCGGCTTGTTTAGTGGACATCGATTAGTGGACACCGATTAGTGGACACCGTCATATGGTTTGGTTAGACGCGCTTATGTATAAAATCATAAGATACGGCTTCCCCTAACACCTCATAAAAATGATAATATCTCTAACAAAGGAGAAAAAATTCGTAGTAACGCGAATGGTAAAATAACAACAAATAGAATATTTGACGTACCGAATGGCCTTCCAAAAGGCACAGTCACTGCCAGTCAATTCTATTTAACATATATATTTCTAAGATACTAAATGAAATCCACTCATCATTAGCCTTTGCTGATGACGTGGTACTGTACACACATGGTCCAAAAATTGACGAAATTGAAAGATCCTTGCAACTCGAATTAAATGACTTTCAAGCATTCTGCAAGACATGGAAACAAAAAATTAGCTGCCCAAAATGTGAAGTTAAATTAGTTCGTCCACCTCTGAGGCGTGGAAACCACGACCTCCGAAAAAAACTGGAAAAACCTAGTAATTACAGATGAGAATGGTCTTAAAATTATAAACAAGACATGTGTTAGATACTTAGGTGTATATTTGGAAACATTTTTGTACTACAATGAGCACGTTAAGGTTACACTCGAAAAAGCAAGGGCAGCATTTATGGCACTAAAAAAGCTGTTTTACTCGCGACACCTGCAAAATGATGTAAAGATAGTTTGTTACCAAGCGTTTGTTCGACCAATTCTGACCTACGCATGCCCAATTTGGTGGAATATTAGCCCCTCATATATGGAGAACATACGGGTATTTGAGAGGAAAGGTTTAAGAGCTTGTCTATTTATTATAACATTCAAATTATAGACGTTTTATTTCTAATAAGAAACTTTTAGAAGCTTCGAAACTGCCCAGAATAGATAATTACATACTAGATCTAACGAGAAATCATTTTGAATGCGCAACATTTAACGAGAACTCATTAATTTCGTGAGCGTTATATCCTAATCCAGGGTATTTTGAAAACGCAATAGAGAGAGGATTCATACCACCTGAGGCCTTCCTATATGTAGATACACTGGATTATCTATCCGAATCAAGGAATATACCTGTTATTTACCATGTAGCCAGAAGAGCCACTGATAAAAGAATTCTGCATTCGTTGATGTGTATAGATAATCGTAACCAAAATTGGAGATACGACAGCGACATACCTGAACGCGATATTTGCAACAATGACCGAGCAAATGCTAAAAAGTATTGGTGGCTGGCCTAGATCAGAAACAGTTCCCATGGATGGCTAGTGTTCTTGCGTGAAGAGTTAGCTTACCGCAACTCAAACTGGTGGCACAGAACCTTAGCCATCCATACTTCTTTATTTACTTACCTTAGTTCTTAAGTAGTTTATTAAGTTTTATCTTAAAAAAATACATATCGAATAAAAGTTTTTCACACCCTTTTTTTCTTTAAAATAAGTCCACATATTGAGGAAAAGTATGACCAATAAAAAATAAATATTGATTAATTTAAAAGCAATGTAAATATAAAGATTGTATTGAGTACCTATAAGGTCATTTACTTTAGTATTACTAATTCTAGTGTATAGTATTCATTGTGCTATTATTAAATATGATTGTATTATTGTTAAATTGGGGACAAATAAATGAATTTAAAAAAAAAAAAAAACAAAATTTCAAAATTGAAAATCAAACTTGAATCCAACTTCAAACGACAAACTTCTCTTATAGACCCGACATGTAGCTGTTTATGTATCTGTTTTACTGTCGTATTAACTTTGTAAAGCTTGTGCGTTACTGCGCCGATACACTTGTTTTAATAATAGTAACGCAGAAGCGCAAATATACAAATTGCTTAATTTTAACTTTTTTATTCATTATTCAAAATACGTGTTCAAATTCAAAAATTGGAAATAAACTTAAAAACAACTTCAAACATTAACCAAAAACGTCTATGTATCTGTTTGAGGTCAAACTGAGGTCAAACTTCGCTAAGTATTTTAGCAAATAACTCATTGCGATACCAACTTAAAAACTCACTGAGCTGTTAAGCATTCTGTTGATGTAGGAATCAAAGCATTTTAAACTGTGTCATTGCGCAATTGAGTTAGCGCATTTTGCTAATACAATAGAAGTCGCTGCAGCTCTTGTGTGACTCATGCGTGACTCATTTCACGTTCAAGAGTTAGGGTTTAAAATAAAATTGAGTAAATTTTTATAAAAATGGTTAAGCTTAGGCAGAATCCAACTCAAATTTCGCTAAAGTGAATAAAGCTTAATTTTTTGATATGAAAACATTTTTTTCTGTTGTCATTTTTACGCCTAAAATTACAAAAACAATGGAAAATATTTACAACTCCTACTTTCTGTTCTATTAAAAGAGGTCAATTAATATCTTTTATTGATATTATTAAAAATGTTACTTGTTCTAACTGAAAACTTAGCCAAAAATTGCTTACAATCGGCTCCAGACAGCTATTAACTCAAAAAGTTATCCGTTCAAACTAAAAAAAGGATGTATCAACAAGGAGTGTAGGGCTGCAGAGGCGTATTATTAAACAGCTAGTCGCCTGGCCGTTTTGAAAAATATTGTATTTTATATATAATCTCTATATGTGTTCTTTATAATCCAATAAAAATTTAAGAGACATCCGAACAATTGTTCGTTTTATTAAAAAAACAAATCCTATACCTCTTGTTGCTACACCCTTTATAAATGAAAAGTTCAACTCATTATTCTCCGTAAGCAATAATTTTCCAATTAAACGCTTCAAATTATAATTAACTTTGATTTAACACACACATACACAGATAATTGTAATTACAAATGTATTCTTCTTCTTCTTTTTATTTTCAGATGGTAAAATACAATGTAAAATAATTGGTAAGTTTTCACAATACTTTGTTAAGTTTTGAAGTAACAAATAAACAGTTGAAGGATATTTGAGAAAACACACACACACACACACTCAGCACACCGCAAAGTTTTTGTTTCACAAATGAGTGCTCTTAAAATTACCCACACTTAGATGAAGAACGTTGCGCCATAAAGTATGCAACTAAATCGTATTAACTCACCTGCGACATATAACTTCAACATTTTGCAGCAAGTTGTGTCGTCGCAGCTATGATGAGCTCAATAAATTTTGCAAAAACATGAAACTCCTTTTTAAGTACAAAACTAGATGAAGATGGGTGTGGATGTGTGTGTTTTATAGAGAGAGAGTAAGGCGATGGGCATGGTAGATTGTAGAGGATGTGGGAGCCAAGTAGATGTTGTGTGTGATCAACGAAGTGTCATACAAAGTTGAAATATGTTACCAGTTAATTGTCACACTTTGCTACATCCAGCTATTCATTCAGACGTAACGACAGACAGACGCAAGGAGTGGAGCCGATAGACTGGCAGACGCAGAGAAGTGTGCTACAGACTAGACTGACTACAGTTGAAGCGCAAGCACTGCTCATCGGCAGCACAAAATTGACAAATCCCACAACCTAACCTGACAGTTACTCATACCTCGAGTATCTGCTAGATAGCTATAGCATATGCTTCATCATGTGTGCTAAAAATTTATAACTTGCTGTCAGCAAAAAAAAAGATAAAAAAAAAATCAACAAAAGCACACGAAATGTGACTAAAATAAAATTTTACAGGCTAGTTAATTTCTTAAGTGGATTTTCTAGAATATATTCGCACTTAAGCTCCCTATTGGTTACATATAACCAGTAGTGTTGACTTTATAACTAGTCATCATTGAAAATTTTCGCAAAAAACCAAGGTACTTTATCCCAGCTACAAGCTATCTTAATGAACCCATCTTAACGAAATGTCCTGACATTTTCGATAACAAAAGAAAAAATAATGTCACCAAAAATGACAAAAAAAAAATAATAAAAAAAAAAAAAAAACAAAAAAAACAACATGGTTGTCAATCTCAACCAATGGCACGCTTAATTTAATTTTTATCAGCATTTTCGAAAGAAAAATAACAAAAAGCGACAAAATAAACAAACAAAAATTACTTTATTCCATAAAAGCACATTCACACACACACGCACACACACACAGTTACACATGTGTTTATTTATATGACTTGGTGTTAGGTATCGTTGAGTAGGTGTGTCCCTTTTCACACTGTTTGACTGTCATATTTTTACACATAACACCTACATCAGCAACCGTCCGACGGAACGACCGTCCGACTGACAAACCTGATGAGCTGGTGTTGGTGTTTTTAAAACAAATGGGATCAACGAAGGTGCACTTCCGCTTCGTTTGATGATGGTGTTGATGACAACGTTGATGAGGTTGTTGATAAAAGATTTTTTTTTCTAATTTTTTTTTTTTTTGTATTTTCTTTAGGGGTATGAGTGCAAGTAAAAGGCTTGGGGATAAAAAGCTGTGAGGTTGCAACATTTGAGTTGGAGAAGCAGACGATTCGAATACTGATGACATGGAGTCTAACTTGGCTACACTCATAAAATTTTTGATGGGAAAGTATCATAGAATAAACAAAATTTCTAGGGTTCATAACAGCAAAAATGAACAGTACTTCTTAAAAAAATGATATTGAAAGTATTTTTTGTATGATTAAAATAAACTTTTGAGCAAAAAAAAAAATTAAAAAGAAGAAAGATATTTAATCAACCAACCCAGGAGGCATTTAACACTTCTTATGGGAAATATGAGAAAAAAAACTAGCATTTTCTAATTATTCTAAGTTAAAAAAAAAATACAAATATCGAAAGGGGTGTTCACTTACTTGTGTAAATTTCATTCAAATATAAATTTCATATTTGACTTTCACTAAAATTTAGTAAATGGAGTTTTTTATTCAGAACTGTAACAAATACAAAAGTTTGATCTTTTGTCTATAATCTTAATCTTAAAAAAAGCTCAAGCCTGTGTTAGATAACACGGGCGCATAGGTCAGACGTAGAATACGTTAGTCATTAACAGCCTTATTCAATAGATTTCCTTAAACAACCTTTAAACGCTTGTTTAGTTACGCACTGTTTAAGGCTTTACGCAGCTTCTATGCAACCTTGCTAACATTGTTATTCATAAACATTTTTTCATTTTCTGCTTAAGCCAAAGAACTAAAATATAAGGAAGTGGTGTTGTGTACACATACAGTGTACGTGAACTGTGGCCAATTTCGTAAATTAAGCGAGCGAGACAGAGTGTGTTTTTTTGACATTTCTGAGCGATCATCAGCTGTTCACAAGTCTTCTCAGTAAAAAAAAAATATTCGCGGCAATTTGATGCGACCACAGTTGTCAAAACGCAATCACTGCTTCAGGGGCGCATTATTTTGTCACTCTTTAACACACTTTTGGGGCGCTCTTGTCTTCAGCAATGTTCATGATATATAATTGTTATTTTTAATTTTTTTCAGATTTCCGCATATTTTGGATCTCAAATTATATTATATTATATTATTATTACACAATGAAATTAAAAAAAAAGATACAGTAGTTTCGACTATGTCGTAACACAAGACGTAGAATAAGTCAATTCGCTTTTGATGACATCTTTTTTAAAAACTATTTAGCAAAATATTTATTCCGTACACCTGAGCATATGACCTTTAAAAGAGTGCCGGAGAGGGTTAATATGTATCACCGACCCCCATTACTTTTGCAAAAGGAACATTTTTGCCTTTGACACCGATTCCCTCCGACCACTCCTTGGGGGGCTCCCATACAAAGAAGTTTTTGTGTTTGTGCCGGAAAGGGTTAATATGTATCACTGACCCCCATTACTTTTGCAAAAGGAACATTTTTGCCTTTGACACCTATTTCCTCCGACCACTAATTAGAGGGGCTCCCATACAAATTTTATGGTTTTTGTTTATTTATTCCATACACCTGAGCATATGACCTTTAAGAGAGTGCCGGAAAGGTTAATATGTATGACCGACCCCCATTACTTTTCAAAAGGAACATTTTTGCCCTTGACATCTATTCCCTCCGACCACTCCTTAGGGGGGCTCCCATACAAATTTTATGGTTTTGGCGATAAAACCGGAAACTGTCGATAAATAGGTAGCAAGTTTAAGCAAACAAAAACATCAAATGTTGGCTTTATATTTCATGTAATTGTGTAAAATTTATATAAGTTAGAGAGTTCTAACATGAATTTTTGTCGCATTGAGGATCAAGCAGACCAACAAGTGCTAACATCAACATTGTACGATCAGTACTTTAGGCCCACCAAAGGCTCAAAAAGTTATATAAATACCGACACCTGATCACTATCAACCACCCTACTTACCTCCGAGAATGACGTATTCTACGTCAAAAAAAAAACAGAATAAATAGGTGGTGTGGAAATATAATAAAAACAAAACTATATTATCATATTTTTAAAAAGCCTTAATTTATAATAATTTAATTATTTTTATAGTATATAATTAATTTAGCTCCAAAATCAGTAAATTTAACTCAGAATCTATTGTATATGTGATTCCAATTAGAAACCATTTGGACCTTCTTTAACGATCTTACCGAATACGGCCCTGAGTAAAATAATTCTGTATTACAATATAATTGTCTTTTAATATATTAGGTCTTTAATAATTAAACGTTTTATTAATACCGTAAATATCTAAAAAAATATTTTATGTTATTCTAATCAAAAACAATTTGAGCCTTCTTTTTCGATGCAACTGAATACGGCCCTTTGTGAATGTTTATGTATTTGTGTCAACCAACACGAATAAGAAAAATACCACACTTTTGTGCAATAACATCACTTCCTTATATCTTAGTTCTTTGGCTTAAGCCCAATAGCTATGCTGTAGAAGCGGAAAGAAACTTTCCATATGGAATGCATTGAGTTTTTGACAGCGAAAAGGCAGCGGAATTTTTTTTCGCTACTTAGTACGCTGTAGAGGTGAAAAATTTGTTCAATGCTAGCAAGTACAACAACCATGTGGAGAGTTGAAATGTCAAAATTTCGCTGTCGATTATATGTCCGGGCATTTAATTGGCACCAGAATTTTGACATTTCAATAAGAAAACAGTTCGACCTCGCTTTACGCACAACTCGATAATCGCAATACTCAAAAATTTACATTGTTGCCTCAGTAAACGCAACTTAAAAAAAAAATGCACAATTATCGCAACTTCCATTTGCGTACTCTTCCATATACTTTTATATTATTTACTTTGAGTTCTTCTTTTCTTGTAAAATACATTTTTGATGTACGAAAAATCTCTTAAAACAATATTTAAGGAAACAAAGTGCATATCTTAATACATAAAACCACAATATCTAGGATTCAGAGCCATAAAGCTTTATGTTTAGAAGTTTAATTGCGTTTCTTCAACATTAACTACGTCAACTGGCCGAATTTCTATTAGTTGCATTGAGCTAGGTCGTACTGTAGTTGCTTTTTTCTTCACACAAACATTTTTGACTCTACACTAATATTTCGGGTGTAGAATTATATGCCAAGAAATTTTCGTTTCTACAGCATACTAGGCTTTATGATTGTAAGGTTTGTGTCTGAACTATAGAAAATCTCTACAAAAATTAAGAATTCCTATGGATTTACAATGGCCGCCGCATAAAAAAATGCTGCAAAGGGCGCATATGGAGCATGTCTTTGATATTAAAAGAAAAGACAAACAAAAATCATGGTTGTATTTATCATGGTTGTCGTTCGCTACTTGGTCATTATACTTCTTCTCTTTCTCACACTGGTTCTGTGATAAACACAGAGATAATCGTACTGCTCTTACACATGATGTTATAATACATAAAATACAAAGCATATGAAAATTAATACAAAATTTGAAGGAGTTAAATTTTGATTTACTTATAGAATCAAAAAAATTATATGTATCAATATGATTATTTAAATACAAATCAAAAGAAGACATATTAAATATGTTACGACCATACTTGAATTTTCTTCAATGCATGCATAAAGTATTAAAAACTTATAATGAAAGTGACAAACATTTTCTCAAAATTTTGTGCTCCAGATTAACACCCCCGTATAACGTATTCTACGTTAAAAAAACTTAACTGATAGGTAATAATTTTTTTACTACGTGAAAATATAACGTATAAAATATCAAAAATTTAAAAATTTACTTCGAATGTGATCACGGTCTAAAATCGTTACCTACATTGCTTGCTATATAGTGTATATATATGTATATATAAGAGAAAAAATATTAAATTTATCCAAAAACTTTTTTAATTTATCCAAAAAGCGAGTCAATTTTGCACCAATAACGCATTTGCATAAATCGACTACGTAAATATTTAAAATTTATTTAAATACTTTTTTCATTCAATAAAATATTTAATCAGAATTAATAAAAAATATATTAAAATTATGCACGAATTTTTTTAAAATATCTTTTAAATATTTAATATTTGAAAATAAAACTCGTATTTAAAGAAAATTTATATAAAATTATTAAATTTAAAAGACAACAAGCAAAATATGCAGTTAAATGACAACCGGTGCAAGACATCCGTCAGAAAATATCAAGTTGTCACTTCACCCTACATCATTTCATTAAGCGACCACCCATCGCACTCACAAATCATCTTGAACAAACATCCAGGCTATATTACCCTTGCAACAAAAACTAAACGAGAACTATAAGAAACCTGCAACTGCAAGAAATAAACTGCAAGAACAGAGTGCGAAGCTGTTGCTGCTTGTCGGCTATTTCAGTTGTTTGGAATATGTGTGTAGGTGTGTGGTATAAATAAATTTTAAATACGGGAAAAAACGAGTTGTAAGGAAAATATTAGATTTATCCACGTAAATATATAAATAAAATTTATACTCAGGCGTCGATAATGTTAATATGCGTTATTTCCCTTAGTATATATGTATATATATATATATGTCATATATATCATATATATATCATCATATCATATATCATATATATATCATGTCATATATATCATATATCATATATCATATATATCGTAAATACGCCATATCGTAAATACCTCTAATAAAATGTGATTATTTTTTATTTTTTTATGAATTATTATTATGAATTAATGAAATACTGAACCAATTTGTGAAAAAATAAATATAATTTTTAAAAACTAAAACTTTTTATTCACAAAATAAATTTTTTTTTTTTGTGAATATAAAAAACCAACATAAGCAATACACTAACTTACTCCAAATATGGTTACGGTCTTAAGTCTTAAGCTACATTTTTTCGATTTACATATAT